>VZRN01004857.1:6604163-6622003 GCA_013397935.1 Dasyornis broadbenti | reverse complement strand
ATGCATTAAAAAAAAAAAAAAAAAAAAAAAAAAGTCATAGTTTTGACCACAGAAAAAAATTTCAGCTGACAGAAAATTATATAAACTTCCAAGCTTTTCTTAAAACACAACCTTCCTCCCCCTCTTTCCCACCACCTCTCCCACCAACAACAGACATTATTACCTGTGATTTTAACAGCTTGTGAAAATCACATAGGCTTTGGCAAAAAAACATCCTGAAGTCTGCATCACTGCCTGCATGAGGCTGATGTGACTGAATCAGATTTTCAGGAGACAGGGCCACAACAAATCTCTGCATGCAGCCTTGGAGGATGTACAGTTCCAGCCTGGCTTCTCTTGCCACTTCCCCAGGCAGGTTGGTGGCTGTCTACATGATGAACTTCCAGCTTCCTCCAGGGCATCCAGAAGCCCCTGGAAGTGTCCGTTCAAGCACAGGAGCCAGAGCATGATTTGATTCAGTTATATGTTGGGTGAATTAATTCCAGAGTTGATCCCTGCACTGCAGTGATGCTCCAGGTGTTTTTTTCTGGCAAAGGGACAGATTCTCCATGCAGTTCTACCTTGTTCACTTACATAGTAAGCAGAAAACAGGACTTTTTGAGAGCAGAGGAATGTGACTTGCCAAAAAGAAAGAAAATGTAGACCTACCAAACTCCAGAGTGAAAGAACATTAATTATCTGCTTAAGTATTTTTCATGTCATAGTTTTGTTCCTCTAACTTAGAGTTACCAAAATGAGACAGCTCATGATTAATATAAACCTTAAGCTTTCAAATCTATAATTTACCCATGTGATAGCTTTCTTCAGACTTTGGGATATAGGAAAATAATCTGACATTTAAATAAATACTGATATTACATTACAATGAAAAAAATAATTAAGATGCCTTCCCTTCACTCAACAAAAATCAGTCAGTGAAATAATATCTGATACATTGATTCCATTTGAAGACTGTAGTCATGTGCCTCTACTTTTATCCTTGTGGGTGAACATCCCTGTGCAAGTAACTCCCCTCTGGGAAGCCCCTGTGACCACTTTACCTGCACTAGTTATTACCTGGCATCTCCAAAGACTCCTCAAAATGCACGTGGCTGGCAGAGCATCCAAGTGTTGGCAGTACAGAGGAAGAGCAAAGGACAAGGGGAAAGGACACAACAGGTATTACTTCTTCCTGCTGCATCAGGTCTTTCAGCCTGGCCACTTCACAGCTGAGCTTCTAATCTGTGGTTTCAACAAATGGAGACTGAGCAAATTATCTTTTGCTCTAAGAGCAAGGCACTAAGATTTGGATTAGCTGTTAAAGGAGAACTTAGACCAGGGAGACCAAGCCTTGTGCAAGCTGGAGAAGAGGGAGGGTTATGAGGGATTGAAACAACATCACCTGTCACAACACGATATATTGCACCACTCAGACCAAGTGGGAGAGCAAATTCCCCACTGAATCTGCACCTGTTCATAATACCCTTCCACAAAGGCCCTGTCATGGCAGGAACCCCAGCCTCCAAAAGCCTTTGCTCCAGGCTGGAACACAAACTGTGTGAGTGGAGAGAGTCAGCACAGTTCTTGGGTTCTTGTAGACACCCTCTGTGAAACACTTTCTCGGGTGTCCCATTACAAAGCAAGTTGGTGGTAATCGTGTCTGACTTCCCTGAATCTGCACAGACAGCTGGCCCTGTGCCTCCTTGCGCAACACACTGGATGTCAGAGGCAGCCATGGCCACACACTGATTGGTACTGTGAATGACTTTTGCAGGACGATGGCAAAAGAGGAGTTTCAGGATAAACAAATTGTCATAATTACAAACACACTGCTAAGACAAACAGTTCCCCCAGTGTCATAGATACATACTGCAATGGTTTGTGACATGTCATTTCTTTGCAACATAGTATTTAATTTTATCACATTAACATTCCTGTGCTGTAGTAAAATGTGCTAGTGTAGCAAGTTTTGACATGAGCTCTAGATTCTGGCTGAGAACCACTTTACACTGTTAGTGCCATGGTGTGGCTGCTTGCAGTAACTACATTTCCTACATATCTTACAGTGAAAAGGGAATCCAAACCCTTTTGTTTCGAAACAAAAACTTTGAAAATGCAGGCTGCAGCCTGGGACCTGGGAAATTCATGTTCCTGGTGGTACAAGGGAGCTCAACTTTTTCCCTCCCTACCCTTACTCTGTACGACGAAGTGTTAACATCAAAGCTAGCAGAGATAGCGGTGGCAGAAGGAAGGAGGGGGCCTAGGGTGGTGCCAGACTTGGGAAAACTTTCTGATAATCTACACAGCTGTTGTTTTGATGCTGAGTTTTCTGTTATTGTTTTATCTGCTAGGTAAACATTTCTTAAGAAAATCATTTGTATAAAAAACAAGAGCCCTAAGTGAAATCACCAAGGCAGTGCTGCAGGGGACTCTTCCTGTACAGACACACAACTCCACATTGCAGATCTGAGGCTTTTGGGGAGTTCTGGTTGCACTTGCAGAGGAGTATCAGCATCAGCAAGAGTAGCTCATATCTTCAGCACATGATTGAAGAGGGATCCACCGGTGCAGGGAGTGCAGACACATCCTCTCCTTTTCTCTCCTTGGTTTTAGTGACATCTTGCTGTTCCTTGTTGGTTGTTGTTATAACCTCATTTCTCTAGCTCAAGCTGTGCAATGCAGCAAGCTGCCAGCTCTAGCCTGGCCAACCACTCTAGAAGAGGCCACATCTGGAAGTGCTTTCTTTCAGCTTTGCAAGGCTTTGCTCTCCTTCAGGTATTCCTTACAAGGCGCCACTCTGAAATACCGTAGGAATGCTGAAAGCACAACCAGACTCTGCTCTACCAGCACTACAGCAGCAGCTTCTGCTGCACTCCTACTCGTGCCTAGTCCCTGGCAAACCCCGGGGAGCTCAGCCCACAGCAGCAGCTGAAGGAAGGAAGCCTTGGCCCCCTGCAATGAAGCAGGGACCTAGACACAAAAGTGAGCTCCCCTCTGCCCACCCATGCCTCATCCATGATCAGGCATTTGCCGGCACACTAACAGCTCCCTCCCAAAATCTGGACAGCATCCAAGTTGAGGCAAGGATGAATGTCACTGACCTTTACAGTATTCCAAGAACTAAAGTCCCTCAGCTCCCTTCCACTCCCTGGAGAAACTGCTCAAAACCTATTCGCTTTCCAGGCTTTCCCCAGGAAAAAAAAAATTAAAGGATCAATCTCTATGCAAGTGTATTTGTTCTGTGTGATCCTTATTTTATATTTCACAAATCAATGCCAACATTCAGTCATTGAATCCAGACACTCATGTTAACAATGGATGGTTACATTTTCCATCTGAAGGTTTTCCCACAAGAGCATTAATTCAAAGTATTCTTTTTGCTAGTAATAGCGTTGCAATGTATATTAAGATTAAATATTTAACTGGTCTTTGCTGAAACCAGCAGAGCCACACCAGCTTGCACCACCAGAGGCTTTGGTCCACAGCTGTTTCCCCACTCCTGGGCAGCCAGGATGCTGTGTCTGGGCCAATAGGATTTATGACCATTTTAAATAGAAGCGACTTTCTCATGCGCGTCGGTAAACTGCTGTGCTATTGGACTGCAAGAAGCTGAGTACTTTTCCACTCTTTTTAGCTATTGCTATCAGAAATCATGAGTTAGTCGATAACCACATTCCTCAGAGATGAGTTTGCCAGTGCAATGAAGGAGATCTGTTCACACTGGGAGGCATTGTTTCCCAGGCTATTCCAAACAATACAGAAAACACTGTGTTCTCATTTGAGTACTATGAAGAAAGAGCTCTGTGGAAGGGCTTTTAAAGCACTAGCATATGCAACTCTATAAACTATATTCTTTAAATAAAGAAAAACCCTCTATGTCATGCAGAACTGAATCATGATTTGCTCATGGACTGCATCCAGCGTCAGAAATATGGATGAGCTTTGGCTGGGCTTTCTAAGCAACAGAAATAAATACTTCACTCCCAGCAGAAGAGGGGGAAATAATAATAATTTTCAAAAACTCAACCAGAGATTACACAAATATTTGAGTCCACTTCATTCTCAATAGCAAAACATAATGATAAAATCATTTAAATTGAGAAGGATAAAGATATTTGGGGTAAGACCTTGCCCTGACTTAACTCTTGCCTCAGAGACCTTGATACTAAGTCACTGCAGAGCAAGGAGATGTTAATCTGTCCATAGTGAACTGAATCAGTTTTGCCAACGAGGTCAGAGGTAGTATTTCAGGCACTAACTTGGTATTGATGCTTTAAATAGCAGCAGAGTATATATGCCCCTACATAGTACTTGCTGTGAGGAGCTACATAAATGCACATTGGTTTTGAGGTAGCCCTGCAAACCAGCAATGTCCTGGTGGGAAATGAAGCAGGGCAGGCTCACCTGTTTGTCTTTCCAAGCCACACAGTATGAAGTGGGTAGACTCTTCATTGTCCAAATTAGAAACAAATGGGCTACATTTACATGCTCAGTTATACCATTGTTCCAACAAGGGATCTCAGTCTTCAGATGTCTTTCCTATCGTTCAGCATCACTCAGAACACATACTTGGTTTTGCATTGCTTCTTCTAACCTCACCACTTACCTACTAAATCTAACAGATTTCTTTTAGCTTAAAGTCAGCTGGATCAGGCCAGAAAATGAAGAGCAGGAAATTTTCCAGTAAGAGTTCAACACAGTCCAAAAATGAAACAAGTTTTTAATGAAGCACAGCATAAAAACCATGTGTAAGATAATCATTTTCCATAATGGAAGCTTGAACTATTTCACATACATGACTTGAATCCTTTAGAAACAGAACGATTTAAAACCCCAACTACATTTCTGTCCTCTTGCCCCTTCCCTCCCCTTCCTCTTACATGCAAGCAGCCCCAGAAAAGTCCATATGAGGTGAATGGACAGATTGTCTTCACCGGACTGCAGTGGGTTTTGCTGCCTAGCATAACTTGGCTTATCGTGTTCCTGTTATTCCTGAGAGAATCTGTGTCCGAAAGAGCAATTCCAAACTGAGATGACTGCATCACAGTCTTTGGCAAGGAAAGTCTCCAGGATGGATCATGGCCAAACTTAATGCTGCAGCTTTAAAGACGCAATTTCAGGTCAGGGAGTTTTGTTCTGTTTTGCTTTTAAATCTAGTATATTTTGCAATGAACTACTATATGAACCCACATACATGCCACACTAAGAGGATGAAGGAGAGGGAAACAGTAAAAAGAAATCTAGCAGTAAAATAGCAGGTCTGTTTTAACAGAGCTAAATGTCCCTTGAGTATTTCTCCTTGTATGTGTTTTGCAACAGAACCAGGTCTGAGAACAGACTGAAGCATTAACAACAACCAGCATGATGGCTGTTGGGGTCCAAATCACTAGTGGACACAGGGAGTAGCAGACACTGACCAGCAGACACAGGACCATCAATCCTCTTTCCAGACTCACAGTGCTGCTCCTGATCTCAGGTAGGCAAAATTGTCTCAAACTGTGTTATTTACAAGTGACAAAAGAAGCAGCAGGGAGAGTGCATATCTTAAAAGGAGAAAAATTAAAATTCAGCAGTTATCCAGAGCAAGGAGCATTGTAAGTTTTCAAACAGAGGTTGTTGGTCTAAATCCAGCAGAAACTTCAGTGGGGAATTGGTTGGGTCCTGTGCCAGAAATAAGCAGAAAAACTCAATAAATTCCTACATGTCAGTCTAGTTTTTATTTAAAATGTTGTAAGTATTCTAAAAAGAAATAAAAATAAAGAAAGAAAAGAAAACCACAGAAGAGCTGAAGAACAAGAAATAATCTGCTGAAAGAAAAAAAGGATTTGCATTTTTCTGTGAAGCTCATTCAAGGTGGAAAGACTAGAAATATTTTGGAAAATGTTTAGAGAGATACTAGATTGATCAAAGCACTTGGCTAGGATAAGGAACTAAAGGATCTGAGTTATAACTCCTTGGACAAGTTGCTGTTGGGGAGGAGATAGGAAGACAGAAGAGACAACCAAAGAAAAAAGACTATTCTGGTATTGTGAGCCTGAAAGGGACCCAGTACACTGCTTACAATCCATTCACATTACACTGCTGGACAAAAGTGTTATTCCTGAGGAAATACAAAAGTTAATCAGCCCTCTTCAAAGCCAGTGCAGGGTGCTGCCATGAGGCAGCTGCCAACAGCAAGCCTGGTGCTTACAGCCCAGGCCACTCTTCCTACACCAGTGCCCCACTTGGTGCCATGCCAAGTGCCTGACCCCACAGTGTGGGTTTTGAGAGATAAGCTCTTGAAAATCTAGGTGTGACATCTGGAAGCGTTTCCCCTCTAGGCCTTCACACCTCTCCACTGCCACAGATTGCTGTCCAGGAGCAGAGCATATTGTGCGCTGCAGCGTGCCAGCCGAAAACGTGGCGTCCTGACCCCAGCTGCAGGGAAGCTGATGTGTGCCTGAGGGAGAAACATACTTTAACCCATTTTAGCTATTTGTCAAGTGAACATGAGTCAGATCCCTAACATACCAACAGATATTACATGGCAGCCAGAGCCTGCTAGCAAATGGGACTTCTGCTTCTCATCAGGGTTGAGCCAAGTAGAGCCAAGCAGTTGCCAAAAGTGCAAGTCCCTGCCCTGCCTTTTATACTGGCTCAATTTTTCATACAGATTGGAAATATGGGAAAGCTAGACCCCAAAGAAAATTGAAATTGCTTAGGTTTTGTTGTTGCAATTCTGCTAGTTTTCTGCACATTCAATTGCTTGAAGATGTCCAGTGGGAGCACAAAGCCAGGAGAAAGGCCACCCTCTCAGTGCAGCCTCATGATCAGTTTTCTGCTGGTTACCTATTTCAGCAAAAAGAAGGGTTACCAATACAGCTGGCCACATAAACACATGCCAACACAGGAGACACTGGGAAAATTGTAGGTGGGATTAGGGAACACAACCAGAGCCTTTGGGGAAAAATATCACTACACCAGGCCATAAGACTGTGGCCATATAGGGATCCTTAAGGTGACCTCAGTCAGTAGCTCAGAAGATGAGGATATCCAGGCATCTCCAGAAAGGGAGAAAACAAAACAAAAAAACATGTTTACTCCTACTTACACTAGAGAACTATTCTCTACAATACTTCCCTCAGGAACCCAGAGGCAGCCAGTACTGCCAACAGTGCAGTACTTCACGTGTCAGTGGCCACTGAAATGGCAGGGGTGAATCAAGGTGAGAAAGCACAGGCTGAGCTGGAACTCAAGTTGCTGAATTCAAGGTGGGGCCCGGGGAGCACAAGCACTTGCAGCAATGTAAAACACAAGAGCAGTGTAAAATCACTGCAAATCATTTTCACACAATCTCACCATAACTTTGGTAAAGCAATACTGCTTGCTAGAGCAATAAAAAGCTTACAAATTTTTCATATTGAAAATCATGGCAAATATTAATCTCAGTCAACATCTTTAGGTGATAAGGGATGCTGTTCAGAGGTTCAAAGTCTCTTCATTTCCTCTTTGTAACCCTGACAGATTCAGCTGGCACTTTGCAGTCACACAGGTGGCTTGACAATGATGAAGTGTTCATCCCAAGCTGACATAGATATGGAATAAGAAAAATATACTGGCAGTCAATGCACAATCTAGACTTATTTATAATGCAAACCAAGATCCTGTTTTCCTTCTTAATCTATACTAAAACTGTCTCTCAGACTAAGGAAGTCTAGCAACTAATGAATCTAAACCGCAGGGGAGGGAAAAAGACTTTAAACAGAATTTGTATTTTGAAGTCTGAATGATATGGTATCTCTAAAACACAAACAGCTTTTTATGCTTTTTTTTTATTATTATTTTTAACTCTGCTTTGATTTATGTCCAGGAAAACGTATTAGGCCCAAGTGTTGGGCCTGAAGAGCTTATAGGAGTCTGAACCAAGAAGCTGAAACATCTCACCAATAGAGGAGCAGTTGAATAGCCCAGACAGGTCTTGACAGCTCCAGTCAAAGAGAATGAGGGGGGAGGACAACCTTTATTAGGAACCTTGGAGGATGCTTACCATGTTAACCATCAACATTGCATTGGCTAAACCACAAATGTGCATTCCCTGCACACCCACGCAGGCTCTCAGAACGAACCTTTGGCTGGGAGCTGGATTGCCATGAAACACAGGCTGGACAGGTATGGCGTCGGGAGACAAACCTCTCACCAAAGTACTGCTACCCTCCAAGAGACATGGCTCCCTCTCTAACTTAAAGCAGGCTTTAACTTCTCATAACTTATCAGAAAAAAGACCCCTTAAGGGCAAGGTAGGTGTTAATTCTAGCTAGAGAGCTTCCCCTCAATCTTGCCTGATGCACACAGGGCCACAATGGTGACTGGTACCTGCAGCGAATTTCTGCCAGGGAAGGAGGGAAAAGGTTGTTTTCATGGAGTATATCCCACATCCCAGACTGATCTTGTCAGTAACTCATTAAAATGCTCTAGGGAAACAGCTAGATTTGGAACCAATTTTTCAAACGTGCAAATGTTTTTCTGTTATTAAAAGAGAAGACTTAAATATTTTCGACCACCTGTAATGGTTTGGTAACTCTCCAGGAACTTCCCCCCCGTTCCCAGATTGAAAATAAAAAACAGACTCAAAAGATAGGTTTTGCTGCAGTAGAGTATTTTGAGCACTTACTTTCCTAGCCCCCACTAACCCCAGCCCAGGAGGGTGTTTTCTGATGCTCCCATATATAAGCAGTCAAAAAAGTCTCATTCCTAAGAAAAAGAAAGGCATGATGGGCTCCCTAAAATGTTGCAATTTTGAATAGCAGAAAGTATCTCTAGATAACTTGGCACAAGGAAAAAATACATTTTTTATTGAGCTGAAGGCAATAGTTCTGTATTAAATTAGAGTCCTCTCACTCATTAAGTTTCTGAAAGCACACTTGGGTTTCCAGTTTTTCCCTGCGTCTTTTTTTATGCTTTACCTCCAGTTACCTATACCCAATGCACTCTTGAATGCTAATAGGTTTGGAGTGATTTCCTCTTTTTTTAATGATATCTTAATATACTGCACCATATGGGGCTAGAACTGCCAAGCCCTGATACCTCTAGAGAACACAGAGGTAGAAAGGATTCACCAAGCCCCCACTTTTGGTCCTTTCTGCCTTGCAACTAACCAAGCACATGAATACAGACTGGACCTTGGCAACTGTCCGTTCATTATTAACAAATTAACGGCTTTGTAATTCCCTCTTTCCTTTTGTTCTGTGTGCACAGACACGCACATATGCGCCTGGGGTCTTGGACTTATTTCATCTTGACAAATCCTTCCTCCTGCTCACCCCAGTTTTCAACAGCACACCGGGGGGCCAATCAGCAAAGCTTCCCAAGGCCTATCAAACAGATCTATTTAACTTGTTTCCAGTTCAGTCCAGATCTTCGTGAGGAAATACAAAACAGCCATTGAAAACAACATCTTTCTTCCGCAAGACCTCTAGGCCACTATTGTCAAGCAAAAATGTGCTCCAAATGTGGGCATTCACAAGCATCTGTGAACAGCCTGGGTGCTCCAGAGGGCATGGCTGCATTCTGGAAAGGTGTCCATATCAAGGGCAGACTCAGGCCGCAACCCTCCAGAGTTGCAGCCACTTTTCCCCTCACAGAAACAGCACCAAGTGGCCAATACAAGCCCAAGAGGCAGCCATGCAGCCCCGCGCCATCGCACAGGTGGCTGGCCCGGCTCTTCCTGCTGCATCCCGGCCTGGCGCCGCTTCAGAGGCTTTTGTGCAGAGCAGACAGGGCTGGTGAGGCTCCCCCTGTGAGGCCATCTGAGGGAAGGGATTGTTTGATTTACGAGATGGGAGGAAAAAATAAAGCTTCCTCGTTGTTTGTCATTTTTGATGAAGAGGAAGGAGAGAGTTCTCTTATTTTTGGTAACTAAAGAGTGTTCACAGCACATTTCTTTCAAAGGGAGGAAAGGAAGCGTGGAGGCTGGGTGTCCAAAGTGCCTGTGCTTCAGGCAGAGCCCTCTCCCAGAGCTGGGTGACCCTCAGCCAAAGCAGCCCAGCAGAATGCAGCAGCTGGTGCAGGGGATCCACATCCCACCGTAACCTGAGCGCCATCGGGCGAAGGCACTGAGGTGGCGGGGGAGGCCCTGCATCCTCCATCTTGTGGATCAGCCCTTCCTTTCTGCGGTGTCTCGTGCAAGTCAATGAGGTACTTTGTTTGAGGGGAAAACCAAAATGTTTGCTTGACCCAAAATGAACTTCAAGGTTTAAAATTCACCAATAAGCCAAGACAAAAAATGGGGTTATGAGTTAATGCCTCCAATTTATTTTCACATTTATGTGTTGACAGCCAATCAAAAAAATAAGCATACAAACAATGAAGTTCTGTCTCCCACTTTTTTTCACATGAATGAGATTGCATATTTCTAGTTACTGGTCCTGGGAACTTTTTCTAGGTTTTATTTTAAAATTAAATGGAAATGCCTGGGAGAAGAGTTAAGATTATACTAAACACGGATAGCAACTCTGTCCCTTTGAGAAAGCTCAATACTATTTAATTTATCTGCTACATTTAGCTGGACAGACTCCATATTCCATTACAGTTCAGAACTGATATATTTCATCCTCTAATAATACTTCCCAGTTATTTATTACAATCCAATGTGTTTGTTTAAAGCGAAACATGGAATCATAGAATCATTATTTAGAGTTCATTTCCTCAAGAATCAATGTCATTTTATTCTGAATTTCCATAAGAGAAAATACTATTTTAAAATGCAAACTTGTAGATACAATGGAAAAGGAATTCCATTCAGCTGATGTAATTAACCCCCAGTATAAATAATCTGTGGTGTATATTGTAATATGATAATGTGAAAGTCCAAAAGAACTCATTCCCAGACCACATCAGAAAATCTACTGAGTCAACAACTGCAGCAGACAATAACAGGAGGAGTTAAAGGAGCAGAGCATTAAAGCAGGTTAGTTCAAACTGTACAGCATTTAAAATGTCACTGACAAGATTTAATATGACCATTCACACTCAAGCACTACATGAATTCACTCAGAAAAGATTTGGTACACAAGATCTGAGTGTGAAGAGACAACTAGTTCATCTTGCTATGTCAAATTACTGCACATGGAAGACTGTTCCTGTCTCTGTTTTGCATTATCACCATCAGTTCTTAAATCATTTGAAAGGAAAATTATTTGCTTAATCTCTTTGCTTAAGAATTTGTTTAAATTATAGTAAGCAATCACATCTGAAGCTCACTTTCTTGACTAAAGATCCTCTGCACACATAGGATGTGGCTAAGGAACAGATGTAAGGAACTGAAATTATTGTAGCAATAAACATGTTGTTTCAACTGTTCTCTCTGATAAAAAAAAAGAAAAACAGCATTTCAGGGGGGTATAAGTGACTTCACTATATATGTAGAAACAGTGCAAGAATCATATGGTCATAATTACTGGAAGTGCATAGCTCACTTTTTCTTGACAAGAGCCACATGGCCTTTTTTTAAATCTATTGTATCACATATATGATGTAACAGTATATCAATGCAAATCAAACAAACACAAAGCAGCTTTCCAGCTGAGACTCCAGACATACTGAAGTCAGGCAGCTCCAACTTCGGGGTCCTATTCCCAGCTTAGCCCTCAACACTCACGTTCTCTCTTTCTAGCTGTGATGTTAAAAATGTGTGGTTTAAATCAATAGTGAAAGTAGAGAAACCACCACCACATTTATCATGAATTCCAGCACCACAGCAAAACTGAACACAGGAAAAATTGGTCTCCCTCCAAAAGCCTCCCAGAGCGAGCATCTCGAGAAGGAGTTACTTATTGGTCCTTAGCAAGTACAGGGCCTCCCTTCTTTCACAGCAACACCTTCACCACGCAGCGTGGTTTAATATGAACCTGACACTTGATCCACAGCTTCAGGCTACAGCACGGAAACAAAACTAAATTCAGCAGAAGATCCAGATACTATGCAAGGGTATGCTGCACTTCATGAAAAAAGCAGCCAAGATGAAATGGCTATAGGTCTGACCTGCTAATGATTTCCCAGGTGTTGTGTAATTAAAATTCATTATGGTAGTCCTTTAGAAGCTCCTTACTTCAACATTCTTGATTTCTTTTTGAGAAATGTAATATCTAAATGCTGTAAATATCATGGTCCCACGGCACAACATATTCTTTGGGTGTGAGTTCATGAGGCTGGATCAAAACTAGTCCAGAAAGGATCCTAGTGGGTTAACCATGTGCCACAAGTGAGGCTGGACATCTGGATGATCCAAAATTTTGTACATCTCAAAGGGGAACACAGTTCCCAGGCATAGATTACCTTTTGCCCAAGCTCAGGCGCCCTGCTCCACACCTATTTACTCACACAATGATCCAGCATCAGTTAATCAAAGAAAACATTTTGCAGACCATTTGCTACTTCTGTCATCCTCTGGCTTTGTTTTACCTTTTGGGATCTTATTTTCTGGCCACACAGCTGAAATCAGAGATGTTGCCCAGCTCAACCACTCCCTGCTCTGCTGTCACCCTGCAGACCAAAACACCAGGTTTGCCCCGTCTTGGCTACCAGTCTTGTCTCAACTTTTGACTACCAGGAGGCTTCACAGTACTGCTCACAGCAGAACCTGCTGCTCCAGGCACCACCTCTGCCCCTGCCACCTCTGCCCCTATCAGCATCCTCTCTGCATCAGCCACACACTGTTTTATGTCATTTGCTGCTGAGAGTAAAGCCTTCCCACCATGTCAAGTGCCTTGCTGTGACTACACAGCCTCTGACCAGGGCGTGCTCAGGTGCAGATTCAGGCCCTTGTTGCACTGCTCAGAATGGAAGTGGAAAGGAGCTGGATGAGATGTTTACTCTGAGGCAGTTAAGAATACTTTCAAGAAGCTGTTGCACTGGGCCACATCTGGCTCTATCAAGAAGACAACTAGAAAAAAACACCTCCATAGTGCAATACTGCTCATTTCCCATGGCATATAGGGAATCAAGCGGCTGCCATGAGCCCATGCAAGCCACGACATTTCATGGCTCATGCCAGCCAGTGATGGTTGTCACATTAGCTTCCAGTCTTGGCAGTGGCCATTCAAAATTCAATTGCAGACTCTATCTGACTCAAGCCTGTACCACCAGTTCTATTGCATTGCATAGAACCAATTTTAATAATCCAAATTAATCCTAATTAATAGGGGAAGCTGTGGTTTCATCATAAAAAGTGAAAGGTATTCTTTACTTTTGAGGTTTGGATTTTGCAGGATACACAGATCTGAATTTCATAACTGTACATTAAAGCCAAACCAGTAAAGGGATTAAATTAATCTAACTTCTACTTTAATGGTCAGAAAAAATGTTCCCATCATTGTCCCATCAAATCACTTGATTTCATAAATCACGTATAAGTAAGATGAACATTTATAAATCCAGAAAAAATAATCAAGTCTTTCTCATTCTGTTAAGTCTACAAAGTTTAGATGTGGCAGGAAAGTGATCTAATTTAAAACTATGGTTTGGGTCAGTGTATCTATTTACAGTGTTCAATTACACGATCATATCATTTTGCACAGCCTTCTTTATATTGGCAAGCTATAAAAGAGCTTCTTCGAATGGAACCATTGTTCTGCTGCATGCTCTAAGAATAGCATGGACTATATATAAGGCCTCAGCACTAGGCCTGTGCAGAGGACCTGCCTTGATAAATTCAGAAGTTTCCTATTGCATCAAAGTTCCTTCCTCCTTTCTCTTCCCAGTCTCTCTTACCCAAATATACCAGATTGTAATTGGGCCAAGCAGCTCCCCGCTTCCTGCGCCCCCATAGGAGCTGCCGTAAGGTACTGATCTTCTGCCTTTTCTTTCCTAGGACAGACAACTGCATTTTATTATTTTCAAATTTGAAAGTCTGCTTTTTTTTTTTTTTGTTTTAAAAGTAGGTGTTATTTGCAGGTCAGTATTTTCACCTGCTTGCCGAGATGCACAAAGCTTCTTGGGGATTCTACCCAGCTCTGGAACTCTCTTGTCTTTGTCAATGGGTGATAGTTTATCCACAGCAGAGCAGTGGCACTTCAGTCCCAACTCTATCATTGTAAAATCATTGGCAAGTCTACTAGAAAACTCAGTTTAGGAATTTCTGTATTTTCTCACAGCATAAAAATATTGAGGGCAATAGGATAAAGGTCTTTAAAGCAGCTACACTGTTTTGTTTTATTTTTAGCTGGTGAGAGGATAGAAGAAAGAAAAAAACACCTTTTTATTTTCTGGCTGGTTAAAGAAACTCTAAGAACATCAGTGTTGATGATGTTTGAAAAGGCATACATGGAGGATGGGTAACAAAAATTAAAACAGGAACTGACAGAAAAAATCTTAGGTTTGAACCAAGAAGACAACAGAGGAAAAAAGAAGTTATGAAAAGAGCAGCAATTCTTTTTTACTTCTGTCAGAGATTTGCAATATTCTCCCAAATCAGGGTCTCAGTGAAGAAAAACCATAGCTTATCCAGCTCAGACAGACCACAGGGAGTCCCAAGGGCATTTTGACTTTCAGACAGGAGATGGTTTAGCAAGCCTGCTTTGCTCTCTGCCTGCAAAAGCCTGTGCTTAAACTGTGAGCAAAGCAACTGTGGGATAAAAACCACCTGTGCAAAGCTTTTGATATCTGTAAGGGTTTACTGGTGCTTCTCAAAAGCCTCCTAAAGAAATAAAATGTAAGAGGGAGGGCAGTTCAATTCTCAAATATCACTGGAGGCAACATCAAACAAGCACTTCTTGCCAAGATCCAAAATGCCTGACAGGCACCTGGGAAATCAGCTCAGGGAGTCACCAAGAGGTTAGATTTCATCACAGTGAGTGACCAGAAGTTATGTGAGAATATTTTTTCAGATTTGAAGATGTGTTCAAAACTATGCAGGCTGCTTCCATACAATTTCTTCTAATCTAACTCACTCTGCATCCCAAACACGCAGACCAGGAATGCAGCAATCTGGCACAAGCTGTTCATGAGAGGGAAGAGTACCCAGCTGCTCTTCATCGTATTATACACTACTATCCCACTCTCTCTTGGCAAATTTCTTCAGACTGCGGCAAATGCTGTGGGCAAATGCTTGAGGGACCAACCCTCCTTTTTAAAAATTCCATCAACATGCTCACTGAAGAAATCCCTCCTAGAAAACTTTCATGTAAGCTTATAGAGATAATTTTTTAAACCATGTTAGTTTTGGCCTGTCTTGGTCCCTCTGGAGTTATTTTGGCCAGGATTCTCAGTTTCTGAGAATCTCACAGATAGTATTACAAAAGGAAGATTTCTTCGAGCACATACTCTGATGCACTGTGGGGACATTTTATGGCATCTTTAAAGAGCCTGAATTCTCTGGAACATTAAACATATAGAAATAGATTCCCCCTTCAAGTACCACCAAGTAGTGTGAAATCTTTACATTGGATGAAAGAGGATCTTCTGAACAAATAAACTGAGCAAACTTGTCTGATAGAGCAGATAATAGCTAAAGTGCTTATCACTTTATCTGGGCATTCCCCTTTCATATGCTTGAAAATTCTTCACTGATGAATAACATTAAATCATTATTTAAACAAAAGGGCTGTCTCTGTCCTCACATAGTGCTGGTCTTCTGTGCAGTAGACAGTGCAAAGAAAGATGGTACAAGAATATCTAAGAAAATGGAAAGAAAAAGGTCAAAGAAAAGAGCACTGAAGAGACTGTTTCAAATTAGGTCTCTGAAGCAAGTGATGAAATGCCCCACAAATGTAAAGAAGTAAAACCTGGTCTTCAGAAAGGAGGTCACCCTGGTTTTAGAGTGCACTAAAGGACTCAGGTTACTTTTCTGAGAAGTCTATTTTGGCTTTACCATGAGCAGCACCCCTGGATCATTTAGCCTTTCCAACGGCTTCTGCCAGTTTTTAATTACAGTTGCTGTAGTAGGCTGTATGCAAAATATAACATGCAAGTATGTTACCTGGCAAAGCTGAAATACAGGTGAGTAACATCTGTTTGAGCAGAAGGAAGACAAAATTTGCTGAGAGCTGCAAGTCAAATCTGTGACAGAGACAAGCTTAGAAGACAGGCATTCATCACATCTAAGGAAAGAAGCTCTGGGATGTCTGCTGCTTGCTGAATTTGGGGAAAGAAAAGAGGGACAAAAAAATCTTTCCATTAAAACTAAGTGCAATGAGTGGTTTGATTATCCAACTACAAAAACATTACCAATGCAAAATGCATCAAGTATTGGCACACTGAAAGGTGACAAGCAAAAAACAGTGATGTGAGACATAATTATGCTAAGTCATCTGGATAATATGATAGGTATAGTAATTCATTAACATCCCACAAATAAACTGCAAAGCTGACTTCATCTATTACACCTGTAATGTCATCAGTCTCTAAGAAGTGACTGCTGGTAAAGGGAAGTTTCCACTCACTTTGAGCACAGCAGCACGTGCCATCCTCCAGATGCCTGTACACCAAAATGGCCCCACTCTGCTCCCACAGGCAGCCTAAATACATCCAGGAGGGCTTCATTTGTAATCTTAATGTCTCTGGCCAGTTTACTGTAGCTTAAGTAACTCTTTAACATGGGTGGATGAACTACATAACATCTGCATTTACTTCACAATAAGAACTAATTTTATATCCTCAAACAGCAGAGATCATTTTGTTTGATAGAGAACTTTATGAAAATGGCTTATCACTTCATAAACAAGAAATGAAATGTTACTAAGAAAAAAATCACAATACTAAGAACAAGCTGATTTTAAAAAAAAAAAAAAATTGAAGAGAAAAAGATCAATTTAATGGGTAAAGCCTTTTTAAGAAAGGCTAAAAAAAACCCCACATTTAAAATCCCAAAAAAAAAAAAAAGTTCAGAGGAGGCCTGAGAACTCAGGTAGTATACCTTTGTGCCGTAAGGACTGACTACAAATCATTTATGACAAATATTTCTCAAACTCTTATTTAAAAGCTTCTCCAACTTCAGGCAATCCCTTTCCACATTTCACTAACCTTTCCTGAGAAGATATTTCCCAATACCTTTTTCCACTGAACCATCCTACCTAAACATCTTTTTTAAATGTAAACCCATTGGTTCTTGTCCTAGCAACAGTGGATGTCTAATGTTACTACATTGCCTTTTGTTCTGCCATAACTTTTTACCTGTTTGAAGATTATAACCACATTTTCCTTCACTCCTCAGAGAAAAGTGAACAGCTTTGCTTTCTCTGTCCTCCATCATATTTTAAGAATACCCCTGATCACGCCCATGGCAGAGGAAACCGTGATATCCAACTGATCTCTGTATTCCTTTAAGTGTTTAACCACGCACTCTGCACACACTGCTCCAGGGAGGGTTCAAAGGAAGGATCATCTCACCTCTGAGGTATACCCTCCTTGGCCCTGCTCCTGTCACAATGCCGCTTTTCCCCTGGCAGCTGGGCACAGATTCTTACTAGGCATCTTGCCTTTTAATTCACCCAACAAGAAAGCCATACCCTCAGAAAACACCACTTTTGCCTGCTGCTGGTCACTGCTTCCAAGAAGGGATTCATGGTTGTGGCCATACTACACTGCAGCAGTAGCAGAGAGATTTAAAGGCTTTACTAGTGCAATAGCCCGTTCACGAAAACACTTACTCCTCACATGCTATCAGGGTGGGAGATAGATTTTAGGCTTTGACCAGGAAATTTTCATGTGCTGGAATTAGTGGGGCTATAAACACATTTCCTTCTCTAGGTTTTGTCCATGCAGTTCTCCCTTTTCTGCATTCATTTTGGCTGCCCAGTTAAAAAAAGAAAAGTATCACTAATATGCATGCACAGAATAAGAAGCAGCTCTGTCACTGAAATTGTGACCATCCACACACACACGCACAA
>VZRN01004857.1:6579243-6604156 GCA_013397935.1 Dasyornis broadbenti | reverse complement strand
CAGAAAATTGCCCCGCCCCACACAACACCAAAAAAAAAAAAAAAAAAAAAAAAGTTAAGGCCTTTCATATACAAGACTAAGAGAAACTCTCCCCATAGTTGTGAAGGAACAGCTTATCAGCACTTAGTGTACTACCTGGGTGCAGAGACAATTCTGTTATACACATTGAAGGTTTCACATTAAAAAGTGGTTAACGGCTGTTTACTACATCTCTCTACATATAGTAGAATTGCATTTCTGCTTTAGTCAAAAGCAAAGGGAACAGTTCAGAAATATTTTCCGTATTAGATCTCTAGTGAAAGCAGAAGAACTGCTCCTACAATTGTGCAAATGAGTAAACCTTTTCAGTCTTCAGGCAGGCAAAAGCTCCAAGGAAGCTTTCTCAAAGAGACAGTAAGGTCTGGGGCTCTGCTGCACTCCTTCTCTCAGCCATAACAAAAAGGTAATGTCACCACATAATATCTGAGAACAAAAAGCAAATGCATGTCACTGGCAGCATTCACCCATCCTTTCATCTAATAATTACCTGTTAAAGTGCTTAGACACTGTCACAGAGTTCTTATTTAGAGCTCTTTGTGGATATTAACAATAGGGCTTGAGACTGTGGTAAGGAAGAAACAGAAAACAGATCTGCAGAAGTGAGGAGAGCTCCCTCTCAGAAGCCTTTCATTATCATATGCTTTCTGGTGAAGTGATCACCTCTGATTTGTTGAATCAGTGTCTTAATCATGTACTTGGCACCAAGCAAAGGAACTACCAGCAATATTAACAGGGTTATCCAGCATTGGGGGTGGAAGTCCCTGTTGTTTAAAGCAAGAGTTAGACAGTATTACCACATGATCCCCTCACTCAGACTCTTTGAAGTGTTATGAAAACATTTTTAAAGCAATATTTGCCACGGGGTAGTCACTCATGTTATATCTGTCTTACCCCTCCTCTTTCCATCTGTGAGCACCTCATTACCAGTGGGTAATACTGATGCTGTAATACCACTTTCCCTTGGGAACAAAATAATAGTCATCTGTGTCATTTGAGAAGGATCCTGCTTGGGCCTCTGTGTGCAGGAATGCACAATTATAAAGCATGCCTGACAAAAACACTTGATTTTGTTCTGTTCTTAGTTCAAGAAATACAGGTACAGTGTGTGATCATTTGTTTCTAGTTAAAGGGTTTGAATACTCTTTTGTTTGCAAAAAGAGCAAATGCATCTGCCCATTAAGACTGAAAAAAACCTAAAGGTTTCAGTAAATGCAACAACAACATTGTTTTTTTTATTTCTATTTGTCCGTAGACTATGATAAGTATTACTTTCATTAGTTTCATGATTCAGCTCTGTATTTTCTTCTTAGAATGTTACAAGGACTCACGCTATAATAGGTTTTATCAGAAAATGGCCTGTTCCAACCAGCTTGAGAAGTCAAGGGTAGGGTGAAAAGAGCACAGAAGGAAAGACTGCAAGCACTAGCAAATGAAATTAAATCTTTGTACACAACGTATTCATCTGTATTTTAAGGGAATTTCTCAAATAATTCTTGCAGTTTTGGGCTTGACAGATGATAAGAATAGTGCAAAGGAGGAGGTAAAATATGGCTGAGATCTGCAGAGGCAAATAATGAGTCCCAGTCCTGTTAAGGCAACCTTCTGTCCTGTCTCCTTTGCCTGGAATACAACTGTCCCACAAACCCCCTAAATGTAGATCCTTTCACTTTTCAGTCATGGAAGATTTAAGTTAAATTCTCCCTACTCTCCCGAGTTATTATTGAAGCCTCCATCAAGACTATTTAGACAAAAGAATAACGCCTTTACAGAAGCCCAGCCGCAGGGCATCTTGCAGGTTGCAGGCTTTACAGCCATGCTATGAGCTACCTATCAGCAAGACTAAACCTTACCCAGTTCCAGTCACAACAGAGCACCTCCATTGCTCCACATCTGCTTTTTTTAGGAAGGCATTCTCTGCTCCAAAATCTTACAATTTCTCTGGTTTTGTTTTGCTTTGCTTTTGAGATCAATGAACTTCAGAGAAATGTAAAGGTAACCCTCAGAAGCTAACACAAGCTAACCTTATATTCACAATGGTGGTGCTCTTGTGCAAGAAAATGGGATGTTTCATGCCATCCCCTGTCCCAGCTCCATTTCCCAAAACTCACGCAAAACAGCCTCCAAAAGACAGTGTCCAGTATGTCCAAGCCCTGCCTTCAGACAAGAGAATGAAGGTCACCCCCCTGAGCCAAGTGAAGGAGGATAATGGCAGAGTGGAACAATCTGAACCAAAGCTATTTTTAAACTTTATCATCAGGGGAATTAAATCACTGCACTTAATACTAGCTGTTGTCAAGATTAACTATAGCATCGTGGGAAAAAAAGGGCTAAAGTCACATAATAATTATATGCACTTTGATGTTTATTAAGAACAGCTACTCTTGTAAAATTATAATGCTGTATTCATAGATTAGAGCTAAAGTTCCATTAGCACTGTTGTAACACTTACTGAGATTAGTCATTTGGTTAATGAAACACACAACTGGATTATGCTTTTTAAAAACATTTTACATACAGACATTTTGACTTACAAGTATATGACTGAGTTGATCTTATACATTAGTGTTAAATCTATCCACAACAATGACCCTCACTTTTTGTACAGGGGTGTATGTACACACACATTTTAGTTTTTGAGAGATAAGTGAGCTTCTGTATTTACGTAAGACTCTGTTTAGAGGAGGTGAAAATCCCACTTTATTTGGAAATGACAGCAAGTCTCACAAAATAAATTTGTCCACTACATCTGGACTGGGCAAGTTTGCAGAGAATATGCACACAAAACAGAAATCAAAGAGTGAGACACATGAAAAAAAGTATTCTTCCATGAAAATTCTCATTAATATAAAGAAACATCTGGAGAAGATGGCGAAAATAACTATTCCCTCAGTTTGCTTCTACTGGACCAGAATCTGCAGTGACCAGGTAAATTAGTTGTGCTCATTACATTCTAACCCCTGCTGTCGTCATCATAGATGGGTGTCTTCCAAGCCTTTGAATACTCATTACACAACATCCTGGAGAGGCAGCAATTGCTGTTATTATTCTTTTCTGGATGAAGACTGAAGCAGAGCAAAAGAAAGGGCCTAATCTGAATGAATGAATAAATAAATAAATAGTTACTTAGAGCAATTTAGGAGAAATTTGTGTACGAAAGTTCAAGCAAGTGATCCATAAGATCTCCACCCCACTGCTTAAACTGTGGGGTGTCCAAGCACTCATCAGCCAAATGAGGCTCAGGCCTTCATGCATTTTTTGAGCACTTTCAAACTCTGCCTGTGGGCTGGGTTAGGGTGAGCCCAAAACACAGTGGTTATGAGCACAGAATGGGACATCAGTTCAACCACTTTTCCCATTCTTGCCAAGCACAGACAAAGCACTCTCACCTACCACCTTCTGCCTTAAAAATTGTAAAAATTATGGGAAGAGAAAGGAGGAGACGAATTCTTACTTTGGAGCTGGGCTGATGTATAGAAAGAACGAATATAATAGTCAGAGTTAGTATAAGGCCAAAGAAGCTGACAGCTCTCCGGTACTGAGTCCTGAGTTCATGCTCATGTGCTCTATTGTGGTTAATGCAAGATGTATAAAGGACAAATTTTAAAATTGCATCTGAGATGAACAGTTACATACACTGCTCTGGACTGTTCCCCAGAAACAGCTTTTTTAAGCTGAGTTCAGGTATCTCCACCAACTTCTACTGGCAGCAGCGTCATAACATTTAGAAAAGGAATTAACAGGAATGCTTGGCTAAGGGTAGCTCTGGTGAAGTAGAAGTAAGAAAACAGAAGGGTGAGTAATCTCTATGCAATTCCCAGTCCAAAGCTCACAGCTGCTGAGAAAATCATATTCTGCAAGGTAGTCAGAGATGCAGGGTAATGCAAGATTAGAATACTACTGTTTTGTAGATAATGCTGATGAGGAAAAGCAAATGTTTTCTAATCATTACAAGCAGAGCTTTTCAATCTTCTAATAAATAATACTAGAAAATTACAAAAAGGGGATTTTGGTTTTGGGTTTCATACTTTTTCTCTTTTAATTAATGGCATCTTAATTGGTCACTTCAGCAGAGCAGGAAGTCAGGCATCAAATCTGATTACATATCCAGCCTGGGATTAATTCCTCAGCAAGTCACAATAGACAGATCAATGGGGCAACACAAAGTAAATTGTCTGTCATACCTCACCCATCACAGTGGAAATTTTATTGTTTAGAACTGCCAGTTTGTAAGCACCACATTCAGGATACATCTTCATTTTTTTAAAAATCCCAATCCTAAAGGCCATCCAGCTGCAACAGCTATACTGACAGATGAGCACTGTTTACATTCCTCCAGCAGAATGAGATAATATAAGAATGTAAAAAATTCATCCAAATCTTCTGAAGAGAATTCCCTCCTTTACACAGTATCTGAATTCTGAGCAATGGGATTTTCCACAACAGGAGAGTGCCATTTTCCAACTTCCACTCTTTCAAGTGATCTATTGGCTGGTCTTGCACAACTATAAACACAGAGGTATTTTTTTTTTAATTCTATCCTTTCGGCCAGATACTTTGTTAATCTCCTCTTCAGTTTCCTGGGCAGCAGCTCTGAGGAATGATAGATTGTGTTGGAAAACCTCTTCAATTTTGACATGAAGGACTTGTGATTATTTTCCAACTGAACTAAGAGAGTGAGTACAGAAGTTTTCTCACAATACAGTACCTTGTTTTAAAAAAATCGTTTTTCCCTCTGTCCTCAGCTTGTACTTCAAAAGAATGTTCTTATTATTATACATTGTGTTGATATTCTGGTTGAAATCTCAAATGTTTGGGAACAGAGGCATAGCAAGAACAATACTCCAAAAGAAAACATTTCATTTCAGTTTGTAATACATCTTCAATACAAGCATTTATATATGAGACACTTCTTTGTTTTTCTTTTTTTTCTTTTTTTTTTTAATGAGATACTATTAAAATCTGGCAAAACAGAACAAGGATGTGCAATAGTTTCTTTAGATTAATACATTCTTACATAAGAGACAAATCCCGGCCTCACTGCTTTGACTTCAATGGAAGTTAGATCCAGCATTTGATGTACATCTTATGCTCTGGGCAGAAGAGTGCAAAAATTGCAATGCACAAACCAAAAAAATTTAAGCATTGCCTATCCTACATATATTCATCTCAGAGATTAATATCTACCAGCCTACACAAGAACAATTAAATCTAAATTCCTAAATGGAGATCATATGGCAGGGGAGATTATAAACATAATATGGGTCATTTAATCTCTATTTTGCTGTATCACATACAGTCCAAGCAAGTACAGAACAAAAAAAATCAGTAGAAAATATCTGCTGGTAGACAAATGAGCTGATCTCAATCCAGATTTTTCTGGACACACAGACAAATTAGGACAGAGGACAGGTGAGGAAGGGAAGTGTTACAGGCGAAGAACCAGAAAATGCATATAGCAACAAAACATCCTCCCTCTCAGAGAAAAGTCTAGACCCATCCCATCTCTTGATCCCTAGCGGCTCCACCAGAAGCTGGCAGGCGAAACACCACAGGAGAAACTGCAGCACTTCAGTGGGAATTTCAGTTTCTAATACTTTAAGCATTTTTTAACAAGTCAATCTCTAAAAAAGGATTTGAAAGTGACATAATAAATAGGGTTTCTATATTAGAAAAGAAGACAGAAATTACTCTGTTTAAGTGTACATGTTGTTTTACAAGAAGCCAGGCTTTCAGACACTTCATCAAGGCTGTCATCACATATCATGGCACTGCTTTACATTGAAAGGGGGAAAGGAAGGTTTTGGTCTTTAAATCTAGGCTCTACCACAATGGGTATGACTTAGGAGAGAGCCAGTTTCAAGTTTCATTGTTAGGCCAGAGAGCTACAGCCAAGAATAAAAGATGTGACATGCTGGGGAAGACACATAGTCCTTGAGTAAGTCAGAATTAATAAGTACTTCTTATGAGAGCCTCTTTGCCGGGAATGTGGATGAACATTTTCAGGTTTCACTGAAAGCAAATTAATCCACACACATACATGAGGTTATGTCAATACACTACGAAAAGCAACAGATTTCAATGAGAGCTAAAATCACAAATCCTTAAAGTGAGAGGAGTCTACGGTGGAATGAGATGCTCTATACTGTAAGCTCCTTTTCCTTTTTTCCACTTAGGTTTTTTTAAATGTTCATTCAGATTTCTAGGTTGTTAAATTGTCTTTAAATGTCAGAGATCAGGCAAAGAACACAATCTACAGTTCAAGTATTCATTTTGCCTTTTCCCAGATAATGGCATGCAGGTAATCAAAGCCAGAGAGGATGGTTGTAAAGCCCAGGCAGAACAAAACTTAGGAACAAGAATAGTAAAGAGTTAACATCAGCCAATAGCAAGCCATTGTTTCCTTTTTAGGAATAATTATTTGAACTAAAAATTCAAGCAAGTTCTGTGAAAACATCTGTTCAAGGACCTCAGTATAAATTAAGTCATCTCAATATATACAAAGAATGAATAAAATTGCTCCACAAATAAGCCAAATACTCTTTATTGGTTACAAATATTTAGTCAGTTCCATTCCAATTCTTAAACAAGGAGAACTGATCCAGAGCTTGGAGAAGTTACAGATATGTTCCTTAAAATATTGCTGTTAAAGAGAGGATGCGGGAACATTATGACTGAAATGTTAGAGTTTATTGTTCAGTTTTAATTAGAATTTAGGCTGATGAAATGCATCAAATAAGCCACATGTAAACTAAAAGAGATAATCATAAGTCATGCATAACAGATTTTTGCGGCTATATTTTTCATCCCTCTGGTGTAATAAACTGCTGGTCGTGTTCCACAGAGGTGCAGATGTTCTTCAAGGACACAACACAGGACAGTGATTTGTTATTAAAAAATACTTTATTAATAACATAAATAATAAAAAACACCATTATTTTTATATCTAGAACAAGTTAGAAGAACGAATTATTCTTCCATTTCACCCCAAAGGAAAACATCAGATATAAGACATGTTGGGGTAGGCAGTGTTACAATTTGTTACAAGCTAAATCAAGTTTAAAACCACTGTGTAGACAATAGCTCAATTGTCTTAATATTAATCAGGCTTCTTCCTTTTAAAACAGTCCTCATTCTATTTTCTGGGTTTTCGTTCCTTTGTTCTGATTGTAAACACTCCAGTTGCAGTACAGAACACTCAATTTAATAACATTATGAACTACAAATGAAGTTGATGTTATACAAAATTTGTCAGATAGGACGACTTGGTTGTCACAACAGGTATTGCCTACCACATACTTTACTTGTTCACATCAAAAGGAATTGGTTCTTTTTGGTTCATTTTCTTTTCTTTTTTTCTGAATGGCAACATTCCTTAACACTTAACACTGCATGATTTGTAAGAGTGAAACAGCACAACATAGGGATTGATGGGAAGACTGACTGCCCAATCCAAGTTTCATTTTCATTTATTTCTCTAATTATACTCAGCAGAAATGACCCAGTCACTATTTTCAGCTGTTTTGGGTTGTTCTGTCTGCAGCTGATCTGGTAGGGAAAGAGGAGAACTGAGTAGCATGAGGAGACCAGAGCTGCTGCCTGCCCGACAGAAAGCACTTGCAAAGTCATTTCCATATTTTAACCTTTTTCCTGCCTTCCGACCAGCAGATTTTCCTGCACAAATTTTTGGTATATTCTCTTTCTTGAAGACATCTGCAGAGTATAGCTGCAAGGTGGGTTAGAGAGGCTTGGAAAACCACTACCCCTGAAGGAGCAGTTTGGGGAGCAGTAAGAGAAGGTTTGGGAATATGTTTGCCTAGAAATGGGCGATGCCCTTCTGGTCCTCTACCCTCTGTCTACATGGGCCTGTAAGATTACTTTATGGCAAGACCAATACTTGTGGTGAACCAGACCTGACCCGATAGAAGGAAAACCCAGGAGACATAACTATGATCAGTATAGAAAACCTGAAAACTAGAGTCCAAACAGTGCAAGGGAATGCAGGCCCATGTCTTCCAGCAGACACAGCCTTGATTCAGCCTTAAACCCCATCTTTGGGTGAAATAGGCCAAGAATGTGTCTGGGATGTAACCACGAGTAGGAAAGCGTACAGGCTTGGCTGGGGTGCAGAATTCATTTTGCCATATGCCTTCACAAAGAAGTCACAGAAACTATGCAGCCCCAGCTGACACTCTATCAGCCTGGCCAAGCCCAGGGTGGGGAAGGTGGCTGGGCAACAGCCAGTGGGCCACAGGTGCTGGCCATGTTCCCTGGTGTAAGTGGGCAGTTGATCTGATCAGAGTTTAAGTTATTTATACCAGCAAAGAGTTTGTCCTGACACTGCTGTATTTTATAACCAGCTATGCCTCTTCTGTTGGCCAGCAATGCCTCACGCAGCATTGGACTGGCACTGCTCCCAAATAACTCGACTCCGGTTTCACATTCCTCACCTCCACGTTCTCGTTGCCCAGCAGTTTATTTTACAGATTCCCTGGCCTCAAGAGGCTGCTATCATTTTCCTCCACCCTGACCGCAGTCCTGCCTCTCTGTCCCTTCTCAATAGGGCCTTTGTTGGCTGCCACGTGGGGCTCAGCGGTGGCACCTGGGAGCACCTCTTGCCGGCAGACCTGCTGCCTGCCTCCCCAGGCCCTCCTCTGAGAGCCACCAGTGACCTACTGTGAGGTTTCTCCAGTCATACACTGCTCTGGACTGGTGTGTATTTCTGCTCCACATAGGGCCCTCAGCAATAAGAGAAACAAAATGCAGGACATTGCACACAGCCAGCAAAGCAAAGCCTCTACTCATTTCTTCATCTGTGATGTGTTCACTGCAGTCCTGCACATTCCAAGGGGGAATTTAGTCCTCCAGAACAATGTATTTCTTTCCTTCAGGATGATCCGGCTGGAGTAGACTTCTTTTAACACTTGTGCATCTGCCCACTTCTGTAAAAAATAAAATATACACTTCTGTTAATCTCACAAAACTGCAAATCCAAGATTACATTGAATTAATCCTGTGAAATGGTTTACCATGATCAAACTGCATGTCAGACACAATGTGAAAGTGACAGTTATTGAGACCTTTCCCAGTTGTATCCTGATTACAAGGCAGGTAAATGAGAAAAGCAGCTGTGTCAATAGGTGTTTCCAAAAGATGGCACTTTCTATCCATCAAGTACTGTAACAAAGCCCTAATCCTTCATTAGTGTTACTGCAGGCTCCCAGGATGAGAATCAGTAAGAGGAGCCCTGGGTTGATTTGGGCCCAAATTCTGAGCTGCCACCAGTTCTGGAGATACTACACATAATTTGTTCTTGCCCCTCATTCAAAACACCCAATGATGGTGCACGGCCACCTGGTTCTCTACTTACTGCTTGCCAATGCAGGTCACACATCAGGGGAAAGATCTATGGAGGACTGAAAGCAAAAACTGAGTACAATAGGGTTGAGCCCATCATGAATAGAGACCAAATAGACAAATATTTGTGTACCTGTACTTTTCTTAAGGGCTGAATTCAGTTTGCTCTTCAAAGAGCGAGTTGAAAGAGTGCCGCCTACCCTCTATTTATTCCCATTAAAGGCTACTATTACCCCTTTGGGCCAGAGTCCTTAACTGGTGTTCAGATTGTTTTTCTTGAGGAAACTGAAGATTGAATTGTGTACAAACAGGGTAGAAACTCTGTTTGTTTACTGAAAACGGGCATTAAATTGCATTTCTCTTAATACAATCATCAAACAGCAAGAAGGAATTTCTTTGCTCTTTATTCGAAGCCTTTTATTCACCAGCCAGGACTTCACCCAAAAAGCATGACCTTTCTCCTTGGTTGTTTTTTTTCCCCTTCTAGGGCCTCATTACTGAAGCTCATTTGACCATTCTTGGCTTTCTCCAATGGTCTCTGCCTCCTTTTGTGGTATCCCAGCTGCACTGCCTACACACAGTGTTATCCAGCTCACACCCAGACATACCCTATTCCTTGCTTTTATCCTTTTCTGGAGCCCTTGCAGTGATCCATCTTATATCCCAGATGGCCTTGGATGAATTGTGGCATGGCCATCAGCCTCTATCTTTTCATGATTTTTACATTTGTTCTAAGGCAAAAGGTGGCTTTTACAACCATCAGCTTCCAGGAGATTTCAGACAGCTTCCTCCCCAGTGATACGCTCATTTCCACAAGGACTCTGGAATACATCACAGAGAGAAGCTGTGACGGCACGTGACAGTCACACAATATGAGTGGCGGCTTTGGCCAGCTGAAGCCAAGAACAGTAAGAGTCCTAGTTTCTGGACACTGTTTCATCTGCCCTCCTGCTACAAGCGCAAAAGAGAAGCCCACAGCACTTGCAGAGCATGTTCCTGTCACTGCAACACCATGAAGGAAGGGGACCCAGGTACTTCAGCTTGGCTTCCCAAGGACGCCATACCTGGAACAGCTTCACTGTGGCATCATCAGTCAGCTATCGATATTAGACAACACTGATTTCTTACTTTAAAACTGCTCCAAGACTGTAAATATTGTAATATCAAGAATATAAGAAACCAAATTCCTTTTAGAACAGCTTGACTATATTTCAAACTCAAATTGCATTCATTTTAGTCACAGATTTTTACCGTCAGTAGGAAAACCTGAGATGAGAGTTAATGCTGGTTTTCCTGTATCCTGAAGAGAGAGCTTCACTCAGTTTCAGCCCTCAGCTTACCAATGAATTACAATCCTTTTGAAGCCTGCACAAAACCCTCCTTTCGGCAGAATCAAAATAACATATTTTTACTTATAGAAGGGAAAGAAAAATTAAAGAAAAATACCAGATTGTCAATACACAACTAGATCTCTATATCAGCTAGTTCATTATCCTTAAGTACTGGCACCAAAAAATATGTTACGGGTAAAAAAAAGCATCCAAGAGTGATGCAAGGGTCCTGCTTTCCACTGAAGTTATCGTAAGCATGGAGAACTGTAGATTTCTTCACAGCCCGAGGTTTTTTCTGTACTCATTGCTACTGTCTCTCAAGATACTTCTACATGTCAGTTGCCTTCCTGAAAATTCACATGAATTGTTGAATCTTGCTATCCATTATTTTCTAAAATGCAGAGTGGCAATGAACTGCATTCTCTGAGAGAAGAAAAAGTTGCTGCTTGATTATCCATCCTGAGCTCAGCTACCTGGAAACCATGTAACATAATAACTTACTATTAAAGGAACTGCAAGTATTTCTGCTCACCCTCGCTCAACATATTGCTCCTTTTAGGGCAACATTCAGGCAGAGTTCCATTAATTAAAGCTATTCCCTACAGATATATTTCACTTCTGTATTTGTTTCATTTCATACTTTGTTTTATGCTTTCTCAGACAGTAGCGCATCTGTTCAGACCCCAAACCATGCAGTGTGGGAAGTATACCTAACGAAGGCAGAATTCCAGGGATATTCTGAGAAATGTGAAACAAAGCACAGTACCTTGGTAGTTTCTGTTATTGTTTGGACTTGATTTGAAAATTAAGTTGGCAATCTTTTGATCATATATACTGTAAAACGTTATTGTACAGCCATAAATACTATTTCCTGCCTTAAGAAAAATTATAGGCCTTTTTCCAGACGCATTGTAGCGTAATGGGCATGGCATCAAAAGACAAGATCAATGAGTACAGAAAAACCATTTATACCTTTTTTTTTCTTTAATAAGTTAAATAACTTGACAAGTTTGAATGGGAATCTGAACACATATAAAGACTTTAATACAGAAGTGGCCAACACACTGTACAGGAATTTGTTCCTTTAACAGATGCATTATCAAATATGTGAAATATCCCAATTTTGACAGAAAAGAATGAACTAAATCCTCATCTCAGTAACCAACTGGCTTCAGTTCCCATGGGATGGAATTTGGTGTGGTGAATTTAACAGGAAACAATAGACCAAGCAATCTCATTGCCTGTAAAAATTAAACACTGTATTTTCATAACTTGGGAGTTATGTAAGGAATATCTCAGAGGCACGGTTGTAAGAGCTCCACACTCTGCAAACACACTTTGAAGGATAAGGCCAAATGATAATTGCCTCCAGAACTTGGGAAGTATACAGATCTCAAATAATTACAATCCCCAGAGCATGATAATCCCCAACTGCATGAGAAGTTTGGAAGTGGTTTAATGCACTTTTGGAGAGAAGATGTGGGGGGAGAGGGAGTAGGGAAGGGAGGAGGCCTTTGCACAGCCAAGTTTAATCATTTTTGCTCTATGTGCACATGTATATCCTTAAGTAGTTAAGCACCTTGTTCCCCTGAAAGTCCCTAAGAGCAGATGTAGGCCACATATACCCATACCACTTGCATGCACAAGATTAAATACACCCCAGCATTTTCAGAAGCAGAAATTGAGTTGCAACCACCTTCAACCTCACTGGATTAGCTGCTTTTCCATCAGTAAAAATATGTACACTTTGGTCATGCAGGACAGTGGAAATTGCATACACACCCTTCTATGTGTACATTGGCTAATGGAGATCTCAGCCCAGAGTGCTGTATCCTATTTATAACTAGCTCCTTTTAAATTTAATAAAATACACATATTTGAAAAAATTTGTGAAAACATTCATCCAACTGAGAGAGCAGCTCTCATGGCTGGTGAGGACTGGGAACAGGATATAGATAGAAAAAGTCTTAACAGCCCAGTCTACAACTTTTTCTTGCTTGTTAATTCTTCCCAGACAATTGAGACACCAGGCTTGTGGCTTTTTGGCCTTCTGTGTTCTGCTCCATGTTTCCCCTAGGTTCAGAGCTAGCTTGCTTATGACTGGGAAGTGATAGTGGAAGAAAAACAGTAAAGTCCAATTTTGAAGAAGGATTTGAAGAATGCAAGCAGAAATCAGAATTGGCTGGAAGGGAGTTGCAGGAAGTGGAAAGAGCACAACTGCGAAGAGTTCTGTCTGCAAGCCTTGTATCCCAAGAGAGGCAGCTTTGTAGAGCAAGAGAGTCACTGTTTGAGATTCCAACAGGCACACTATGTGCAACTCTAGATTTCCTTCAGAAGAGCTCTAGCCTGACCCTGTGTCCCATTAGGTGTGCTGCTGGAGAACACTGACAGGATTAGCTTCATGCAAAAAAAATTCAGTCAAGAAGCTCCAAGACTAGCAGCTCAGTTTAGGGGCAGCCAGTGGTGATGATGGGAATTTTTTCTGCAAAGAGCATTTCTGATCCAAGCTTACTGAACATGCCCTGGGAGACATGACATTGCAAAGGCAGGGTAACCAGACAAAAAGAGATTTGCTGGAATTTTGAGCGGATAAGAGGTCTTTGAACTCCATGTGGGTATAAGTTAGGAACTCATGCAGACAATGCAATCACCTCATGGCCCTGCCAGTCCACGTCCCACAGCTAGGTATGTAGTCCATGCTCTCAGTATTTCTATACCCCCAATACTCTCTGGATGTGAAGGAACATTTTGAAGTTGGCTTCATATGTATGGTTTTGCTTGTGTCTCACATACCTTATATCAGAGCTCTTAAGATGCAAAACCCAAATAAAGATGCGAATCTTCAGTGCAGGGACTACATAAGCCTCTAGGATTGAGTGTTAGCACTGGACAGCATTTCCATTTGTTCTTACACAGAAATACCCATTTAGTCTAAAGAAGAATCACTGAGCTGTTTCTATGTGTCATCATTTAAGGTAATGCAAGTCCCTTAAGGTATTTCCTGGTATTTCCTTATGTTGTTTCTGCAGGGCTGGCACCACAGTAAAATCAAGTTTTGGTGAAATGTTTCACCCATCTTTTTAAACACATATTCTCTGAGCTCTGATCTCAGAGTCAGAAGCCTGCTATTTCCAAGGCTTGTTCTACTGTGACCGTTCAACACATCCCGAGGAGACGGAGTCGGAGTCCATCGCAGCAACAGAGCACCATTGCTGGATTCTTGTAAGACCGAGAGCAACTGGGACTATCAGACAGTAAGGAGGGAGACACAAAATAGAAGATAAGCCTTCTGCTTCCTTCTGCATTCCTGCTGTGATTAATGTGGGAAGTATGAACAGTGAACACAGGCTGTCTTTTCAGGCCATCATCAATGCCACACTCATGGTCTGTGGAAGCGTAAAGCCCCAGCTCAAGAGCAGCCAGAGCGCCTGCTGGGGCATGCAGGACCCTACAGGTCTGCCAGGCTCAAATGAAAATGGCAACAACTTATGTCCTCCAGGCCATTTTTAAAGAGCCAAGTATATATCTATGTAATATCTAATTAAAATAATTAAGCTTTAAGAGTAAATTACTACATAATAATTCATTTCCTGCAAGAGATGTACTTCTGTTCCTCTTTCCCACTTAATTCTTTTGTCTATCTGCTTTTCTGCCAGTGCTTAGCAATAGAGGTCAATTCTTGACTCCACTATATCAATGGGCATTTCCCCACTGACTTTCAGAGGACTTATGGTCTTCCTGTCTTTATCAATGGAAACAAAGCATAAAGACTTAAGTAACAGATAAAGATAATCATTAGTCATAAAGATAGACTATTTACTAATGCAAATAAGCTGTTGTTCTGGAGATACGAATCCATCCAGAATTGTTCACAGATGGTTTCTGAGAAAACCTGCTCCCATCAATACCAATGCGCAGAGGTGCAGAAATTAAGTTCCTATTTGCAATCACAAGCTTGAAACGTAACACAAGCTGCAACATGCAAAGAGGCAAGTGCAGCCCAGAGTATTAGATCAGAGTGTTTGTCCCACATGCAAAGTGACAGCTATCATCCTGCGGTGTCAAGCCATGGAGTGTCTAAGGTGTGGCTCTTCCTGAATTTCAGAACATGAACAAAATAGTGACCATATATAGTGGCAGGATCCTCCTTGGCTACCAAACACCATCCTGTTCCAAAGCACATGATTTTATTTCCCTCAACCTGCAGGCTCATTCATCACCGTATCATTCAAGTTTCATGCTGTTATAACTCTGTTAGCACCAGGTCCATAGAAACTCTGATCGCCTGCTGATACTGAAAGAAAGCACACATCTTTCCAGTAACATAAAACCATGTTTTGTTCTGTAATTTTTTCCAAACAAGCTGTTCCACTGAATTCAAGTGCATGACAGCTCTGTAAATTAAGGGCCACTTGGCAGCAGAAAAGTTAAACAAAATACATTATTAAAAGTCAAAACTTCCTTACATAAAGCAGGTGGTTTTTTTCATCTCTTTCTTGTATTATTAACTCTTGATTTTTTTACATTCTTGTATTTGTTGTATACTTCTTTTGCAAACACCGTAACAGAGAAAGAAGGTAAAAAAAAGAAAAATAAAGTCAATTTCCTTTTTAGACTATTTGTTTAACATTGTAAATCAGGATATTGTCCTACCACACTTGAGAGGAATACACAGCAATACCCATTAATTTTATAATCAATAAGAGTTGTCTTGTGGGGTTGCGTTTAACCATTTCAGCTGAAAGCAACAAATGAACAGCTAAAAACAGCTGAATCCAGTAGAATGTAAATAGGAGATCCTTGCCAAATCTTTCCTGGTTACAAAATGCCCTACCAATTTTAAAGATTCCATTGCGATACCTTTGTACTTTATTTATAAGGCTTTCAGTAAGCCACTCCCTTTCCATATTTGTTTGAGCTTATGCCCGTATTCCCATGATTAGTGCAGAACAAATCTAGGTGAAAGGTTGATCTTCTTTCACACCAACAGTCGTCTGAATTTTTCTCCTTTTCCTGAAGATATATTTTTAAATTGGCAACTGAAATCTTAGAAGAATTAAAGCAAAATATTTGAAGTTCTGCTGAAGTTTTTATTTCTTCAGAAACAAGGCACCTTTCACAAAGCACTTTCTTTGCACATTGTATCTCAGAGATGTTATTCTAAGCAGCTTTTGTAAAGTTTCCAAATTGGGAAAAACTTTTCCTGCTTTTCTCATTTCTCCAGTGGACTGAGAATTATTTGAATCAGAGTAAAGAGACCAGCTATTAGGCTATCTTTTAGCTCCATCGGTGATATCTATGCAGTACTGGATGCACTCCCAAAGTCCTGCCTGAACATATTCCAGGCTGAGCTGTGCAGGACTTAGGAGGGGTTCTCTGAATGCTGTCTCTCCTCTGCACCTTCTCTGGGAAAGCATAAATGCGTTCCCAGGGTGTTACACAACTTTGCCGCAGGTAAAGCATGAGATACTGAGTGGGAAAGGTAATTAGAAAAAATTCGAAACTGAGTGACCTTCCCTCAGCACTAACATGCCATATAGTACTAGTTTTGTCCTAACATGCGAGGCACTTCTCTTCTGTATCTAATCCAGGAATCACTTTACATTTCATGAATCTACATGCAATGTGAGTCAGATATAAACAGAATTGCCCAACCCTTTAAAAAATTCCATTACACTTACTCTTCCTGCCAATTCAAGTGAAAGTTTTAAGCAGAGCAGGTGGCCTACAACTCACTAACCTTTTTTCTCTGGCATGACAGGTTGGGATGAGACGGTGGGGATCACTGTCCACTTGCAGTCATCAGCAGCCACATTTGCTCAGTTCAGTCCTGCTGAGAGCCCTTTTCAGGTCTCCGGTACACTCCAGTCTCTAATTGGCCTAATCCTTTTCAGGTTTCCATCCCACTGAGACTCACCAAGGATGTGTTTCAAGTGTCTCCTTGTTCCTTGCTCTCACAGCACAGGACTGGCCAGACAGCTGCAGAGTTCAGGATCTTCCCTTGCTGGATTACACTGCTCCAACACTTACCCATCTAGAGCTGTGTGGCTTAAAAAATAAGAGAAAATCCCTATAATCATGAAGCATACTTTCTTTCTTCTTTCTCTTTTTTTTTCTTCTTTTTTTTCCAAATCTCATTATATTTCCTGCCCACCCTAGAGCTCCACTGAAATGGAAGGAAGTTATTTGATAGGCAGCTCCTCTTTTACTACAAAAAAAGAAGCTGTGGGGGGACTTACAGATACAGCCTTGTAGGTATCTCACAGGTTCACAGACAAGCTGAAAGAAAACAAGAATGTTTTGTTTGCGAAAACACAGGATAAAATACATTTTTTTGAAGTCCTTGGTGCTGAGCAGTGGAAGAGGCATATATTCACTTGCCCTGTACTGCACAAGCTGCTGACACAAAGGGTAACCATGGGTTTCTAACCAGAAGCTGGAAGAAGCTGGCTGATATATACCAGAGAGTTGAATTTAAAATGAAGAAAGTTCAGAAAAATTATACTAAAAAAAAAAATAAATTAAAAATTAGATGTGTTTAGAAAAAATAGGCTCTTAGGGTTAGAAAAATACAGCTTTGCCCTCCACCTAGTTCCTTCCTGAAGTGCTTGCTTGCTGGCTGGTTACTGCCCTCCTCTCCCACTATAAAACATAACAAAAAAATCTTTATCTCCAACCTCTCTTCAGTGACTCACACCAAAAACATACCCTTTTACTTCCCTGAACTTCTAAGGAATTTAGAAGTGCAACCCTCAAAGCCCCAAGGGAAGTTTGGCATTTCATAATAGCCTAGGAGCCCCACCTGAGGTATGAAGAATGCTTTGAAAACATGCCTGTGATTAATTAATTAACATATTGGCAAGTAACTAGCTTTATAACACTCCACCTAATGTTTCGGCTTAGAGTTGCCTGTGCCTGTCACAGACACTGTGTGGACTGGTGCCATTATCTTGTAAAGAATAATGCATTTTACGTCTAAGTAAACATAACAATGTAACATAGATACAGCAACTTGAATTAAGGATTAATTACAGTGATTCGTAGTGCTTAAAGAGTAGGCAGTTTACAAAGCAAGGAAGCAATTACTTTTAAAGACAGGGTTTCTTCGCTTCAACATTTCTGAGTGGTTGCATCATTCTTACTCCCGACAACAAAGGCAAAATCAGCACAATCGCAAACAGCCTCACCTATGAGAGTCTCAGCTCAGCCCTTAACATCCATCTGCTCTCCCACGAGCAGTGAAGGCTTGCTTTCCCCACCTAAGGCTGGAGCCCTCCATGCTCAGTTCCTTGGGTGGGTGGGTGATGGTCAGTGGCCTAACCTGGACCCAGGGTGAAGTCCCCAGTGGGCACCAAAGGCAGGGAGCAGAGAGGTGATGGATAATTATTCCAGCAGCCATATGCACCATGCAACTTTGTGGATGTCATGATTCAGGTAGTCCTGAAATTTAGACCCTGTGCACTCTTTCCTATCAGCTGAGGAGCTCAGCTGCATCTTTTAATTTGTAGAAAAATATGTTTGCTCAAAAAGGGGGAGTTGTATTAAATCTTCCTTGAAGTGTTAACTAAATTACTTGGTTAACCGGGGTATTTTTGAATATTTCTGGTTGTTTAGGTAAGCATAAAACCCACACAACCATAACAAAATACAAGCAAAATACTTAAACACAAATCCTCTTTCCTCCCTTTCAGCTACTAGAACAACTTTTTTGTTGCATGTGAGAAGGTGTTAGGCAAGTACAACATCAAAGAAAAGAGTTTTGCATTTAGCTCTGAGAGTAAGGACATTCATGGCCATCCATACATCCATGGGAACACATTTCACCATGCAGCTATAACTGGCTCCTTTGCTTGTGCCTTACGCATGTTGGTTGACAGCTTTATTATTGCAAGGGGACTGACAGCAGACGAGCACTTCATCAAAGGCATTGCTGACACAACTATGCCAGGTATCCAGGTGGAATTTTTGGGTTATTTTGCCTTTGGAAGGGCAGGGTCAGTCAGCAATAGGTAGTTCTGACTGCTATTAGGGTCTGTCACCTCCAGGCCCTTGAAGAGGAGGGAGTTCATGAAGAGTCAAGAGCAGTTGTCCCTTCTCTTTATTTTGTAATACGTGTACTGTCTTTGCTTTGGTTTAACTGCAGACAGCAAACCTCCTGAAAGACTAGGAAGCACTAAAAAGTCAGAGGAGCTTTGTGAATGTCCCAAGAGTCAGCAGCAAGCTCATTTGTATTTCATTTTCTAGATTAAAGCATGGAAGAAAGCAGTACGCAGCACAGGATTCCCTTTTGGAAACGGTGTGAAATCTAGATCTTGCAATCTTGCATCAAAGGAGGTTGCTCTTCTAGTGATGAGTGAGATGCAAGATGAACATCAAAACTGGATTAGTGTTCAGAAATAAAACCGTGAGATAAATTCTGATGGAAAACAAGCAAGTGGGATTCAGTTTAGGAAAAAAACCCACATATAGGAAATAACTACTAAACTCCTTGGGAAAGAGCAGCCTTACTAGAAAAGACTGAGTTGATGCTGAATGTCAAAATGCTTATAGGCCTGAAAACTTATAATTCTGCTCTGTTGGTACAGAACTATGATATGCTGATATTTCTTAAATATCTGGAGATATCCAAAACATGGATACCTCAATACCAGAATGATAGCCACAAATTGGAAGGAATTCAGCAAAGCGCAACAGTGGAAATAAAAAACCTACAGAGTCTAATGTAAGTTGAAAGGGGAAAGACTGAAGGTAAAAGAAAAAAACTGGTAACTCTCACAAAATATTTGAAAATTGTGACCAGCAACAAATTAAACTGTTTAGATTGCTATTCTAAGAAGTAAGAAAAGTGGAAGAATATGAATCTATCCTACTCATTGTATTACTAAAGAAATACAAGCATTGTGCGATCAGTATTTTCATCTGGAGGTCGTTCATTAGGAACCCGATTTATTTCAAATCCATTGTTGCTGTGCTTGTTCTCCATTTTTTTTTTACGTACTAGTGTAATTTTTTTCTCTAGAATAACATCATAATATGCTAAATTGCATCCCCAAAAGATTTCCTCTCTCTCTAGATATGTATATAAGGTAGCCAAGAAACAAGAGCGGAATTTTTTTCTGCTGATTAAGCATCTGTCATTTCCACTTTTCTCACTTCTCCACAGTTTTCCAAACTGTGTATTCTAGGAGCTACTATGTTTTCTCTCAGCAACAAAAGCATTACAACCACAGCCAATGTCATGGGTGCTGAAGACTCAAGCATGTCCTACACAGGTGGGTGTTGACCCAATAATTCATTGTGGACCATAAGAATAACCCCACGCCACTCTAGGTGGTCAAGTTTTGCTCATGATTACATGACTGCCACTAGACTCGAAGGTGCATTTGTAACCAGAGCCCTATTGCCTTGACAGGATCATAATTCACAGTCTAATCAAAAACAACTGATGACAGCATTTGCTGTTCAAGGGAAGGAAATAGCCTTTGAAGGCCATTTCCACCCATCAGATTTCATTACGTAACACTGAGACACATTTTTCTGAGCATCTGGAGATTTCACATCCTGCACCTTTCTAATGCACAAACTTCATTCTTTCACAAAGGGATGACGGGTGAGAAAAAGCTATCAGGTAAAAATTCCAGAATCTGCTTTTATCATCCTCCCATAAAATTTTCTATCAATGATATAGCTAGAGTCAACAAGACTCAGCTGATTCAAAATATCTAGGATAATTGTATATTTTTTACACTCTTTACAATTTTTTATTCTCACTGCATGGTACAAAACAGTGCGATTTCAGTAAGAATCCCCTGCATAAAATGTTACATTTACCATTTAAGAGTCTTAGTTAGTTTTGAAAAGGTTAAAGGAAAAATTTGAAGAAAAATAATAAACATGGTTATGTGAGATCTATAATACTCACACCATGCTAACAAGCTGTATAAAGTGATTATACATTTGTATAGAAATCTAGTCATAAGAGATCATTGAAACAGAAATTCAGTAGCACTCTATGCTATCAACCCCCTTCTTGGAAGAAATTATTTATATAAATATCAATTTTTATTTTTTTCGAATATTTGGATAACAAATGCAGTGAGAAATTCCAGTCTCAATTACTCTTCTTCCACTCAGCTTCCCTTGACGAAAGTTAACTTAATACTATTACACTTCTGGTTAATTACATCTTAAATCCTGCATAAACTTGCTTTATGAAATTTTGTGGTTCTTAGTTGAGAAAAATTACTTTTGAAACCAAGAGGAATGTATGAAAACAGCAATACAAAATATTCCCAAATCTAATTTAAGAGCCTTGATTTAGAAAGAAACTGTGCCCCAAAAGAGGCAAAGACTTGAGGACTTGCTTATTATTTTTGACCCCTCAGTCTGTTGTATGATTTCAGCTGTGGGTGCCAACACATTTTCTCAGCTGTCTGGTGGCTGTAGCGGGTGTGGGGTTGGTGGTCCCTGCTGGACAGATGGCCACAGCCAGAAACTGCCCCTGCAACTGGCCATGATTTGTGCATTTGCTCAGGAGCAGGGACAGCATCTACAAAGTCACTCCATTCTCTCCTGAATGCATGTGAGTGACCCCTTCACTGGCTCTGCCCAGCCTTGATTTCTCCCCTGGCAAAATTCACTGGAGGCTATGGCAAGGCTTGCACTGATTTCATGCCTTATGACTGTGTCACACCCCAGCTTCAGAGACGAAAATTATCAACCTTATGTTTTCCATCACATCAGCAGCAATTAAAAAGGGAAGCAGGGCATTAGATTAAGGGCCATATGAACAAAACCCCAGGTTTTGATGCTGTGCAGGCATCCTCCTGGGCATCCAATCCTTCTGGTGTTACGGGGACACCCAGCACTTTGAGGCTGAGAATACTGTGACAGTATAAAGAGACAGATTTACTCACAGCCACCATTGACAGGATTGAACTCTTGAGCTGTCCATGTCTTATCAGTGGAAGTATTAATTGCTTACTGTGGGGTGTTAACCCCACAGCAAGGGAACCCAGCTACGGCATTACTCCATACACACCAAGGCAGGTAACACACTGTCTGAGATGGGATTCTGTTCCGTTCAATAATCTGACCTTTGTAAGAGAGAAAGAGCCCATTAGGAATTAATGTACTGCACATAGAAATGTCTGCTTGCATTCCTCTTTCACAGACATGTGTTTGGCGCCTGGGGTATTAACTTTCAGACTTTGTTTCTTTTTACTGCATATTCGTCTGCGTACTGTTGCCTACAAATGGGGTGCAGTAGAAAAACAAGCTGTGTTGCCTTTGCCCTTTCTCGCTTCTCTGGGATGCAAAGGTCATTCGTTCATAAGATCATAAGTGACCTTAATAATTTCTTATATGAGGCGCCATAACCTAATGAGAGTTTACGTTCAATTTTGGTCAGAACTATAACCCATATTAAGTTTCTATTTATAAGTAACAGGGGATTTTTTAATACTGCAGTAGCAATAAAACAAACAGCATTGTAATGAAGTGTCTCTGGAAAATGAGACGAAAATAATAAATGCTTAGACAAAAAAGTAAGGGCAAATCATTGTTGTTTAATAAATATAAAATTCCATCCAAAAATATTACATCCTTATCTGGTTCAGAGATGTATTATACGCTATTTTGATTAGGCATTTTGCATAAATTAAAAACAATTCTCATTTTGCAGACACAAAAATATAAAATATTTTCAGCAGGATCTTAGTCACAAACCATCCAAAAGATAGCTTTAACCATAAAGCAAAGAAATCAATCTGACCAATGAACCATACAATTTATGCTCTGAAAATTATTCATAAAACAGAAATTACTAAATTTTTTCAGAACCAATGTATCTCTCAACTTCATATATGAACATAGCCTTAAGTTCAATCCAGTAATTTTTTTTAATATAGCTGAGAATATGTTTTGATTCTACATCTTTCTCTGTGTTCCAGTGCATTTTCAGTAGCTCTACTCCTTTATCACTATTTTGCAAGAATAACCAAGCAGGTTTCTATTTTGACACTAGAAGGTTACAACACTCAAGGCAAACATCAACAATTATATAACTTGGAAAAAAATACATATATAACTTGTTTGAAAAACGGTTACTTGCAAGCACTAGAATCTGTGTATAATGCATATTATATTCATCTATATAACACATGGTCTTCCAATATTAAGCAAAAAGTAATTTCAGTAGTGTGATGTAAGTGCTTACACATTATAAAATAAAGTTGGAAAGAACATTTATGTGACTACACTGCAGAAAAGAGTAAATAGCAGGAAAATATGTGGTGCAAAAGTCATTTCATCATCTTTTAACATGACAGCAACTGTGTGTCCATATATGCACAGCCACTCAGTGCAGAAAAGCTGAGATTAAAAGCTCCTGTGCATGAATACATGTGGACAATGATGTTAACACTAGTCACTCAAAAGGGAATAAAGAGGCCATGGGTCAAAAAAGGATGTGAATTTTGTTAGCACCATTATTCTCATGTATTCACTAGCACCAGACCTTGTAAGGCTTTGAGAGCAACATTCCTTATTCTGTATGCACGGGCAAAAAAGGCTCACACAGACCATAATAAACATGTACTTTCACACACTGAAAGGGTTAAAGTACTCATCTTTACAAATTTTCATCTACATGAAACACAAATAGTTTATTATTATTAATTTTGCTCATTGTTTAAAGATACTTCTGGGTACCTCTGGATTTCTAATTTAAATTCCCCACTGGGAATTTCACTATGAGCTTTCAAACAAAACCAAAAAAAAACTTTCCTTGGCATTTTCACAGGTCTATCTGGTACTATAACATATCAGTAGCCATCGATAACTGATTGCTATAAACCACAGTAGCACCTGTTATTTTGCTCATAGAAAGGCATATTGATCTGCAGCTAATTCAGTGGGGTTTATTTCGTCATTCAACAACAGTTCTACTAATTTCAAACAGCTATACAAAACAGAGTGTTGTTATTGTATAGGTAACAATGCATTTGTAGAGAGTACCTCATCTCAACGCTTTTATACTTACAGCTCAAACTGAAACAGGCAAATATACTTGCAAACTGAAATAGGCAAATTTACCTTCTTAGTTTACTCCAGTGGGAAATGAGTACTTTATTTTCTGTCTTGACATGAATCTTAGCCCCTATTCCTTTGCATACACAGAGGGAGCTCCCATGTGGGGTTATACTCCTCAAATTCTCTCCCTGCCATCACCATTGCCCATTTCACTGTCATCTCAGGTGGGCAGACATGCGACACACCAGTAAGGGAACACAGTGTCCTTCTACATGTACCAGATCCTCCCAGGAGCAATTAACTCCATTACAATATTACATTAATGAACTTGATTACATAGATCTAAAGATGAGTCCCATCTGAAAAGTTTCCTTTGACAACCACCACATAGGACCTCAGTGGGCAATGGGACCAGCACTCATGCAGCTCCAGCTTCTATCTTGACATCCATGAGGTGAAGTCAGAGTGATGTGCTCTGAGTAGGACAGCCATGGATCATGAAACCATTAAACCATTAATCACCTTAAACCACTACCTCTCCTCTTCTGGGAAAGATGAAGGTGAATTCCCTTCTCTCCATACCTTCCTTGCTTTTACCTACAACAACAGGTGAGCAAAGCCCCGAACCGAGAAAATTTGACACATCCTTTTACTAAAATCACTTCAGTACACTATTTTACCCTAATTAGTTCATAGTTACATTACAGATGCTCGACCAGAAAGTTGCCTTGCCTGTACTTGATAACAATGAGCAGAAATACCCCGACGAATGCACAGACAAATCTTTGGTTAGCTATGGGTATAAATCCCAACCTTAATACATTTCTAAACTGAGTATCTCTATTCCAGTTAATTTCCAGTTTTAATCACCCAGCTTTTAAATCAACTGCCCCCAAGAAAGGTTGTGAAAGCTCATTTACTTCCTCTTCAAATGAAAACCAGACATCCTTTTCTCTTCAGACAAATAATATGACTCAACCATTGTTTTGTAAAACTGTTCTATGAAAGCAATAAGATTTGGAGACACTTAGAGGGAAAGAAAAATCACCAAAAGAAAGATTCTAACCAGCTCCATGAACATGTTCCTCACAAGTGATTGGTTTGCTTCTCAGGAGAACAGTAGAAAGCATAAGAGGGAGTGAGGGAGTGAGGGAGTG
>VZRN01004857.1:6567391-6578774 GCA_013397935.1 Dasyornis broadbenti | reverse complement strand
GGAAGGAAGGAAGGAAGGAAGGAAGGAAGGAACTTTGGTGGCTTCAGGGCTCTGTCAGAAACTTTCTGAGTGATTTTGGCTTAGACAATTCTAAATCCCTCTGCCCCCCAAGTCCATGCATAACAGGGATAAAAGTAATACCACCTCTGTGAACCCATAGAGATAGTTCCTTAGGGAAATATCTATCTCCTAGTAAGTCCACATCAAGCACCTAGGATATTATTGATCTCTTTTGCAGGTTGACATGCTGTATAATGTAGATAATGATGATGCAATTGCTGCTCAATAACTTTCTGCAGAATATCACCAACACCTTATGGAGATCAAGTTAACCTTGTGCACTTACTGAGTCCCAAATAAATCCTATGATTCTGTCTTTCCTGCTGCCTAATCCTGCATGCACCTATGTCTTTGTCCGCAGAGTTCTTCAGCACACTGTCTATCGCCTGCATGTGATCCAAAGTCACCAGCAACTGCTGTGTGACCCACGGCCTCTGATATCTGCAGTGCCGCTGAGCACACAGACACACTCTCTGTATAGGAGTAAGTAATGGAGGAAGTATTGCAACTGATGTTTCACTTGAAGGAGAAGTCCTGTTACACAACAGCTTAGCAAGTACAGAAGATAAGGAAAAGCTGCTCCCAGATCCCCAGCAATTGCAAACCCACTTCTGCCATCTCTCAGAGGTGGCCTGAAGCAGGAGGCAAGGCCATGCTGCAGTAAGGTGTCCCTGAAGCAGTCACACTGCATAGGGCTTCAGTGATGATCCTGTGATTTGAGCATGAGAAAGAGACTGTGTGAATCTCCAGACACAGGGTCATGTACTGGCCAGGAAGCTGGGACACCTGAGTTTCCAAACCTGCTCCAAGTACAATAATACGTAAACAGCTTTGTGTTATCCATGGTAGAAGAGCAGGTGAAACAAATCTCAAGTACTCACATATACTCACACAAACGCATGTACATAAAAGTGCCCTAAGAAAAATGAGTCACTACATATCACTTTTGTCTAATCGGACTAACAACAGTAAGGAAGACTTCCGACTGGAGGAAGGCTCCACCTACAATCTAGAGATAACTCCAAAGCCAAATAAAGAGCTTAAAATACAATAAGAAATTAATAATTAATAATATTAATAATGAAAACTTGAAAAAGAGCGAGGACAGGTGATCAGAGGTCTGCAATGGCTCCAAGTAAGGAAACAATCAAATGACTCAGGACTCTAGTCAGGGAAACAGATAACTGAGGGATGTGCCAGAAAAGTGTAAAATCACAAGCATCATGGAGAGTTTTGTACTGCATCTATCAGTTTTGATAGACGGCACAAATTTTGTACTGCATCTATCAGTTGAAAAGTGAGCTCCAAATAAGCATTCAAACCAAACTAAAAGGTGTAGTTCTCATTAAATGGGTGGAGTTCCTTGCAAGGAACATCAAAGATGCTAAAAGTTGATATGGACTTAATCAGCAACCAGATCGCCTCTTCCTAAATTTTTCCCTAGGCCTTTCACTTAAGTTTACTGGTAGTTTGGAGGTAGGAATAGTTTTTAATTCAGGAATAAGAAAAACAGTCTCCCACATCACAAATCTTAAAGTCAAGTTCCCTGGATATGGCGAAGTTGCAGAAGTCAGTCTATTTGAAGTATTAGTAATGAGGCTCCCTCTCGAAAACCACCTTCGTGATCAGAACGCCTCCCTGTCAGATAAGTATCACAGACACGGTGTTGGGCTATGTGAATCCTTGCTCTGACCTAGCACAGCCATTCTTATGCTCACCAAGCCCCATGGTATCTCTGTTGATTATCAGTCTACTGATATTGACTATTCACATCAGCTTGTTTCACTATGTAACTCCACATCCCTCCCTGCTTTGGCACCCACTTGTCAGGTATTACTTACCTAGAAGATACACGGCCACGGCGGGGTGGAGTGCTGCAAGCCTTTGCTTGCTTCTGAAGCTAACACCTAGAGACAGCTCCATGGTGCTCAGAAGCACTCCAAGCTCTGAAAGATGGACCCCGTTAGTCTGTTAAGGTACTAAACTGGGAGCCTAGACATCATTTAGGGTGGAGACAGGCATTCCTGAGGAACAAGCTAAAAAACCCCTGTTGGGTGGGGAATTACTTGCAAGCAGCCAACAGGAGATAATTCTATTTTAAGGACTACACTAAGGGCCACATTCTCTGGAGCTTGGACACAACAAATACATCCAATGGATGAAGATGTAGATCCTAAAAGGCAAATGAGCCCACCTGGAACAAGCTATAGGTGCTGAAATAAACATTCATAATAATACACAATTCCCTATGGTCTTGTACCTTTGAAGGTACAAGGTTTTATAACCTCTCTCCTTGGCTAACTTCAGTCTAGATTCCATAGGAACTGCCAGTGGGGTATTTTGGATCTTGCTCTTGACACATACAAGTCTTGAAAGGAGAATCAGTTAGCTAAATAGAAAAAATCTGATGAAAACTTACTTAAAGCAGATGGAAGAAACTCCATTGTGCATCCTACTCTGGGAATACATGAACCTTATGGAGTCTGAGGTTTTGTGAACCTAAGGGATTTTTAAACTCTCTGAGGGCTTACAAAATGAATTTCATTTCTTTTTACTCTGTCATTTAAACTCATAGTTTATTTTATTTCATATAAGGATAATTCAATTTTTTTAAAACCACAAAAATTGGTTTTTTAGCTATAGACAATCATGTGCAATGTATTAAGGACAGAACAGCCTCCAAGTCCAAGGTTTGGCACAGTCTCAGTCCTAACCAGACATACTTACAAAAATTGGGATTTTTTTCTTTCACTTTTCTCTGCTGCTTTCCCAGGGTGTCTTTCCTTTTCACACTGTCAGCTCTCTGACTCTTTTCTCACCCTATTTTTCACCATATATACTTGCCTTCTCCCTTTTTGATAGTCATCCTCAAAGATATAAGCAAAATGTGCTCCCAGTAATGCTGAAATCAACATCAAAATTTTAATGAATAATATTTCAGCAGGTTTGAAATCTGTCAGAATGATTTAGCCCATGTCTAATAAGAACAAGATGTCCATGGATTATTTCCAGCATTTTCTCTGGTGAGTTTATTGCTTCTGATTCAGAAGCACTGCATTTTGAACAGCACCAGGCCCAACCTTCAAACAGTACTCATGCAAATTAAAATTTAAATTTGTTTGGGTGTCTTCATGCTCCTATTTGCATTCACTTACCATTAATATGCCAATATGTGCGATGATGACAGAACTGATCAGGCTAAGAAGCTAATTTTAGCTAAATGCATAAACAATTCAATAGTTGTAAAGAACCTAGATATCTGTACTTTTTTTACAAATTTGAGATAGCTGCAAACAGTTAATGAGGATTTCTTTAAGAAAAGAGAAATCTAAAAATTAACACAGGTACATATCCGTAAAGCACTCAGCACAAATATTGAGCATTCTCTTTACCAGATACACAGTTGAAATGCTGGCTCGTTCAGCTACTCTGAAGCAACAGCCCAACCTCCAGGGCCACCAACAACCAGCAGCAGCAGGAACTTTAAACCCAGCCTCTGTTATGTGGCACATCATCACTAATGGCACACACATCCCAAATCTTACCTACCCTCATGGAAAAGCACCTTAAAATCTAAGAGGTTTATTTGATATTATTACTCCCAGGACACTGGAGTAACATCATCATATTTGTGTGAAAGACAGATCAAGATCCACTAGTTTTTAACTGGTTTCCTTCCTTAGGAACAGGTAATTCAGAGTCCAACAGCATCTTCCAAGGTAAAGAAAAGAAAACTTGAATATTAATAAAGCAAGGTAACTTCCAAACAATAGTAAATAATGTGCTCTTAGAGGCATAAATTTCACAAATCACATTTTTTACAAAAAAAGTAAACTGAAGATGCATTCTCATACCAGCAAATGCTGTTGCACCTGAGTCTGGTATGCACAGAGGATGCAGTTTATTCATTCTTTCTTGTGCCACAAAATGTAGAGTAGTTCACAGGCTGCAGTGATTCACATTTCCATATTTTGAAAGTCTGCAACTGCTTCTCCAGACTGTAAAATAAAATCCTCTTCTTGTGCCCCAAAGCAGAGCCTCCCAGTGCAGACCAGCAGATGATCAGAAGCCTCTCAGTGCTGGCCACTCTGCACTGGTTTAAACACTCAGGAAAAAAATCAAAATAAGTGAGGTTTTCACTGCTTTTTAGCACACTTTTCTTTGGACTTTTATACATCTAGAAGCATTTGCTGCATCAAAACTACATGCAGAAACCAAGTAAATATATTTTGGATCTGAATTTACTTTTTGTTGCATTTCTAAGTAAGAGTCCGACAATATAGGTCAATCTATTCTCAGTTTACAGTCTTTTAAATTACAGTGATAATCTCCCTATTACTGTCAGCAGTGTTAGCATTTGCCTGTTACTGTGTTGCCTGGAAATCCTTGGCAGAATTCAGGATTCTGCCTGTCTAGCTGCTGCAAACAGGATGTCGTGAAGAAAATCAGTATTAACTGTGATTATTAAAGTCAGCTGTAAGCAGAACCACTGCTTAAAGGAAAATTTTGGAAAATCTCAGACCCACAGTCAAACTAGCTGCTCTGGCCACTTATGTGATAATTGCTTAGTCTGTATTTTTGAAACCCTTAGTTGCTAACTCTGGCTTTAAACTGGAGCCTCTCTTCCTGTGAAAATCCCAAGACACAGAATCAACAGAAACAATGGAGGAGAAGAGGATGTTATTCAGCTTCATAAAGTAATAACTGAACACAGAATATGGGTAGAGGCTGTCCTAAAATGTAAGCAAACCACAGTTTTATATATTGCAGGCAGTAAACTGTACTTCTAAAAAGTACTTTCTTTTTCTCTAGAAGCAGGAGGCTGTAAGTACAAATAAATCGTAAACTAGTATGAACAAAACAGGAAGAACTAGGGAAGAAAAAAATAATGGAGTAGTCTGTCTCTTGAATAGCTAAAGACCATTTTGCATTGGTGTACTTGCATAACCTAAAACCCCTTTATTATTAAGAAATGAATATAGATTATTTCCCTTACAAATATGACAGCCAGAGTATTTCTGTATTACTACATAAAAGGTTTCTTTCCTTTACAAAATGCCATGATTCCAGTTAGCAAACGATACAGTTTTATTAACTTGTTACCCAACCTCACATGCAAAGCAATAAAACTTGTGATAAATTGTTCTTGCTCCATAAAGTCCACACAAATAAATGTCTTTTGACAACAAAGAAGCAATATCCCCCATCCACTCCATTGAATTTGTGTTAGTTTTGCAGTATTTCTGTACTACAATGAATCTACAACAAAGACTTGAGGTGAGTGCAGGTATTTCACAAAACATCAAATAAAATGCTTACATTGTAAATTCCTCTGTACCCACAGTTACAAGAGATGTGTAGCAGCTTGCTGCTTTGCTGCAGGAGAACTTACAGTGAAAAAACCCCAACATTAAACATTTTAACAACTTGGTCTTGCAAGGTGTTGAGGCACCACCAATGATTTCATCTGGAACAATTGTGATTAAAGATAACATGCTTGAGAACTTTCCTGAGTCAAAGCCGGAGGATTCGACTTCTCACAGCATTTGTATTTCTCCTCATTCAAAAGCACAAAGGTCATCATGACACTTTCCCCAGCTGCTTAAATTAGCTGGTCTGTTCTAGATCTAAGCAAGTTAGAACATGTTTTTCTTTGCACTTAAAACTCTGCAATATTTTCCTGTGTGCCTAAATACTTTAAAGAAAACCCCTTCTCTGTCTAACTTGAAAAGAATTCATTGACACATTATTATATGTTATAACTAAATAAAGTGGGTACTTTGAGTTTGTGATTTAGCATGAGATTATCTGATTGCATTTGCTCTCCCTTGATGTTTTGGTCAAAAGAGGAAATCGATCTATCTATGGTGAAAATACGGCACCACTACCACCTCTGACTTAGTTTCCAGGACCTATAATGAGCTTTTTGTACCTAGGTTTTACAAATATTGTGACTCATCTTCCTAGCACAGAGATGTCATCATGTTTATGACCCTGTGTTTTCTTTTTCTTGCCTCAGCTTCCGTTCTGGCTTTAGCTGAACAAATTTAATCTTAGACTTTCCCCATTGCTTCCTGTGTTACATTCGTGTTGCTGAGAACTTTTTGCTGATCTCTTAACCTCTAGCATTCACGTTTCCTACAAACTGCATAGTCATATTAAAATCAGATATTTTCTTGGAAACATTTTTAAGATGGTTGAAGTATTTTGGATTCTTGCCTGTTAGTAATTTTCCTACACAGAATAATATAAATTAGTGCTTGGCCAGTTGAACTGTGATTATTACTCATGTCATAGGTGTTCTCAAATGTTCTCATTCTCAAATTACTGGGATTCTGTTTCAGCAGGAACTTCACAAATACAGGAGGAATAGCAAAACAGAACCCACTGTTGCCCACATTATGCAGGTTTTAAAACTTTACCAAAAATGACACATGACTTTCATCAATGAACAAAGTTGCAATGGTTCTCATGCTCCTGGCCAGGTCAAAACAGATGGTTTATAAGAGCAATTTTTACGGATGCTAAAATGTTAATTCAATGCTTTACTTCTTATGCTTCTCAGCAGCAAATTTCAAAAGCAAGTGGCCACAATAACTAAGTTTAATACATCATCCTGCAGTGTTCTCTGGATCTTAAAGTCAAAGACAAAATTTGGATGTTCTTGTTTTGTCATGTTGAAAAGCATAAAAAATGTGCATATTTTCAGACCATTTGTCTTTAAAAAGTTGGAAAAACAAAAAAGTCCCACCTGTGCCCAGACATCCTCAGTCTTCCAAATAATTTCTAGAACATTTTAACATATTATTCTAGCATAATTTTAGACATTATTGTCTCAATGTTTGTTTCACTTGTTACTAGCTTCTGCAGCAAAACCAGTTTAAGAAATCTGGGTTTCTCCTCTTTCACCACACCAGTTTACTGCCCCCACAGCAATCCTCATGGAGCTGTTAGTGGGGCTCTGTGAGAAGGTGAATTGCAGAAAAGGTCTAGGTCATGAAAAAGCCTGGAGAGGGTGATACATTGTGGTGTAGGGGTAGGAATGAGAGACAAGCAGAAGAGGCATGTGCAAGGAGGCAGGATTCCTTGAACTGGCATTCTCTTCTTAACACAGACTGACATCCTGAGAAATACCCTGCAGTGGCTGGGGACCAGCTGTGCAGACGTGTGAAAAACTGCTTCAAGTTCCTATAAAGCCTTCAGTGAAGGTGAGAAGCCACCATGTCTTTAGCAGTAGTTGTGACGTCCAAAGGCAAGTTAATCGCAGGCATTAAAATAGGTTACAAACTCATCCCCCCCACACTCCAATGCCTACAAATTACAGCTAAAAGAATTCCTCCTTTTCTTGGGAATGTGTGTTCCTTTAGATGTTTTGATGCTGCTATTTCACTGATGCTGCTGTCACCTCACACTTTTTTCTTAAATGAAAATTCACTGAAGTTGAGGCTAGATTTACAGAAAGCCCTGTCAGAAATACTCTCTGGCCATGGCCCATCTAGAGTCAGTGGTTACCCATACAGACTTCCCCAAGCTGCTCTTTTAGGCTTCCATTCCAGGTGAGGTCCCAATGCAGGCATAGTCTCCTCTAACCCAGTTCTGTCAAATTTGATTCAGGTTTCTTTGTTGCTTGTTTTTTAATTTCCCACTAGCAAGTATTTAAAGTCACTCAAATCATTTTGACAGAATAATGTTAGTGAGTAACCAGACACTCTGTTCTGATGGAGACTGGAGGTAGTTAGGGGGATAAATATTTACAGCTGGAAGCAAGTTGCAGGCAGGTGACAAAAGCCTGGGTAAGTCAGTCCTGTCACCCCACTAGCAGATGCCATAACTAGGTGGGCTAGTCTCATATGCGCTAACAAAGCCAGTCCTAACCCTTCAGTTGCCAGTAACTCATGCTTTTCAGTCAGTCAGCAGCACCTGGTACTCAAGAACAAGTAGACAAGAATGTTCTAGTCCAAACAGTATCTGGATTTTGGGGTAAAAGATGGAAGAGTAACAACAAAAAAAGGAGGTCTAAATTTTGTTTACACATCACAAAGAGAAAAAGAAAATTGCAATATCCATTTAAGTTTCAACTTCTCATTTCAAGTAACAACACTGCTTGAAATGCAAAATACCAGCTCCAAATGAGAGTTGCAAAAATATGGGGCAAGTTAGTCTCTTAGGCTACACATTTCCTAACTTTAATAAACCATGGAGAGACTACTGCCTTATCTTATTGTCTTGGATTTCTCAATTTCCTTTTTCCATCAAATATGCTTCTGTTGTGGTCATATGACTTTGATTTGGTAACTACACTTGCTCTTTTTCAGACTAGTCTTGTATTGAGCAAACCTTGAATTAAATCCAGGTCAATCTATTCAAACTGTAGCTGTGCCAGAACTCGGTATTTTTTATGCCCAAAAGCACTTATTAATTATTCTAATGTTTTAAATACTATTGAATGATTCTGGTTTTATTATGCTGATACAATGCAGTGTCACTCAGTCAAGAAGAATATCAGTATAAAGCAGAATAATGCTTCATACCAGGCTGTAGTGTTGTTCACTGAGTAACACAGCAGCAAGAATCAGCCTCTCTGAATCAATTATATCTTAAGGGAAAATTAGCTGGTTGACACATCATTTTTTAAGGTAATTTTTCCATGCCGTACTCCTTTCAAAGGAAATACAGGGCTATACTTTAGAAACCATATAATACATAGCAGGTGTGGTATTTGGTAACTTTATTCGCATTAAATAAGCAAGTACTCATAAAGAGCTCTTGCAAAAATCTGAATTTGGTCTCAGGCATCCTGTCTTGCCATGCCTAAAACAAAGGAGTTATGTATAAGGGTGTATTATTTTTGCAGCTAATTTCAAGGTTGATGAGAGCAAAACATATTAAAATGTTTCCTCGTGGATCTCAACTGTTTCATATGTTGAGCTGAATGACAGAAAGGGCAAGTGCACATGCAGCTCAAAATATTTTTTTTCTTGTAAATGGCCTTGGAAAAGAATGCAGTCATTGTTAACAGGAACAGCAAATTCATCTTTATCATCAGTTTAGAAAAGGAAAGATTTAACAGGAAGCTCTAAGAAAGAAAGGCGGTTTTCACAACAAAATATATTGTCAAAAGACCATTCTTGTAAAGTATCTATTTATTGGAAGTTATTGACAAAAACAACTGTAACAGAAATGGAGTTTAAAACACATGAAATTTGAAAAAACTACCCTGAAACTCAAATATATTTGATGCCTTATTTTCATGGAGAAGCACTGATGAAGCAAAAAAAATCCTTGTCAGGATTCTTTGAGAAAAATACAATTTCCTAATGAAACATTCCATTTATAGCATTTAAGTGAGGGGAAAAAAATTAAATCTGTGCTTTCAAATGTGAAAATTAACAAGATTTTCTATTAATAGGAAAATTTAAACACCATGGTTTGCTGTGAGCACTACAACAGCTCTAGTTCCTGAATGTTTGTCCCAGCAATCCTACTTCCTGCTCATATTTCTAACCCTTTCTTTTACCTGCACTTAAGAATGCCCTTTTTTTCAAGCTCAATTTAATTTTTCACAAAACAGTTTAAATTATGAAAATATTTTTTTTTTCAGTTCTAGTTCTATTATGCAGAGCTGAGGTCTACATCCACAAGCACAAAGATGGAGGGACCAGAGCAAATATAACTCCCCTGGCTCTGTGGACGAGCCATTGATGCTTCAGGCTATTGCCTTTTTGGCTTTGGGCTTTATGAGGACCCTCATCAGCACTGTTGCTGAAGAGACTCAGACCTCCCCAGATCCGCATAGTTGGACACAATTTCACTTCTCTCAAGTCACGACATACCAGTAGAATACCCATCTGTTCACACCACGCCTGTCCTGTGAGCTGCAGTAATGAAGAGTCCCTGGCCAGGACATTCCATACCCGTTGCATTGGACCATACTTACGCCAGATACGGCACTTTTCAGTATTTTTATTAACGGTTTGCACAATGGAATTGATAGCACTTAAATCAGCTTTGCAAAGTGTGCAGTACTTGGAAAAGCTGTAAGACCTATACACACCACAGGATTTGAATTCACTGAAGAAACAGAGAGGTTTGCATTACCAAAACAAGATGCATGTGGTCATTAAACAAATTAAATGAGTTTCACTATGGATAAATCCAAAGCACAGCAATTGGGAATAACAGACTGAACAAATATAAGATGGGAATGACTGGACAGCAGTTCTACAAATGGGATCAAAGGCGGCAATGTGTCGCAGAACAAACGTGTCAGCAATGCAACAAGTTTGCAAGGAAAGCAAATATCATCCTCAAAAAGGGTCAATAGAAAGACTTTGTTCAGATGGAGTACTATCTTGGGTCTGAAGCATCATTTCCAGGTTGCCAGGAATCAAATGGTGAGAGAATAGAGGAAAGAAGGGCTCCCTGAGCCTGGGAAACATTGAAAGGACCAGGCTCTTCCTCATCTACAAATAAGACTATGGGTAGACATGATAATGGTCTTCAGACGTGTAAAAGGCGACTGCAGAGAGACCAGACAGTAGTGGACTGAAATTACAACAAAGGGAGAACTGGACTAATCTCTGCCAGGAATGATTTAGTCATCCATGTCTTGAGAACTGAGGATGGACTAGATGACCTTTAAGAGCTACTTTATCCGTTTTCTATGGCTACTTTAATGTAACTTTCAATAAAACCTTTTAAGTGCTCCAGAAGCAAAATACAAACATTACAGCACGCTTGGAGACTTCATTTTTAGTGTATGTTTAAGTTAATCTAGTACTCCCCAACTGAAAATTACTACCTCTAAATTTTAAAAAAAAGGCCAATATGTCTACACCAACTGTGAGAAAAGGTAGAAAATAGAAACATGATTTCTTACAAAAGAATTAAAGTATCAAAAAAAAGAAAAAAAGTAAAAAGAAGAGAGGAAACAGCAACAAGATGATTGTTCAAAACAATCACGACTGTGTTAATGCCTGACAGCTGTATATGAATACTATCCTTAAGACCTATACGATCTTGCTTGAAGACAAAATGAATCAACAAGCTTTAGCAAAATAACTATTTCTTCCATAGACTCAACGTTTTAGGATAAAGTATGCACCTCACTCTTCAAAGTAACATTTTTTTCCCACAGAAGAATGTGATCTACAGAATAAGAACAGATTAATTATTGTAACTATTTTACCACCACCCACAAAAGCAAGGAGATTGGATCCTTAGGAGAGGAGGGGAGGGGAGGATGGATGGATGGATGGATGGATGGATGGATGGATGGATGGATGGATGGATGGATGGAAGGAAGGAAGGAAGGAAGGAAGGA
>VZRN01004857.1:6554157-6567080 GCA_013397935.1 Dasyornis broadbenti | reverse complement strand
AGATTTTGCATATGCAGCAAAAAAAAAAAAAAAATAAAGAATATATGACTAATTGGATGACCAAGCTTCTGTGTAACTTGAAGCATGTAAATAAACTTAAATTTTCACAGTAACGATTTACTACATCTGGAATATGGAATATGTTCTTCAGTAATATACTATCATAAAGATCAGAAGCAGTACAGGAAGACCAAAAGTTAGTTATTTAATATTTCATTTCCATTGGAAATAGGAGATTTATGAAATGAGAAAGGCAAGAATATCAGTTACTGCCCACATATTTTTTTTATTTATAGACCTGGAGAACAGTGAAATACTACACTTAAGAATGCGTATGTCATAATGAAACCCTATGTCAGCTCATCTCGGGAAACTTTGACACTATTTGCCTGTATATTTAGGCACGGTATTAACAGTTATCTGATTGTAGAAATTAATGAAAATTAGAATAAACAATTAATTTTAAGTTTGAGAGTGCTTACCCTATATCTTTTAAACTTGCCTGGCATAAGCAACACGTTCATGTGTCAGAAGAAAACTAAGAGTTTTGTTAGCCTTCACTCTCTTGCAGCTTCAGTAGTTTTAAAGAAGGTAATATTTGTATTTGAGTATTTAAACAGAAAGATAAGTTTAAAATGTTCTACCCAGCACTGGGCATGAGAAAATACAAACTTGGGTCCTGATCCTAATATCTGTATGCCTGTGAGGAACCTGCTTGCTCCACTGATTGCCAGGACGTACATGCCCCACTGAATGAAGTCAAAACACAAACAAAAGTAAAGCAGATCCCATCATCCTTTGTGTCTTCTCCTTTTCCCATCATTTGCACCCCTAAACACACCGTGTATCTCAACTCAGCCTAGCTGCAAGAACAGTTACCAGTAACCAGACGTTTATGATCACAAACTTAGTGAAAGATCTCTGTCCAGAGCTGACATGATGAAAGATGTGAGCTTTCTTTATGCATTTCATGCAAAACAGTTTGTGTTGTTTAAAATTATCCTGGAAAGCTATTGACTTTGTACTGAAACAAATGAGGAAACTTCCCAGCCAGTTTGGCTGTGGGAGCAGTAACACCCCAGTGCAGCACAACCTTTCCACTTTCCAGCAAGTTTCTTATCATGACATTTAATGTGTGTTTGGAACCTGAGACCTTGCTTGGCTCAGAAGGATTACAGCTTCAAAGACAGTGGCTAGGAGGAACTGACTGAAGAAAATCCAACTGCCTGCCCGCTCAGATTTACACTACCAATTATATTATCTGTTCAGCATGCCTGTGTGCCTAGCTTCTACATGATTATCCACAGATAGATAAAAGGCTAAATTAGTCATACGAGTTCTGATAAAGTTTAAAAGAATCACAGCTGTACACATATTACAGGCATATAAAAACAAGAATATTTGTAACTTCTACTACTGAAATATTTTTTAAATAATTATGTGGTCTAATACAGCAATGATCATCTACATATGGTAGTGTTTATTTATATACTTGTGTGTACAGCAGCATGAGACCTGATAAGACAATATCTTAAAGTTCTACAACCCTATGTGCTTTAAAAATGAAAATGTTTGCACAGTACTGTTAATTCCTTGGAGTAGAATTCTCCTTTGTAATTCATTCAATAATAAGGAATAAAAAACCTGGAGATAAGATGTTACAATAAATGTACTGGTATGTCTTTCACTCTATAAACTAATGTAACACCTCACTATTCTTCAATACTTTTAGCTTGTGGATTTATGATAGTTTGGAAAGAATAACAGCTATACTTTAACATGCAAAGGCTGTTTCCTGAATGCTGGGTTTAGATGCTTGCATAGAAATCTATTAACTAAGCTATGCATTCAAAAATAGGTCATCATAATCTACTACCATATCATCTTCATCATAAGCAGCTGGAGCTTCAGACTTACTTTTTTTTTTTCCAAGGGTAGCACTGAGTAAGAAAGTATTTTGTTTACCTGCAAAAGCTTGTAGAGACTCCACACAGAGAGACTCACACACCTTTCTGTTAATAACTGCAGGGTTTGGGGCCAAATCCTTGGTGAGGGTGAAGGTATTTGACTATGTGCAACATGTTACTATGTAAATGCAAAATCCCTACAGTAATAAAAGGTATCTTGAAGTTCTGCAAAAATTTGGAAAAAAAATATTTGTTTCTGCTGCATGAACTGAAAGTTGTCATGAAAGATATAGCCAGGTAGCATGAAGCTGTACCATCTCTCTAGGAGTGAAAAATATTAATATATCATGAAGATGTACAGAGAAGCTGGGTCTGAGGCTCTGCTTTTACCAAGCTGGTCACTGAAGTGAGGCACTATCAAGAAATGAGACAGATACATTTGGCCACACGGGAACTCCAAGACAGTCAGGCAGAGACCACCAGCACTCCCAGGAACAGGGCAGTCCCTCACTCTGGTAGTGCCAGGGTGATGGTAGGGCCAATGTTCACCAACAGATTCCGACAAAGGGGTTGAACGAGGTCCATGGTCCATCCAGGGGGTGCAGCCAGGTGTTCCTGCGGGAGAGTACCAGGGCCAAGGCTGACTGTCACGTGAGTTCAAGGTCCAGTCAGGAAACAGGGCTGGATACAAGGCTGCCTACCGTGTAGGTTCAAGGGCCCACCAGCAAGGCAGCCAGCAAATCCTGACTGCAAGACAGAGCTGGACAGAGTTTCACATACACAACCTCACAAGCGAGAATGGGATGTCCAGACCTGAGCTTTAACAGGCAGGGTATGGGTGGGAGTCCCAGGGAGGCTGGACAGGGCAGCTGCAGCTTGTACAAAACACTGATTTCACCACTCATTTACCTACAGAGGGAGGCTTCTTATAGGAGCCAGTTCTCAAGCAAAGGGCCAATATCCTGACTCTGGCACTAGCTCATAGCCAAACAGTACCCAGGTCCTACCCTGGGCTTCTTCCTCCCACGGCTCAGAGGGATTTGATTACAACAGCAAAGGACTGACAGGATAAGGGGTATGCAGAGGTATGGCCCATTCTGGGTTGTCAAAGACCTTAAGGGACATTGGGAATATATAAAAAATGAGCCCAAAGGCGATTTGTATCAACCACAGCTAGTCTTACACTCAGTGGTCCTTCAATTTTTGGGAAGATGGTGTACAACCATTTTGCACAAGTGACTGGCAACAAGATTATACATATGCAGTAGAGAACTCAGCCTAGGGTGTACTGCTGTACGGGGCCCACGACAAGATTTCAATGGAAATTTAGTGAACAAAGTGATGATCTGGTCTCTTAATGAGTTTCTCGCCTCTCTGTGACTCCTAGTAAGCCTTCCTCCCCCTCTCTCCTGATGTTTTTTTAATCAAGTCTTCCTGTAGGTTCATTTCAAAACTTTGCATAAAATCAAAAACTACAGAGTAGTTTTTCTGTGTCAGTAAGGTTTGGCAATGAGCCAACTTCATCTGAGGAGTAAGGGTCCCGGACCTGAAGCAGAAAGAAAGAAGTAGACAAACAGAACAAAATATTACTTGCCTGCATGTAGGGGAACTAGACGGAGAGGGGTGGAAAAGCAACACTCTTAGTTCTGTTTAATTTTCTACGTTTATATGATATTCCTTAGGTCAGTTATTCTCTTTACTGTGATATTGCCCTATAAATCTGCCGTAAGACGAAAAAAAGAAATCTAAATTTTTATACTTTCTGAGATCATTTTGTTTACAGTGAAGGTCACCAAGTTTCTATTTGACCCCAAACGGTCTCTGTTACACACAATTCCAACAATATTAAAATAAAGAATGTAAAATTTGGGGGGAAAGCATAAATTATGGGTATGTCTAGTACAGTGCTACAATAATTAACCTACATTTCCTTCATCCTGTAGCAAAATTTTTATTTATATTATCTCAACAATTTTGTTTCTCTGTGAGACTTCCATTTCAGACTGTTAACTAGAAAATCATATCAAATTAGATCATGACCTTGAGGAGTTCTCTAACTAATAGGACATTAAAAATAACTTGGCAATCAGAACAGAAAGGAAAAAATTGTGCATCATGATAGCATTCACTAGCCACAATTGACCCCAAAGTTCCATTAAAACCATGTTTCTCTTTTTAAATTTATTACCTATTTTGACATTAATTAGTGCATCTACTTAAAAATATTCCACCATGTTGTATTTTAAATTATGTTAAATTTCTGATGAAGGGATTCTATTCCTTCCTGTAGCTTCCTTATCCATTAACAGAAGCCAGTATCACCACCTCAAGCTCGTCTGCATGTGCTTACCTGTGCAAGTCAGTGTACTGTATGTGGAACAAAAAAAGAGAATTTGCAATCAAGACTTTCTGTGTTTCTTAATTTGAGGTAGTTGTCAGTCATATATGCTGTTCCACATGTGTACCAACTATGAAAAAAAAAAACATTATGTATTCTATACAGGTTAGTTATTTATAGAACCATCTGTATTTTAAAATTCTTCATAGTTTGTACTATTTATAGTTACTTTTTAATGTCCTACCACAAGGAAACTGTAACTTTTCTTAGTAGGGCATATCAAAATCCCATGTCAAATTCCAGGGACATCATTCCAATATATTCCACCACAAATACAGCAACATGAAATTTATCAAATCTAGTTCTGCAAAAGCTGTAGCACATGCACAAAATCATGCACATGAAGACCATATGACTCTTCAGATGAGTAACTTTCCCACACAGTGAACTCTCAGTATTATGGCAACTGAGGTACCCGTGGGCTACAAGAAAATCCAAATGACCTGAATCATACCATAATCTTTTTTTCAATCCAAAGAAGGCCATCAGAAGAATGGTGTAATAGGCACTTGCACAGAAACAACCCAATAAATGCAGTCGCTCTTTCCCTGCTGAATGCCATGACAAAGCTTTTTATGGAATACCGCAGGAGTACAATAAACTTCCAAAAACTGTGCATTTACGTGCCAAATGACATTTAAGTGGTTATTGGTCAAAGGTAAATTTCTATCTCTGTTACAAGATTATACCCATACATTTAACAAAAAAAAGCACATGAATGGCTAAATGAAACATGAAGAGCCATGCTGTTTATGGAATAATTCTGGTTTTAACAGTAACATAAACTAACTAACTACTTAAAGATTTTAAAGTAAGTAATAGCTGCAGATATTTCTGTAAATGTAAACTGGATTCTGCTTGTCACACTCCAAACATGTACTTAAACATTCAAAGAAAAGCCAATTTAAAACATCATATACAAAAGGGAAATAAATGTACTGAACTTATTTATGGTTCCACAACAAAACCTTCCTACATTTTTAAAGAGGAAGGCAGTATTTACAGCTTCTTGTAATTTATTTTGGCCTCACAAACTATTCAATATATGTTATATACTGATATTATAAATTGTAGGTTATTTAGGTTTGGACTTAATCACTCTAGTTATATACGTATCTTTCTGAGTTCAGGAAACATTGCCAATAGAGAGCTCCATGTCTCTCTCAGATCTATTACTACTCACATATTCAGACAAAATTTTCTCTGAATAACTGCACTGCAAAACTGCTAGTTCAGCACATTGAAATGAATACTACTATATTATTTTCTTTAATAGCGAATCATTACTGCCAGTAAATAATTTAATGTGGATAGATTTTGATTTGCCCTACATGGCTGCCTAAACACATTTCCATTCCCCTGCTTATAGCATTTTCAATGAAGCCAGCTATAATGCTGTGTCATACTTTCATTTCCTAAGTAAGGGGCGTAACACTGCTCGCCTGACACACAGGCGAGAAAATCTACGGTTCCCAGTAGAAACAGGGCTGTCAGTCATTCAGTGAAAGCGTGACTCAGCAGCTGCATATTCTGTAAAAGTACCCTGCACACAGGAGATAAACAGGAGGGGGGCTGTCTTTATAAGCATATAAATGCTCTGGTATGTATACATACAAAAATGTCCTTACCACCATACAGAATCTATGTAATAATTTTTTTTACTAATTTGTTTCAAATCTTCTCTTTGCATACAAGAAAGACTCTATAAACTAGGTTATTTAAACCATTCCTAATTTTTGTCAGGAATTGATCCATGAGGATTTCTTTGACTAAATTAAAGATGTCCATTTTGTTCACCAAAAAACTGTACACACTAAGGTAGGAGAGTGATTTACCTTCCCACAAGCAAGGAGTTTACAAATTTAGCTCATAATTATTTGCAACTAAAAACGATCTTTCAAAAATAAAAAATAAATGGCTACAAATTTTCTACACATGGACACCAGCCAACTTATAATACTCAGACCTACAGCAAACACTCAACCTCAAAAGATGAGGGAAAAGTCCTTCCTCAGAACATGCAAATGAACACACATGAGCATGAAAACAGAACGACTGCAAAAGAGGTTGAGGTAAAATCTGCTTGCTGCCATTTTATGAGATATTCCAGGTCTAAATTTCATTCTCTATCAAAAGACAAAGCACCTATAACATCAAACAATCTTCATTTTCTGTACTACAGGAATCCAGGGGAACTGAAGATATTAAAGTTTCTATCACATTGACTAGAACTCTTTGGCTTCAAGAAAGACAACCAAAAATGCATAACAAAGGTGTGTAAAACCCAATTCTTACTGTGCAAAACATGGGAATCTCAAACGAATTGACAAGGAAAAAGTCTGAGGAAACAATTAACAAATGGAAGAAGCTTTTGTAAATGCCTAAGTAAGCTTTGTCACTGTTTATGATAAATATCAAACATGGGTTCAAAAGTGATTCAACAATTTCATGTAGATGAGTACCAGAAACCATGAAATACAAACACATGAATACAACCTTTGGTTCAGTAAATCCTAAATCCTAAACACCAGATTGCTCAAACATACAACCACATGGTCCTATCCTCTTTTCTACCCTTTTTTAGGGAAAAATCCTCTATTAGCCATTGTCAGAGACAAAGTATCAGATTTTAGGGACCTATTGTGATACTGTAAATAGCTATTCTTGTGCTTTATGCGCTGGACATAAAAAGCGGAATTTTAAGTTCAGGAGGTAATGGTTGTCTACCACAAAGTAGGATCCAGTCCTCAAGAACGTTAGGAATAGCAGCAATTTTACCAAAACAAGGTTAATGCACGCTAACTTACACACATGAATTTACAGAACAGAGATCCAGTTGTAATATGTTTTTATTGTTTTCATGGTATTTTTTCACAAGAAATACAAAGTGAGGAGCTGATCTTCTTGGTGCACTGGGGCTTTGTTACCCATCAAAATACAGTGCTTGTTGAGCTCCTGCCCTAACTGGCCTTTTCCTTTGTCATATCCGTGCATACACACTTATTCTAACAGGTAAAGCACAGAAGCCTTTTCCTATCTACACAATTGTTCCAGTTTTATTCCCTTCTGCATACAGCTCTTGCATAGCAACCTGCCCAGATAACTTCATCTAATTTCTTCAACTTACATTATTTTTAAGGGAGCCACAAAAATGCAAGTGACTTTTCAAAGTTGTAAAGCATTATTCGGTTGACAAACAATGTCCTCAAAGATCTGCTGACATAATAAGTGATACTGATGAACAGACTGCTGCAATTATGGCAATAACATCTCTGGGAATCCAAATGCACATCTTAAATTGTACTCTCTGCTACCAGCAAATGGTAAAAGAACAAAAATAGTAGCTCTTAGTCCTGTAAGAATCTAAACAAAAATACGTGGCTTATAGAAAATTACAAGAGTTTCAGTTAATTAACAAATACCACTACTAAAGCTTTTCTAGATTTGTACTATGCAAGAAAAAAAAGACCAAAAATAAAAACAAAACAAAAAAAAGCCCACCACAATCTAAAACACTTATGTAAATTTCACACAGGAAAAAACATCAGTTTGCTGAGTGGAAAAGCTGAATCAAGATTAATGGAGAAATGCTATTTTTAAAACCCCTAAAAATGTTACAGAGTTAAAAATATCAAGTAAAAATTATTTTTACAGCAGCTGGCAATGTCCATTTAAGGCTGACAATTTCTTGTAGATGACTAGTACTACATATCTCATGCAGCTCTCACTGTTTTGAGTTTACTACAGTATAACAGCATAATCAGATGGTTTTAAAACTCAGAATCTTTCCCTGTTTTTGGCTTAAATCCAAGTTATAATTATAGTAAATGTACTATTTTTTTGAAAGAATACTGCTGCTTATATTCTTAACATAGTGATTTTGTTGTTTTCATATTGCAAAACTGAAACTAGACTATGATAAACACAGAGGGAAAAAATTAAGGCTTAAACCAAGTTTAATATGTAACTCCAACGCACCATCACAAAGCCCAAGAGGCAGGATATGCAATCCTGCATTCCTTGTGCACTCGTAATACCTCTTGGCTTCAGTGGAAGTTTTGTTTAAGAAAGCATATAATCAGAACCTATAATTTCATTAATTGCATGCCACAGGCAGTCCATGTGAGGTAAGAATCATGAACCAAACTGGTTGGAAGGATGGTGGAACCCATTAGCCCCGCCTGAGTCTTTGTGGACCACTGAGTCTATGCAGCAAAACCATGAATCCTCCTTTTCCCCACTCACCCATACTTCCAGCTCTTCCTCGTGACAGACCGCATCTGTCATGTAGATGGTAGTGCAGATGTTTCACTCAGGACACAAAACAGCTCTCAGGTCTCTGTTACTGCTCTCCGTTACCATCCTTCCCCATACTCTTGGCAGTACTCAGGATTTCACCCGATGCTGATTTCTACTCTGTTGGGATTTTTATATTATTCATACTAGGTACAGACAAAATGAATGTTATGTAGCTATTAGTACAGAGTGCTCTGACATATTACGTATTTCATTAGATATCCTTTGGGCAATTTAGGAAATATCATCTAAAAACCATGTGAATGGACTTGACTTTTATGGTATTATGTATACATAACTTTTCCATGCATACCATAAACATAAATTACTCCACTGGGTGTGTGTTACAGATAGTTTTATGGTATCTCTCAAGATTTATTTATATATCCAGGAAGAAATAGCATGAAAAAAGAACCTCCCATATTATAAAGGCCTTTTATTTGCTAAAACATGAGCAAAGTAAAAACACAGGCACTTGCAAGCTACTTCTTTTTCTAACATAAAAACAATTAATCAAATTTTAAAAGAAACCATTCACAGGATGAAAAACAACAGGCAATGTTACAGTGAGGTGTGAATCTACAGATAGGTCTCCACTGCAAACTGGCACTTAGAAGCACACAGCAGAGAGCTCCTCAGCTACAAAACACCCATTACCTCCCAGTATAATAAGTTGAAAAGTCTAGTTAATTTCTACCTGTATCACTGAATACAACTCCATTTTTACAACACCTAACTAACAATAACTTACAATTCCTTTTACAACAGCCTTAAAACATAAAGCAGGAACAGAATCTCCAGACTAAAGTTAAAATTTCATTCTTAACTATCCTAAATTCTCAAACTTTGTAAGGAAGCGTCCAATGTGTAATGGCACACAAAAGAACAAAATAAAAAGCAAACAAATGGAAGGTATGAGAGTAACTTAGGGATAAGGAGGATGAAAACAAAGGAAAGGAAAAAAGAACAAAACAACGCTTTTTAAAAGGGAGAAAGAGAAGCATGACAATGAAAACAAATGAATCGTTGAAACTATGGTGGGAGGAACTGATGAATATTAACTTTTATTATTCCGATTACAAAATATATTTCAAAATTGGATGAAACACATTCTATGTATGTGTTGCCAAGGACATTCTTGGCAATTACAAAGTCAGGAAAATTATAATTCAATCATTGAGGCATTACTTAAAACCACTTGAAAAAGCAGATCATTTGAACCAGCAAACAGACTGCATGGATAAAATTCTAAAGACTCAATATTCTGGAGCAGTGTAGATTGCATTCGCATGTTGCAGAGATCCAATAATGGGGCCATCAGAAAAACAGCAATTTTTCTTCCTGGGTGCATTTTACCAATTTTTCTTCTCATAAATGAGCAACAAAGCCTCATCATCGTTTTCCATATAAAATGAGGACAGTTCTGGGGGGAAAAAAAAGTAAATCAAGCATTTGTAGAGTAAAACTTCTATTTTGCTAAAAAATCTGGTTTAAACTTTTAAAAAAGCTGTACTGTCCACAACAACATCACAGCTATAAAGATTGTTGCTGTATTTATGAGGCGCAGGTGGGACACTTAACCATGCACCAAACCTGTGTGCTTGCCTTGAAATGGATGATACAGTCCTAAAAACGTTAAGAATACGTCATTACGTCTGTTGCTATGATGGCAAAACCCACAACAAACAGGTCACCTTGACCTCTGTCATGTACACTGCAATTTCACAGAACTGCTGACACCCGAAGAATGGGATTGACTGAAAAAGGCACCACGCATTCACCATTCCCACTGGAAAATGAGCGTGCCCGGCCTTCCTCGCAGTAGTGCTTCTATACATATCGCTGTGATTGCGCCTTGAAGGGCAGCGGAGCAGCCTTTCGCCTTAACCCGTCAGGTTGCCGAAGCTTTTGCAAATTGCCCATTGTGCAGTCAGATTTTTAGGAGTGCCATGGACGGGCACTCCCGGGGCAACTTTCCCAGCCCTCACGGTCACAGGCACCCCAAGTCGCGCACCGCCGCTTCCGCAGACGTGGTAAAGGCGGGCGCCGTGCGCCGGCAGGTGAGCAGGGCCGGTGCCGGCTCCAGCTCAGAATGCCCCGAGCTGAGCTGCGCGGTCACTTCCACGGCCGCCCCGCGCTGAAGCAGGTGCGCCGCCGCCCCTGTGAGCCCCGGGGCTGCGCGGGAAGGCGCCGCAGCGACCCCCGCCCGCTCCCGGTGCCGGTCCCGCCCCGCCGGGCTGCGGGGGGCGTGTAACGTACCGCGCCGGATGGGGGCGGGGGGACGACTGCAGTGATGGAAAATTTTCGGCTCCCGCATCTCCTGCGCGTGCCCTCGCCGGTCCCCGCCCCTTTCCTGCTTCCACTCCCACCCCACCATCCCGGCGGCGACGGGGGCGGTCCAGAACCTTCGGCAGCAGTGGTGGTCGGGTGCCGCCGCCTCGCGCCGCCCGGAGGATTCCCGCCCGCTTGCCCCGGCGGCAGTCGCGGGGCAGAGTCACCGTCCGCCCGCCTATCTCAGCCCTGGGGAGCCTCGTGTACCCCTGAGAGCCGCGGGCACTGCAGTGGGCTCAGGAGTGGGGATGGTGGTTAGGGATTCGCTGTCCCTCGACGGTGCGAGCTGCTCCCGTGTCCTTGCGGCCACCACGGCCACGGGACAGCAGACAGGCAGCCGCCCCTCGCGCCCTTCACGGGCTCTCGATGCTGCGGAAGAACGGAGGGAGGGCGATAACACAGAGGGATCAAACGTCTCGGTGGCAGGGCATCCTCCATACTCCAGGCGGGCAGCACCAGGCTGGGGTGTCAGTGCGCTGCTGCTGCGAGGGCAGGAGCTGGGGAGGCTGCTTTGCAACCCCTGTCCCTCTAGAGACAGCAGCCAAATGGGCCCCCGCTAGCCCTGCCAAGCCTCCTCCGGAGCTGTGGCCTTGCACCGTGCGTGTGAGGGGCTGCGGCGGACAGTAAAGCTCCGCCGCCCACTTCCACGGAGGACGGAGCAGCAAAGCTCTCGGTTCTCGGTTACCTGAGCAAAAGGAAGTAAGATGTTCTGTTTCCCCCTGTCTTCCCTACAGTGGAGTTTATCACATCACTAAGGGTATTCCGTCATTCTGGTTCATTTCCCGAAGGAAACGTTGGGGGAGTCTGTCGGCTGCCCCCGGTGTCCTGGCCTGCACGTGCGCTGCTGCAGGTGTTAAAAATAGCGAGTGACTGCAGCCAGGAGCTATGATGGGTCGGTGGCACCTCGTCCCCTGCCACGCACTCAGCTACTGGGAGACGCCGGAGCTCGGAGGCAGGCGCAGGGTGCAAAGAGGGAGGCAGATCCCGGGTGAACCGGTAGCCACCCGGTGCTGCAGTAACGCTGCGGATGCTGCACCGGGCCGGTAGAACCACCTCTTGGCAAGCACCGCAACGTCCTATCTCCACCGTGTAACCTAGTGCCCCAGTGTAAACACTGGGGAGCTGCTCGGCTCACGTGCTATCGGCCCCGCTCCCGACCCCCGCCGGGCGCACACCAGCGAGTGGAGCCCACCCTTCAGTCGGGGACGCGCCCCCTTCCCCGGTGCTCCCGAGACCCTGCCCGGGCGGCGGCAGGGGGTCAGTCGGACAAGGCGGGGGGGCGGCGGGGGGCGGCGCGGCAAAGCGGGCGGCGCCGCGCCCCTTGCGATGACGCGTCCACATTCCTGCCTGAAGAGCGGCGGCGCCCCAAGGGGGCCGTCAGACCGGGAGCGACGCCGGAGCGACGCAGACGAGATAATTTCTTTTCTTTTGATACCGCTGGCTTTTTTACGTGATTTTTTTTTCTACCTTTATTTATCTAGGGGCTTGTTATCGCTGACATTTTATAGTTAAGGGGTTTTTATTCATTTGCAAGAAGAGACGGGAGCATCTCTTTATTCCCAAGCTTCGGGAGAAACCCTCGCTTTCAAGCTCTTGCGCAGAAGGTACGGCAGGGGCTGGCTGTTACCGGGCCGCCAGGAGGAACGGGGCGACTTTTCGGGCGGAGCGCGGCTCGTCCTTCGCGCCTTTGTCCGGTGGCAGAGCCCCGGCTTGTCGCCAAGACCCTGCCGGGCTCCGCCGAGACGCGCGTGGGGACGCGCCGCCGCTGCATCCCGGAAAGGCGGCAAACCCGCAAAGCGACTGCGGCGCGACGCAGTCCCGCGACTGGTTTGCGGTTTTCCATTGAAAACGCTGGGACGCGCGGTGTCGCCGGCGGGGAGGAGGGAGGTAAAGACAGGGAAGGACAGGCGCGGGCCGGAAGGCTCCGGCAGCCGATGTGACAATCGCCCGTCGGTGTTGCATCAGTCTGCGCTCCGCTATCGGGGCGCGGA
>VZRN01004857.1:6516765-6554011 GCA_013397935.1 Dasyornis broadbenti | reverse complement strand
TGGTACTTTTCCACTCGGCGGCGGGCGGGGGCCGCGGGGCCACGTGACGGCCGCGCGCCCGCTGCGGCACTGACGTCGCCTCCCGCCCCCTCCGCAGGCGCGGCGAGTCCCGCGGGCAAGGACAAAAGAGCGGCCACAGCCGAGCCCCGAGCCCGGCCAGCATGAGCAGCGCCGAGATGGGCAAGTTCAACATCTCGCCCGACGAGGACAGCAGCAGCTACAGCTCCAACAGCAACGACTTCAGCTACCCCTACCCCACCAAGCCGGCCGCCATGAAGAGGTGAGGGGGCTCCGCCGTCCCGGCACGGGAGCCGGCGGTGCCGCGTGTCTGTCGGTAATCCCTGCGGAAACACGGGAACCGCCGCGGGCAGCGACAGGCGCGACGCTCCGCGCGCAGGCACGGTGGCCGCTGGGCTGGTTCTTTCGGGTTATGCCGTCGGTTTTCTCTTTTCCCTTCGAAATGAATTGGAAATGCTGATCGGCACGTTGCCCGCGAGAGTCACTAATGATGCAATGTTGTTTTGCAGCCACTATGCGGATATTGATCCAGAAAACCAAAATTTTTTGCTCGACTCCAATCTTGGAAAGAAGAAATATGAAACTCAGTATGTAAGTACCCAGCAATGACTTTCCAAATAAACAAACAAACAAAAACGTAGTGCCAAATTTATGTTTAATTCTAATTATATGAGTAATATATATATGAGTAATAACTTTCTGTTAATTATTACCTATCTCCCTTTCCTCAGCATCCGGGTACTACTTCCTTTGGAATGTCAGTATTTAATCTGAGCAATGCTATTGTGGGCAGTGGCATCCTTGGTCTTTCTTTTGCCATGGCTAACACTGGAATTGCTCTTTTTGTGTAAGTATCTTTTGGTTCATCAACAAATCCCCATCTTTCTGCTGTGTAATTCATAATGGAAAAATACTTGGTGTAAGAATATGACCCCTAGAAAATATCCAGTCATTTTTATAGATGCAGAATTGCATTTTAGGATTTATGGCTTGTTTTCAATTTAAAGATTGTGATACATTTAGAAGAACTTGCAAAAATTAAACAGGTTCATTGCAAGTTCTGCAAACCTCAAAAACATTTTACAGTGAATTTTACTTGACTTAGCTGTAGCTTCTCCATGAATAACTGATAGACTTCCCCTCAAAGTCCCATTATCCAAGCTCCAATCAGGGATGTGGTCTCGCTTTCCTCAACTGACATCATTGTGCATACAGAGCTACAATGAACTTAACCAATAAAGAAGTCCTTTTTATTGCTTTGCTTTTACTCAATTGAGGGAACTGGTTTCAGTTACACCTATAAAAATTTCTGTCTGCCTGCAAGGGAGGGATGTGGAATAACCAACATATCTTTATTGACATGTCTACATTGGCAAAAGCTTTGAGGTGTAAGACAACTGCAGTAATGTAATTGGAAATGACATAAGGAAACAGTTATGTACAGTGCTTTTAAATCTTGGGAAAGTACATTTTTCATGTATTGGAGGCAGTTCAGCTCACACAACATGTAACATCAGTGACTTGACTGCAAATGAGCATCCATGGATATGTTTAAAGGAACTTTGTGTTTTTATCCTGGAAACAGATGAATGTGCTGAATGTTCAAGAACATGTGAAGAGTTTAGTTCAAAATTTCCCTGACTCTGCTGCCAGATTTCCAGAAAGTAGGTCAGATTTACTTCCAGATGTTTCACAGTGTATCAGGGTGGTGCTCAAGTTTCCTGAGGAAACTACCAACGTGTAAAGTTCTGAACAAAAGGATTTCAAGTATATGGTGATTTGGTATTCTTTTACTCTGATTTTCACTTGCTTATGTGATGTTAAACTGAATGAACAGCTTAGCATGAATCTAGAAGAGATACTTCATCTCTCTATACATCAGTTTCATGCTCTAAAGATGTTCTGCAGCACATGTAAGATAATCAGTGTAATGCACATTAGAATGTCTTTGAGGAGAAAAGAGAATTTAAGGTTAACTATTTGAAAAGGCTTTGGGAGGTCCTTTTCTGTGAGGAAAAAAATGTTCAAAACTGTCAATTTAACAATCTGCTATTGAGGCAATTTAGTTGCCTTTTGTTTCCAGATACTGCATTCAGATCTATTAGTGCTGTTTCAAAGATAGTAAAACTTTGTGTAGATTGTATAGTTCTGAGGTAGGAAAGCAGTTAATCACAGATGATACTGAGGAATTTATGATGACACTGAGGGCATTACAGGCATCCTTTAATAACTAGGTTACAGCTTCAGATCGAGATGCAGTTGATTAAGGCAGTAAGTTCTTCGAAGACTGTGGAGTCAGTTGTGTCAGTGCTGTGACTTGTCACTTGTGTCAGCACTAAATGAATGAATAAAATGGTCTGGAAGCCAGAAACGGAGAGACCTTCAAGATGAGTTTGCTGTCTGATCTTGTCAACACTGTAGGCAGCCATTCCAGATTAGGTCTGAGAGGTCCAAGGTCTGTGCTGTTTTAAAGTAGTGTAACCCTGGCACATCTCAGCTGTGCTGTTTCTAACTGATGGCTGAGTCAAATCCTAGTTAATCGCTACCTGTCAGAAATAGAGAGGTTTATTTGTGTGCATATGTTAGTGTTGAATTGGCACAGTAACAGAAGTTTCCTATACAGATCTGTGAAGCTTCTCAGATCTTTTTTCCAGTTCTTTGTGCTGCATTTACTAACTTCACCAACAATAAAAATGACACAAAAAGAAATGTACTCTGAGAAATGAAGTTTGCCCTTTTTGAGCCATTTTTAAACATGCTGATTCTCAGGTTTCCGTAAAAGCAAAATGCTTGTATTGATATAAGAAAGACCAGGGTTCTTTTTTAATGCATTGTAATTTTCCACTGTGTTCTCCAGCAGCCGAGAAGTCCCCCCTAGCGTGCCACTCCAGGAAGTGCATTTGTTGTGGGAGAGATTTGTTGTTGAGAGATCCGAATTTTAGGTGATGCAAATGTGCTTCTGGAAATAATATGCATTGCCTGTAAAAGCTGTGGGGAAGATAAACAAGCCACTAGCGATTCCCATGTAAGCAGACCTGAAGAGTTAACTTTTGAGGAAAGAAGTTTTTTTTAATGACAATATATGTGTATTTCCATTTGAAAACACAGCTCTCAATGAGTCTGAATTTTCAGTCAGTTCTTTAAGGCTTTTGCAGTTTCATCCTTACATAAAAAAAAAGACATAACACAGGTTTAAGCTGAAAAGCTGATTTCATTTAAGACCAAGAGATAATCTTCACTTCAGCTGTAATTAGCCTCAACTGTACATTCAATAGGTGCATGACACGCTCTTGAACCGGGATAGGAAGACGGGAGAAACACAGTTTCTTGAAAGGATGCAACCCTGCCCAACCCGCACGCATTCCCATTGATACTTTGTTAAGTCATTTATATCAAATGTAGCCAATTACAATAGCCTGACACTTGGCGATGCTTATGCCACATTACACTGAATAGAATCATTGTTCAAGCCCACATTAGAATTTCTTTGTATGCCTCTGAAATGCAATTTAGTATAAAATCCATTCCAAACATGGCATTAATTGGGTTTTCAGAATGCTTTACCTGACCTTAGAATCTATATTTTTTCCCATTTAATATTTTAATATGGGTAAAGTTTGTGTTTGGTACATCTTCATTTAATAGGGTTACAATCAGTCATTTACAGCTATTACAAATTTGCATGTTTTTCTCTCCCCAGGATACTCCTGCTGTTTGTCTCAATATTTTCTTTGTATTCAGTGCATCTTCTTTTGAAGACTGCCAATGAAGGAGGTATGGCAAATTACTATTTTACAAACATGTAATATTTGTTTCTTACGGTATCTTTGTGAAACACACCTTTCCAATGGGATATTTATTCTATTTTCTTTTAGGGTCTTTATTGTATGAACAGTTGGGAATGAAGGCTTTTGGTATGGCTGGAAAACTTGCTGCTTCTGGATCAATTACAATGCAGAACATTGGAGGTGAGGACAAGATCTTAAAATGTCTCTACTGTCAATAGTAATTGTTCCCTGCTTATTCTTGGAGACTTATTTGTCACACAACATGTGTTCATTAACTGCTTGTGTTCAAGTGAAGTTATGAAACATGTTATGTGATTCTTGCATCGTGTGGCATATTCTATATTTGTAATGATCTATGATGTTATTCACCTACAGCTATGTCAAGCTACCTCTTCATAGTGAAATATGAGTTACCATTGGTCATCAAGACATTTATGAACATCGAAGAGACCACAGGGTAGGTGTTAGAACTCCTCATCAGAGGAACTATTAGGAGAAACAAATATGGAGACTGTATATATTTTCATATGAAGACCACGTTCGGTACACCGTAGGGTAGCTTCTTATTCAGACAGATACAGTAAGTTTTCCCTTCCCCTGAGTGCTTCACTTCATTTAGATCCAGCCTTACCTGGGAAAAGGGTAGAAAAATACAGGTATCGCATCATATTGCAGAAAGCTGTTCTGTGAAGAACATCAGGTAAGTGTTCATGTATGTACCGGTTAGTACATACACTTGATAAGGAAAAGTAAATGTGATTATGGTTCGGTTTTTTGTTTTGGTTTTTTGTTTGTTTTCTCACTGCATTCAAACTGGTTTGGTCTGAATATTTTGGTTTTCTAGTATTAATATTGTGGGAAGTGATTAAATATAAGACTAAGGTGCAGTTATGCAGTGAATGTCTTAAGGAACAGTTCTCAGAAAGATACAGAGACTAAACATTGACCTAAACCACAGTTTGTATGCCCAAGACCAGAGTGGTACATGCCTTGCAGTCTGGTCCTGGAGACACCTTGGCTCCAGCGTGGCTTTCCTGCTTGGCTTTAAGAAGAGGTGCCTTGAATAGAATTCATTTTATCTAACCGTACCCTCTGAAAGTTAGATTTTGAGTTCATCATTACGCTGGTGTTTGTATAATCAGTGGAGGAGGCTGATCCCCTGTAGTATCAGTTCAGTGCACTTGCCTTAGACACACTTTGCACATCTCCAAAGAGCAGTTGATCATATCACTCTGTATTGAGAGGATGTGTAAAAACAAGATGCCTGAGTTCAGATGGATAGAGTTAAGTGCTATAAATCTCACTCTTCAGAGTTGTACTTCTGTGCCTTGTCCTGAAGTGTCCCAGTCTTGAGAGGGCTGAGCAGCTCAAGACTCCAACTTACACCTAAGCCTGAGTTCAGAAGGTAGGCATTTTTCTGCCTGTGTTCCCCAAGGGGTTCAAGCCATTTGGTGATGTTCATACAGCTTGCTGATAGATATTGTCATAACAACAGTGCTAGCCATATGGGTTTTTTTCCTTTTTTTTCTTTTTTCTTAATGTACTCAAATACTGCACCTACCCTATTTACTTAGTAATGTTATGTTTACAAATTCTTTGCTGGGAAGATTCATTTCTCTCCTTTTCCTGAATTCAAGTCCATATTTTTCCATTCTTAAGAGACCCCCCTGGAGTAGCCAGTATTTAGAAGGGGGCTCGGAGGCAAATATTTTTACTGTCCCATCTTCAGTAAAGAGTTCAAAATTGGTTGCAATTCAAGAGGGAAAATTAAAATCTGTGAATCTCACTGGATACAGCTGCTGCTCAGTAAATCTGGCAGAGAAAATTAAGAAATTGAGATCTGTATCTTAAATGTTTTCTTGTTGGCTGGCACTAGGCAGCTGTACACTGATTTAAAGTAAACATTTTCTCAGTGCTCTGGCAATTGTGAACCCCATTTAACTGACTCTCTCCATGCATTGCTTAGGGGAGTCTGGGTGGCTACCATTGGCATGGATTCCACTCTGGCAGCCTGGGGCCTAAAATGTAAGCACTTACCTGTTTAAGTGTCCCAAAATAATGCTTACTGTAAAAGAGCTTCTGGAATTCTGAGACAATATTACAAACACTAGCTCCATTATTAAAATTTGTTTATCAATTTCTGAAGTACTTGACTATATTTTAAAACTGCACAATCCCATTCTTTACTCTTCAGCACGGAAAAACTTTGAAGTCCTTGATCTGAAAGTCCTGATGGCCTCTCTATGGTATGCACAATAACGGTGCATGTTCTTATGGTTGTATCAAATGCAAGGAGTTTCTGTGTTGTGATTTCTTTTAAATTTACCACAAGTCTATTATGTTTAAAAAAAAAGACAACAAAAGGTGTATGGTGTTAAAGTCCTATACATCTGAAGCTTCTAAAATACTCCTTTTTTACATCTTATTATCCCAGGTAAAACTGAGGAAAGAGATGACTACATCATTTTTGCATTTACTGTATAAATCCAGAGCAAGATGGTTAATTATTCCATCTTTTCACTACCATATAAAAGGCTGTAATTCAGCAATTGAGTTTGCATATACAAATTTCCAATTAAGTTATTATTTTTTTGTTTACCTAAACAGTATACAGTTCATTTTAAAATAAATATTGTTAAATTATAACAGGATGCAAAGTATTAATATTTAGTACTTTAATTGCTTAAAGCATATAGGATGATCCTTTAGGACTTTGTTTTTATGTATTTCAAAAAAGATGTTAATCTTCTAATGCTCAAAATTATTTTGTGAAAAAATTGCTGCTGCTTCTTACAGAATAAATGGCAAAAATGTTCTGAAGGAAAAAACCTCTGAGGTTTTTATCATGTTTTCCCTACTGAAAGGGACTAAATGTGCCTCCAAGAGACTCCCAGTGCTTGTTGGAGTTTTCTCAGCCAGTGGGCTTGAGCTACTGCTTTACCTTCAGCCCTCACCTGTTTTTCTTTAACTGCCACAGGACCCAACAGAATTTTATTTCCATTAAAAGTGGAAACCCTGCTGGGGCCCTGCAGTATTCTAACACATCTGGAGAGTTGGGAACCAGCACTAAAGGAAATTACTAATTTTTCCATTATTGATCTCAGCTGACTTTTTTCTAACCAATCATTTACTTTTCTGTCTTCTGACTTCCAGATGCATATTATTTTTATAAAAGGACACTAAAGGAAAGGCACAATGCAGGCTTGGGGTGAGATAAGAAGCTATTGTAGAGTGTTAGGTCCATATAGGAAATTAAATGCTATCCTTTGTGACATCAGGTAGTGCATTTTTTAAAGGAGCGTTATGTTGTAGAAGCTAAGAGTGAAGAATAAACTGCAAATGTAGTTTTTAAATACTTGATTACTTACAAATATTACCTTTTTTTTCTACAGAGAATGGTATCTCAATGGTGACTATTTAGTGCTGCTGGTGTCTCTCTTCCTCATTCTTCCCCTGTCCCTACTGAAAAATCTAGGTAAGTAGTAGAGAGCAGTCAAAATGAAAACCCATTGAAAATACTGTGGGGAAATGTGTTGATACAATGTTTGAGTCTTGAAATGCTATGTGAATTAACAGCTGTCCTCAAGTTTGTGTCTTGGGCCTAATTAGTGTTTAGGTAATTGCTGTCAGTCTCCTTGGAGAAAGGAAAAAAAATCAAGACAAGTATGCTAAATTACAGATGTGTTTGTGGAAAATGAAAGGACAGCAGATACGATGGCTTTAGAACAAAGCTCAACAGTAACTGCCTGTCTCTGTTCTTATCCCAAGGTTTGACCTATTTTGGTCAATGGTGAAATAATATAATATTGTTACCAGCTATCCTGTAACAGCCATCCAAGAATAGGGATGCTAACCCTGGGCGATATCTTTTCATTTAGATCCCAAGCAGTAGCATAATAGTCATACTAGATGCTTTATCTGAAATGGCTGTAATTCAGTGATAAATGTGAATAATTCAGTTAACACACTGTTTATTTCAGAGAATCCTGTAGTGGAACCTTAATAACTGAGAGTCTCAATGTGAATTACTCTCTCAAATTACTATTTCTTAGAAGTTAAGTAAATCAGTAAAAACGGAAGGGGAAAGACTGTTGTTATCTGCTAATGTATGCTATTAGAATCAATCCTATAATCATTCATACAGTTGTTGCTGTGGGGTTTTTTAGTTTGCATCTTTTTTTGTAAGTCAAAAAGTCTAGCATTACAGACTCACTGTATGTACAGACCCTAATATGTCTTCCAGAACTTTCAGATCTGGGTTGAGATTAGCGGAAAGTCAATGAATAATTAACCTGTTCTTTGTAATGCTAAGAAAATTACAATCTAAAGAGATCACTGACAGAATATATTTTGTCATAATGTTTTGAGTTGAGTGGTGTTTTTGTTTATTATATCTTAGATTTTTTTTATCTTTCTTTATCACAGGGTATTTGGGCTATACCAGTGGCTTTTCCTTACTTTGCATGGTCTTCTTTCTGATTGTTGTAAGTATAACCTTGTCAACTTTCAGGGCTTGTAAAACTGCATTTCAGAGTGAAATTAAACACAGTTTCTGAAAATTTTCGCATCTTATATTAGTCAAAGTAATAAATGCATGGCTTTATTTCTAGGTAATTTGGAAGATGTTTCAGATTCCTTGTCCTATGGACAGTGATATTGTGAACGTGACATTAATAAATGCAACACTGGCACCTTTCGTAGATGAAAACATAACAAATGATGATATGTGCAAGCCAAAATATTTCATCTTCAATTCACAGGTAACTGACTGAAAATCAGATGCTCTGTTGAAAATAACTGAGACTAAGTACATAGCAAATAAATTAGGTCATTTTCACTTCAAGCGATTGCCCAGTTTTAAAATTGGGATGTGTTAAGACTTTCTGTTCCAGTAAACTTGGGCTCTGTTTACCTCATGCAGACTGGGTGTTTCCACATTCCAAATACACAGAGGAGCTTGAGGTGCCTGTTTGAGTGGCAAAAAACACATCTCTCGTGCTTCAGCACAGCATTTCTCAATCTTTCTCAAGGAAATCAGTGAAGCATTTTAAAAAGTAGATTGCAGAAGAAGAAAATTGTAAGCACATGCAAACAGGACGTTTGACTTGTTCCCAGTCACAAATTCTTGACTCTCATAAATGCTCCCAATTACCGTGGTGAATTTCCACGCGTGTAATACCAATACTAAATTCAAGATATAATGGCTTAAGGCTTTGAGTTGCAGAACATGATTTTGAATGCAAATGCATGCAGCTCAGCATGCACTTCAGTGACATTTGAGATTATTTGGTACCTCAGCGTCTGGGTTTAAGAAAATACGAACTTGTTTTAACTTTTTCCAAAGTTCCATTGTAAAGAATAGCTGGTCTTTATCACAAAATAAGGTCAAAACTGAAGAATCTACTGATGATTTATTAAACTAAATTTCTAATGTCTGTTGAGATACTTAAGAAACATACTTTTTTTTTTCCAGACTGTTTATGCTGTCCCAATCCTAACATTTTCTTTTGTCTGCCATCCTGCAATTCTTCCTATTTATGAAGAGCTGAAAGGGTAAGTGTTAAAAATATATCTGTAATTTCACTAAACAAACAAATACAGTATGAAACAGTATGTTCTCATTGCTAATAATGTTTCTTTTTCTTTCTTACAGCCGAAGCCGTAAAAGAATGATGAATGTGTCCTATGTATCTTTTTTTGCCATGTTCCTCATGTATTTACTGGCTGCTCTCTTTGGATACTTGACATTTTATGGTGAATATTGCCTTCTCTGCTTTCTTTTAAATTATTTAATAATACTGTGGGTTCTGCAAACCCATATTTTATTTTAAAGATAGAACAAGAAAACATTTACTATGCATTCTAAATATACACTGTTTGTTGGGGTTTTTTTTAGTACCTCTAGAAGTGCACACCCCAAAGGAGATCAGTAATAGAATTAGGCCCAAGACATAGGATTAAAATTGGATTAAAACAGATGCCATGCCTCCAAGTCATCCCTGTGTAAAACGGATGCATTCTTACAGCAGCTCTTGAGGCTTTCAATTCATATTGATGTAACTGTAAAATTTGCTTAGAATCTAGAGCAGAGACACATGTTTAGGAAGTATGTCGACTAAATCTAATTAAAACACTGTTTTCTTTATAGGAAAAGTCGAACCAGAGCTGCTTCACACCTACTCTGCTTATCTGGGTGCTGATGTTCTCCTTCTTATTGTTCGTCTGGCTGTACTTATGGCTGTAACCCTCACTGTACCTGTAGTTATTTTCCCAGTAAGTCATTGATTTCATGTCTTGCTACCATTTTTAACATCTGTACTGCTGCAGTCATTTACTGATTTGGCAACTCACATTTACTAATTGAGAGAGTTTTTCTCTTAACTGAAGAAGGAAATTTATTCTAATAAGCTTGATGAATTATCCTATGCTGTTAATTCAGTAAATGTGTAACATTTACAAAGCAGTAGATACAGATGCATTCAGTTATATTGTTTTCCTGGTATGGTTTTATTTGGGAAATGAAACAGATTTCCCCTTTGTGAAAGTACTTACACTGCTGTATTATCAGCTTACAAAAGGCAGCATGTTTTTGTAACTACATTGTGGACACAATCTGGCCATTTATGTGTATATTGTTGAGCTGCATCTTCAGATGTTACAAAATTTCCTCCAATTTATTTTTGTTCAAGCCAGATGTATTTCCTTGAGTTTTTCTCCGTATTTGATCTTTCGCCTTCTATTAAAACCTGAAGCATTCAGGACAATGATGTTAAAATACTTTCAGAAGGAAGGTCTAATTCAGGTGACAAATACACTATCTTCCAAAATGAAGACTAAACTGTGTTTGGTTTTTTTTTTGTTTTTTTTTTTTCCCTCCTCTCACTGCTGCCTTCCAAAGATCCGCAGTTCCATTACCCAGCTGCTGTGGGCAGGGAAGGAGTTCAGTTGGTGGCGTCACTGTTCCATTACCGTTGCCCTCCTGGCATTTACCAACGTCCTTGTTATCTTTGTCCCTACTATTCGAGACATCTTTGGATTCATTGGTAAGCATTTTCTTGTGAGATCAAGTAGCCTTTCACATCTCAGAAAAAGCAGTTCCAATCCAATTATTGTATGTTTACCTGTTGATGAATATTTATTTTCATGCTTTTTCCATACAGGTGCTTCTGCAGCTGCCATGCTGATCTTTATACTTCCTTCTGCCTTCTATATCAAGTTAGTGAAGAAGGAACCAATGAAGTCAGTGCAAAAGATTGGGGTATGTATAGAAAAATATGTAACTACACTTGCTTCCTAATTCAAAGCAAAAAATTTATTTTCTTCATGATTAATGAATCTTGAAGTGCTGGTGAAGGTAGTTGGTGAATTGGCATTTAATGCTGCCTTGCATGGTTGCAAGGAGTTGCATAGGAACTCAAAACCAAGGAACCGGCCATCACAAGACTCAGTTCACTTCAGTGACTTCTCTCAGCCCCTGGCCCCCAATCTCAACAGTAGGTGGGTCATTCTGTTGCTGGTAAGAATTAGATTTCAACAGAATACCCTAAGAACTGTATTTTAAAAGCCTTAACATTCTTCAGATATTCTTTTAAGACTTATTTACATAATTTTCACCATAAAAGCTCTTATCTACCAGTTGTTTGGGTTGATTGTTCTTGGTGCTCTTACTCATCATAGACATAGTGACTCAGACTGAAATCAGACGTAGTGAGACAGAGTTAAGCCAGCACAGTGGCATACCCTGACTGGTATCAGCAGCTACACTTACTTCCCTTAGTTGAGGGTGAGGTCTGCTATACTGAAAATAAATGTACTTTTTGATTTGATAAAGGACTCCAAATATGAGAAAGATGCTTAGCTCCTTGTCATTGACTTTATCTCGTCTCTCTTAGTTTGTCCTCCATGAGCAATGGCTTTTGTGCTGTGCATGGGCATGAACTTATAGGTGTATGTTGTGGTTTAACCAACACAGTATTGTAGCAGAATCTGAAATACTTCTTTTATGTTTTCTTTTTTCAGGCTGCATTCTTCTTTCTAAGTGGTATACTTGTGATGACTGGGTGTATGACACTGATTATTCTAGACTGGACCCAGAATGTTACATCTGATGGCCATTAACTGCCCTGGCTTAATTTCTGTAACACTCCACTTCAAATGCCAGTGTTCACTCAGATACCTACTGAGAACGAAAATGAGCTATTCAGCTTCCTTTAAAAGGCAGATTCTTTGTTGATGGTTCTCCTGATTGTAGAATATCTGAACTCTGTCTTTAAGAAACTATTCTGCATGATGGAAGTGGATATTAACATCAAACCACGTGAGTGTCTGGCTGAAGGAAGTGACAACTTTATTCCATTCCAGAGAATGGACAGAACTCTCTGTAGACTTTTATCAAGCCATGTTTGGCTTTCGTCATTGTTACTTGGATATTTTGTTATTTTACTTGAATGTGCCTAATGGAACCATTTGATGTGAGAAAGAACTCTTTACTTTACAGCAAAGTGTTTAAATAACCAATGAGAGAGCAAGAGAAAGAGAGAAACACTATTATTTTTTGTACCAAAAATTCTTATGGACCTCAAAAACACTATTTTGACTTTAAGAAACATTTTTCTAAAAAGAAGGAAAAAATAACATAGAAGAGCTCAGAAAAAGTATTTAATTAGTGTCCTAAATTAAATTTAGTTTGACTTTCTTGATCTCTTCACTTGTGTCACGAGTGACAGGACCCAAGGAAACAGCATGAAGCTGAGTCAGGGGAGGTTTAGGTTGGATATTTGGAAAAGGTTCTTCACACAGAGGGTGGCTGGGCACTTGCACAGGCTTCCCAGGAAAGTGGTCACAGCACCAAACCTGACAGAGTTCAAGAAGTGTTTGGACAATGCTCTCAGGCACATGGTGTGACTCATGGGGTGTCCTGTGCAGGGCCAGGAGTTGGGCACAGGTTTGGGTCCCTTCCCACTCAACATATTTTATGATTCTGTAGAGGCATAATTAGAAGAAATTTTATTTTAAAAACTGCTTTTAATGACCAAAACAGAAAAGGAACCAATTCAGGTCAAAATTCTCTGATACTAAATGCTTCCCATGAAATTCACTTAGTTCAAATGAGAGTGAAAACAGTCCTGAAAACCATTTGTCAGCTTACATAAGTAACTAGAGTTACCAAAAATGGTGTGGAAATGCAATTTTTCAAACTTTAAATAAACCCACCCTTTAGAAAAGGGTACATTTGAGAAAAGCATAGGTTATCTAAAATTGTAAAGATGGCATTGACATTTCCCTTCTTGAGGTACTCAGTAGTGCAATTGAGTAAAACAGGGTTTGGGGTTTTTGCTTTTTTAGGCGTTTTTTTCCTGTTGTAGATAGAAACTGAATGGCACTGGAGCATATGATGCCATTAATACAAAACTCCCTCCTCAAGTTCCCTTTATTAATAAGGTCCATTGTCAGTTGTAGCAATGTTTGTTGGGGTTTTTTTCTGTCCAATCTATCTTGAAACACTCTGTAGGAAAACAAAAAGTCATAATGTAGTCTACTAGTTGTATAATATTCAGAAACTGTACAGTATTTCTCAAATTCCTCATCCGTTATTGGATTTTTGAATTACTTGACTATTCTGTTTCTGAGTCAAAGTCACAAAACAACTGCACCAATATTTCATGCTTGGTACAAACTCTCTTCACATACGCAACTGGGATTCCTCTTCCAATTTATACTGTATAGTAGTATTAAAGATAACCTCATAGGCTGGATAGTCATCTCATACTTGTTTGCTTCAGAAATAGATAAGTTTCTAACGAGCCCTAGCTGATGAAACAGGTGCTGTATGGTTGTGATGAGCTATTTTGTTTCTAGTGCATGTTTACTCTTTCATTCTTGTCCCAGGTTGAAGAGAAGTAACACTTGCATAACAGCGTACTTGGCTTATAAGAGGTTCTCAAACACAGCAATATTGGGTACAACAAGCCTAGATAGAGATTATTAATGAAATAGTCATGGCAATGTGGTCAACTGTCTTCATCTGACACAATGTTTTAAAAATCTGATTTACAAAGTCCCAGTCAGTCATTGTGTCAGAGGGAACGAGTAAAGGCCTGTAATCCATTGATTAAACAGTGCCTGAGACATTTTTGCTCTTACAGAATTAATCCGAAACAAATCTAAACAATAGTCACCATTTGGCAGATAATGTCAATCTCTGCCCAGCCATTTAAAATCTATGGAAAAACAACTGCAGGTATTTTGTATTGATACTTCTGCATGACTGTAAGTACTGGTCACTAAGACTGTAGTGTAAAACTATAATGACAAGTTAGATTCCTCTTGTGTTATTTGTATTATTAATTCGGTGGTACTCAACTGGCAATTAATGATCCTGGAGTCAGCATTGACTAACTCTCTGTAGGTACTTCTCTGCCTCAGGTACTGTACATCCATGGCTAACTATCCCATGTTACCTGATCTCCAGTGCTGAGCATGTGCCTCCTCAGTACTTTGGCAGCTTTTCTTCTTCCTCCACAAATGTGCAAAGGTGGAAGAGGATTAAAATGTTGTCTACCTTTGAGCAATTTGTAGCACATAAGGGATGAAGTGCTTCCCTTGCCAGCATTTAAAAAGAGGAAAGAAAGTGAGAAATATCCTCCTTTCTCACAGCAACCAAGAGGAAGGAGTTGTAAGTGAGAAGTTACTACAAAGTCCTTCTTGGCAACCAGAAAGGAGGAAGATTTTTGTGATGACACCTCATAGTGTATTGTACATGTCACTAATTCTCTGAATGTAGCAATTTCCAGATTATACATTATGTGTTATATAATTTGATGACTGACTCTCCACCTGCAACAGTTGAGTTCCACTTGGCTGGGTCGATTTCCAACGTGATTTTTTTTAATTACTATTTTTTCCAAACCTGTCTGTTTAAAGTTACCTACATTACAAACCACCTAAAAGAGCAGCTTCAGTATTAAACCACTGTTCTGTCACCTCAGTTAGACATTACTGTCTTCCATGATATTTCAGTCATAAATGTAACATGTTATTTATAAAACATTAATCCATTAAAACTAAAACTATTTTTCAATATTTATGATAGTCTATGTACATAAATTGTATGTGTGTATATACTGTAAGTATAATGTATATAATGTAGGCTTGAAGTCCAGGATTTATGTATATATTCCTCTCTCATTACCGATTGTTACGTCATTTCAATGAGTTGTCCATGTACATCTGTATAACAGCTGTCAAAAGAAAGAGCCTTTTACAACAAAGTGTAATGCTTACAGAAATGAAAGAACTGTGTTTCACCTAAGGGGTGTAAGGAAACACCAAGATTGTATTTATTACAAATGTATATGTTGCAATAAACACAGGAATCACTTGGGTCCATAGAAAGCATTGTTCAGGTTCATGTATACTTTCTCTCTAAAATTTACCATGGATGTTACGATTTCCTGAATGCAGCAAGTTAACAACCTCTGCGATCTAACACTCTCTAGGCTGCCGAATTCGGGCATCCTGCGGTACATCCGTGTACATATGTAAATACCCAGCTTCTTGGGAGAGGCCAGCAGTCTAGCTATGGTTGCTGGCTAGACTGGTGGCCAGCAACACAGTTTCAATGAAACATTGTATGTTTGTTTTAACTGAAATAAATAAATAGATAATCCTAAGAAATGGTGTGATGTTTTTCTTGGGAGAGGCATTTGGAGGATTTTCTTTAAAGATGATGTTAAAAGTTTGCCTTTAATTTCATGCATGTTTAACTTACTGAGCACTTTTCAGGAAAGAGGGGGAAAGAAAAAATGGCATACAACTACATCCATGACTCATGATCCACGACTTTACCCTACAAGGGTAAAAAGAACAAGTCTGGGCATTAAAATGAGAGATTAAATTCTACAAGAAACCTGCATTATGTAATTTCTTTTGTGGAAAAGGCATAGCTGGAGACAAGATCCAATGTGTCAGATCTTGTATAAGTGTAATAAGGAGTAAGTTTTGCTAAAATCTTATGCCACTTTCCTTCATTTGGATCTCCAGGAGAAGACTAACTGCTTATGTAAGAAATTCCAAAACTGGTGTGTCTGGTTTGCTTCCATTTTGGAAACTGGGTACAAACCAAATGCAGCATATCTGTTCTTAGTTCTCCGTAAATCTGTATCATGTCATGAATGTCTGTCCCAAATATTCGGAATTGGGTGAGAGACACTGGAGTTATAACTCAGTGTGTCATGTGTACAGCGAAACACTATACACAAGGAATATTGAGGATAGTTAAGTGCTCTGAAATTAGGAAATACCTCAATTAAGGTTGCATTAATTAAAAGATCACATAGCATTTTTTCCTGGAATCCTCACTTATTAGCTGTTCATTATTTTGGTTTTTTTAAGATGCTTTCTGTGTGTTCACAGTGTTTATGTGTTTCCTCAAGGTCCAAAGCCCATCCTCATAAGGCATGAATGTCTTCATTCCTTTCTAGTTCTCATTTTAATGTCATCTTTGTGAAACACAAATTACTCATTTTCAGAATGTTGCAGGCCTTTAAGAAAGTATTAATCAGTACACAGCTCTGGGGACCTGGAGTATGGAGAGGCAGCACTGTGGCACAGCCATGTATTTGAGTCCACAATTTGATGCCATCCACTTGCTTATTTTGTATTTCAGCATTTGCTTACGTGCATCTGAAGCAAACCTTTAAACAGGTTTTGCACGATGATCATTTTTGAAACAAGAACGCAAAGCACCACCATAGCCATTTGGAAAGGGTGGTCATATCTGGAAAGGCTCATTCTTACCAGTTGCCAGCCATCACACAAGAACTTATAGCAGTGCAGCAGCCCTTTCCCCAGAACGCTGCTTGACAAGCTGAACAATTAAGCTCACCTTTACAGTCAGGCATTTCCATCAACTCAAACAACATGAGAAGCGGTCTTTTCAGCATACTTTTTTCTTCCAAGAAAGGGAACATGGCTTACCTTGTGAGATGAATGAGATGGTGCAGTGATTAAAAAAAATGAACTGAAATTACATTGGGATGGTGTCTAAAATACCATAATTTTAGCATCTCTACCTGCCACAAGGTCTTTGTTCCAAAAGATAGTCAAGTTATCACTTCAAGTTTATTCAAAATGCTGAGCTTTGCGAATACCTTGAGGTCTGTCCAGGTGACAAATAGCACCTTCACTTTCTTGTAGTTCCCCTGAAATTTACTTCTTTTTTTCCACCCGGGCCTTGCCAAGTCCGTCCTGTCCCAAGCTCATGCCTAGCCATCTCACCCCATAGTGTTCATGTAGCAGCTGCTTTGTATCAGGTCATGCCATCAGGTCCCCTGTGGCTTAGCTCATATCCCTGTTTGCAGGGCATCACAGCTCCTATTCAGTCTGTGTGTCCAGGTTTCCTTTCTGGAGAAACAGAACAGAGCAGAGCATGGCCAGTGTATGCCCAAATTTCAACACCAGAAGAAATCAAGGGAGCCTCTATTCCTTCAAGGAACACGGACATACCATCCCATCTCCACTGCAGATGTGCCCAGCACCAATTTCCTTGGCCTTTCTACTTCCAGTCACTTAAGCGTGAGAGTCCAGACCCCAGCTGCTTTCACATGCATTACCCACAGTCTTCCTGAACAGCTGCTTTTGGCTGTCATGAGGTGACTCTGTCAACTCTGTCACTCTTGCTTGCACCTTTGTCTCAGTTTGCCAGCTCTCCTGGAACACCACCTCTTGAAGCTCCTCCTGCAAGCCACCTGCCTTCATCTCATTACCTTCCTGGCTATGTCCCTGGCCCAGCCCAGCAGCAATCCTTGCACATTTAATTTACCCAGGCACAGCTGGAAACATATTCCTTTGATTTTCCTAGTCCCTGCCCGGCTGGTCTCCTTATGGCCATCACTCTAACTACGAGCCTTATTTTCTTGTTCTCTGGCCATCTCTCCAGCTCTTCAGCAGCCCAGAGAAGCCCGTTTCCAAACCCAGACCAGGCAGGTCCTGCCCCTGAAGCCTTTGGCTGAGCACAAAGCCCTGCTGTAGAGGATGGCAGAGGCAATTTTCCAGGAAAAAATTATTTATTATTTTACTACAGGAAAACATATTTTTTTCCCTGATTTTATTCTCAAATGGGCTAAATCATTTAGTCTGATTGTTTTTCCACACAGATGCACAAAAACCCCACCCTGCTGCAGCTACTCATGACGGAAAATGTCAGGAGAAGCATCTGAAGCTAGATATCATTTGAAAGAACAGAAACATGCTCAAATAAGAGAACAGTCAGGTAATCCCAGTAACAGGTGGCATAACCAGCCACATTTGAAAATATTATTTAAATTAGACATAAGTGGTAATTTTAATTTTAATTAATATTTACATAGAGAAAAAGGAAGGAAAAAAAGGGTTTTCCAATTGCAGAACATAACTTGATAGGTGATATATGTTGGATAGGTACTAGCAATAGTGTAGAAACTCAGTATGGGTCTTGGACAGGAAGTGTAGCTTATATAACTAGATTTTTGTGATCTTTAATAGTCTTCACGTCATCTCCAAACAGCTCAGATTGCAGCAAAATTAAATGGAGCTGAGTGAGGTGCTCTGGATATTCCCAAATGCTCAGGAGTTATTGTGCTGGGGCTAATGTGGTCAATTACACATCTACTGTTTGTTAAAATAAATATCAGTTCATGAACCTCCAATATTGCTCCTTCCTGCCCACTGCAGTGAGATGATTCAATGTGCTGGTGGAATATACCTTAGGGCTGGAGCCCAGGTGACTCTACAGAACAGACAGACAGACAGACAGACCTCACGACAGGTGGCATGAACTGTCCCCCAGGCACCTCACCGTGCCTGCAGCACTGTCACCTGGAGGCCCCACTCAAACCCCACTGACGGCTTGGGCAATAAATAAATCTGGCAGGTGTTTCTGCTGTGGGCAAAGCATAAGGAGCATGCCCCAGCACCATGGCTAAGGAAAACACCAAGGAAAATGCTAAGATGGGGATCAAAAAGGCCACAGCAGAGCATCAACTTTGTTGAAATGTGAAGAGCAGCCATGCAGAGCATAAGCAGTTTCCCTCTTTGTCCATCAGAAAGCAGTAGCATCCAGGAGACCTTCAGAAAATTAGCTTGAAAATAGCTGCCCCTAAAATATTTGCATTTGTGCTTGCTTTTCTGACACAACAGGGAAGGCATCTGCTATGAAACTGTTGCTCTGTGGGGATTACTGATTAAATGAAAATGACATACAGGGGATGTGATTTTCTGGGAAACAAGTGAGGAAGTTCCTAAGTACATCAGCTGCAGGAAACTGAGCTGTCACAAGAAGCTGCTGAAAGTACCAGGGGCCAGCGCTGGGTGCAGGTATTTCCTGCCAAGGAGTAGCAAGGCTGCTATATCCGCAGCAGATTGACCACCCATGGGGACTGTCCATAGCCTGCTGATGTCACCCAGCTCAGAGAGACTACGTTTTCTGCTTGTGCCAGGTTTTGGCACTTGCTTTCTTCCCAAAGATCAGATCCCAAAGGTCTCTCTCTCACCTCACTGTAAAGATGACATTTCTAGCCACAAAAAAGACTTACATTCTTCTAAACAGATTATTAAAACCATGGGTGTCCCAGAAAACATTTTGAAGTAAATGAGTCCTGCTTGATGTAATGATCATGGTTTGTCTGCATGGACACACTGGGAACAGAGGTACAAGGACCATTCCAATCTGTTTGCACTTACATGGAAAGACGGTAAAAAGTCAAATGGGGAAGTGAATACAACTTCCTCTTCCAGTAAACCAGACAAGAGCCAATACTGACTTCCACACCTACATTGTTTTTCTCAGTCCCAGAAGGATCTATGATTCTCAAATTCCTCTCTCACACATTGTACTGTAGAAGCCTGTACTCATTCTAACAGCCACTGCAAGCTGGCTTTTAATCTTCATTTCCTCCACGAGAGCATTCATTTCAGGTATGCTGTATTTCACATCCTGGCTCCTTCAGATCTTATACAGTTAATGTGAGCACTGAATTGATTACAAGACTTAAGTGCAGCAGCCTTTTTTTCCCCTAAGACCCAGCCCTAAGTTCTGCAGTGAGTTCCTATAAGCTACCAGAGGAAATACAGACCATGTCACCAGCTGGGTCACACTGTATTTCAAAACCAAGTTTGTAATTTAACATAAAACAAATGTTTTTGTTTCCTTGCTGCCACAGCTTTCCACCCATTGTGGTAGATCAGATGTAGCACTTCACTACTCCTGCACTTAACTGAGCCAGTTTCCATCTTGTGGTTAAATTTCTCAACACATTTAAACAATCGGTATCTTGGATCAACACACTGCTTATCTCCAAGTCCCAGTGGAGAAGTCCTATGACGGTTATTATGTCTGAGCATGGCTAACTACTAGAATATCCAGCTGTCCTCCCCGGCAAACTTCAGTTTGGCAGAGAACATCAGTCTTCTTCTGCATTTTCTAGCAGCAGCTTCACCAAAACTAAACCTCTGAAATATTTCCTTTCTTACTTGAATATGGGTAAATGTTGCAAAGAATCAGACACAGTCTTTGACATCCAGAATCACTTAAGAACCATGAAATCCTTCTGAAAAAGGCATCAACAACTACTTAGAGGAACTACTTTGCCTTCTTGTTTTTATAAATACTGAGTAAACTTAAATACATGGAATCTAAAGTACTTTTACAGTTTATTTTGTTTCTGTCAGTTCTGCTGTTATCTGAGTTGAGCTGCCCATGTGATTCAGACTTCTCCCTACTGAAGGGACTGGAATGGTGCTTTCTCTGTTTGTGCACAATGAGTTATTATACATAGTCCAATAACACAGAGATAAAAGCACAGAAGTTCCTCTGCAAAATCTTTCCTGATTTAATTTCTCTCTCTTCTTCAGACTAACGTACTGCAGCTTTCTCTTCTCCCTCCGCTACAGACACCTAAGACAATTCACTTTTCTCACACGGGTTTACAAACCCTTGACACTTCTTCTCACAAATAAATGTCTTTGCTTTTCATTTGCTTTGTAGCTTCCCACATGATCTTTTTATAGACTATAAAGACAAACAGATTTCAAAGTGGAATTACATATGTCCTTTTCACCCAGTCTAACAAATTGATTGCCATGTTTTATAGCAGTATAAAAGAGGAGGAAGATTTGGAAGACTCAGTGGTAAAGAAACAGTGAGAAATATTGCAATATCATGGTAGTGAGTATGACAGCCAACTGATGCATTAATGTTACTAAACTATGGCTTGCCTTTGGCGCTGGAGAGCATAACCGAAAATATAACTGCACAAAGTTTTCTCTGCATCCTCCTGCTGCAGCTTGGCCATGCTTACCTGCTGCCCTGCAGATTGATTTGGCTTGCAAATCCTTAGAGTCTGTGCTTTTTCCCATTTGCCAGTGCTGTCTTTAGCCATGAGCCTACTTTCCCTGCCGCCTCCAGAGAGCTGGAGGATGTGGAAAGCTGGCAGATGCAGGGGCAAAGCGGTGGGCAGGCCACTGAACTGGCTGCTGCCCGAAAGAGAAAGGTGTCCAAGACAAAAACTCAAGTGTGTGCTCACAAAAGGGCTGCTTGATCAAAGGCTAATGGTGCTTGAAGGGTGGGAATGAGAGCTACCAGCAGCCAGTTATCCTGCACAGGGAAAGGAGCCGCCAGTGTTGGCCAAGCTCCCGTCACCGTGGGGTCTGCTGGTCCCTCAGGTCTCCTTCTCGCCCTCCCCAGTGTTTTCACAAGGGGTCAGTGTCACTAAGGGCTCTCACAAGCCGGAGTGAAAATGTAGGCAACTTTTTTGGAGCTGGCAAAAAAGCTTTTTTGGGACTCACTGAAGCACAAGTCACAGGGGAGGAAAGAAACCCAGAAGAAACACAGGAGAGAAAAGAGGTCTGGAGAGGAGCAGAAAAGGCGAATGATTTCGTAATGGTGACGAAGACAAAAAGTAGACTCACTGACAAATGAAAACAGAGATGAGAAGAACGCCTGTGCAAAACAAGAAATCCCAAAGTGATTTTGTGGTTATTTATTTGTCCCCTTGCCTTCCCTGAGCAGAAAGGAAGAAAGGATTTTGTGGAAATAGTCCTGGATAAGGTACATATAACAGAAAGAGTGAAGAACTGAACATCAGCCAGCCCAGCCTGTAAAGCAGCTCAATAAGTATTCATAATCAGTTGGAATTATTTTGAAACCACACGAAAAAAATACTGGAGAAAACTGTATGTGTTGACAGTCTCCAAGGGCAACCAGAGTCATTACTTAACTCTTGTTACTTAGTGCCCACAAGGCTATCTTCTATCCCACTGGCACATTAACATAACAATAAAATAAATCACTCTGAGCCAGAACCTTTCCTGCTGACTGTGAGCAATTACCAGCAGTTATTTGCACAGTGAAATCAAGGAGGTAGCTTGCTGGAGTAGCATGGAGGTCCACAACCCCATTTAAACACGGATTCTTAGAGTGGATTATTATCACAAATAAGCCAAAAAGGGATGACTAAGTTTTTTCAGACTTCACTTGTTTCTGACTCTTAGACAAAGATACTGACTCTTTTCCTGTCATGGTTTTCAAGGTGACAACGAGGAAACTAATCCTGGAAAACAAAGTTCCAGTTCCTGGCATGGCAAAGTGTCTCAGGGCAGCCAAAGGGTGCTGGGTAGCAATGGCTGGTGCAGCCCCACAACAGCCCTTACAGGCAAACTGCAGGCACACCATTCCTCCTTCTCTTAAGCAGCTACAGAGTAAATACACAGGCATGAGTATGCCTCTCTCCAGAAAAGGGCTCTCTCGCTTTGTAAAAAGCTTTCATACTGGTGAGTTTTGGTGCTACAAACATAAAATGTAAAACTTACTCGTAGCCTAGGGAAATAGTAGGCCTGATCCATAGCATTGAGGGATCCTAGGATTGTTGCTCTTTACCAAAACATGCCAGTGATGCTGTAGGCTTTTCTACTCACAGTCAATTACAATGTTTTGAATCACAAGGATCTTGTAAAAATTGCAAAGTCATAAACAAGGCTCTGACCTTAAGTTAGTAACTTCAGCTCCTGAAAATAAATTTTTTAAAAATGGTAGGAATGATGTAATTTTCCAGGAACCAGATGGGAAGGAAAAGAGAGTAAGTATTTTTTCTGGCCAAAAGATTAATGGTGATACTCATATTTGAAGGGAGGAATTTGCCTTGACTCATAGGAAATACCTTTGTTCTTGGGGATTTAAAAAGAGCCCTTGTGGAACAAAATAAATGGCCTGAACTATTCCTGTGTTTTGAGGAAGGATAACTTTGCCTATAGAAAAGAATAACAAAGTGAAGAAGTATGTTAATGGAATGTGAGGCCGTTTTCATTTTTCTTATAGTTGGCTGCACCAAAGGCAGATGACAGTGGTGAATTTTTTTAAAGATCATAGCAACACAGAAATTGAAAGAAGTTTAGATTTTGAATAATTAATTTGGATCATGTTGCTGTTGCAAAGTTGTTCACTTATCTGGAGGACACAAAATGGATAAATTCTTTGTTTTGAAGAGGTTTATAGTCTTAACTTGGTGGTCTCATGCAATATTGGTACTAGATGTCACACATTTACCTTCACTTTTTTTAAACCAACCACAAAGTTAACGAGGATTAATTGAGGCACAAACAGAAAGGGAGCTGCAAATCCCCTCCAAAATCCAGTGAAGGTCTTCACTTATCATCTAATCAACTTTTCTACACACAAGAGTCTGGGGATTACTGAAACCATCTTCAAACCTGACAGCATCATTATTATAGTCCTAGGGCTGGTTTTATTGCAGGAACACAAGCAGCTGAACTCCAAGTGCAATGATGCTGCTGGAGGAGAGGAGCAGTGCTTTGGTCCAGCCTTGCCTGAACTGAAAGGCAAAGTCTTCCCTGCATGGTGTTTGGGGCTCTGGGGATCCAAATTAAGCATATGCTGTAAGTAGCTTGAATGGTCTCACTAACAAACTAACGCTTATTTTAAAGTACCTTTGGACTCCAGCCTAAAACAAGTTTGGGTTTTTTTACTCAAGACCTCCTACACAGAATTAATTTGGAAACTGAAGAAGGAAATTGGAATGCAAGCTTTGCACCAAAACATGCTAGTAACCGGGACATGTGCTGAGAAAGGTGACAGGGAGAAGCCCTGCGGCATAAGAAGAGTTACCCCAACTCCCGGGCCTGCTGTGGATACATAATCCTATTACAAACTGTGCTGGATCCTTACCAAAACTGTTCTCATGATATTTTCCAGGCTGAAATACCTGTATGTGTTTCACAGCATCAGACATGCCACCCATAAGAGAGGGCATGGCGTCAGCACGGCTAGGAAGGCCAAGCACGGCAAAAACAAGCTGTGCCTCTGGGATGCACTTGCCTGGCATTTGGCCTTTGAACACACCATTTTTTCAGCTTTATGGGCTCTTACAAATATTCCCAGACATTCCTTCAGCTACACCAGTCAAGGAATTTCTCACAGATGTCCTTTCACAGTAAATGTTTCAAGGAAGTTCTCAGCCAATGGACCTGAAGGTGTTTCAGGGAAGACACGGCCGCTTTTGGAAGGAGACTTCTCAGCAGGAGGATTACGAAGACGAAGACAGCCAACTCAGCGTGGCTGCTGTGTGAATGTTTTGTTGCTGCTGTGTGAATGTTTTGTTTGAACATGGGTGCCTCCTCACCGCGTGGGCTCACAGAATGGCTCTGGAGCAAGAGGGCAGCGGCGATGCTGCGGATGCCGGAGCTTCCCCCGGCCCCTCACGCAGGCCGGCAAAGCCACTGTTATCCGCTGGGCGAAGTCATATGACAGCACACTGAACAATATTGCTGTGTCTCCTTCCCATTGACTAGTTAGTGACCAAGCTGAGACTCCAGGGAAAATTAGGAAAATTCCTGCCTGCTGCTAAGTAGAAAAGTTATGAAAAAGCAACTGTTTCCTTTAAATTCACTTCTCATTCTCCTCGTTACAATTTTTTTTTTCATTCTGCTCTGATATAAGACATTTTAACATTATTTTCTGTTGTTTCCTTTATCGGAAGCACCATCCTGACGTACTGTATTAAACCTTAAAGAGGATCAAATGAACAAAAGATAATAATATTCAAATTTGGAGGTTATTAGGATCCTCTTGAGGATGATTTTCTTATTTTCCATTTCCTGTCAGAATTTGATTTTGCAAATGAAGCTGATATATGCAAACTCTGATCGCACCTTGCTATTAGTTTTATATTTAGACTTACAAGCATGATTCAGATTTGGCTTGGGATTATCAGAATTTTAGCTGCTCATTTCTTTAACACAGAAAACAGTACTGCAAAGAAAGCACATCTGAGGGTAACAGCATGATAGATCAATAAGAGCATTATATGTCATAACATATTTCTAACAAAGATAAATCACTTCCCACTCGTCTGAAAGGTGCATATCTATCTCCTGAAACAGCAAAACAGAAAAGAGACAAAGTTATATATCCAAAACCAAATATGGGGGAAACGGAAATAAACTAAAGACTTTTCAATATAGATGTCAAAGAAGTAACACTGAAATTTTTCTATACATGTTAAACAGGACTGTGGAAAAACTTTAGTGTAGCAGAGGAACACATTATCAGAAGAGTCCATTTTAAAATCATAGGAATCATGATTTAACTTTGTTACTTCCCTCCATTAATTTTGTTACAAGAACATGTTGTCTCCATATGATGTAAAATGAAAGAGGAGAATATGCTCTCATATATATCAAAATAAGTTGTATTCAGCAAATACTTGTATCAAAAGATGTAGCATCATGGTAGTCAAAAGGCATAAGAAATAAACAAGACAAGTTTTGTAAGTAGGGATTACAGCTTCTATTAGATTAACTGGTTTAATTAAAAAAAAAAAGTAGAAATAAAAAAAACATGCAGGAACACAAGCTCTTGTGCAAATCTGAAATAGAAGCAGCAAACCAAAGTTTGGTATGAAACTAAATTTCACTGCACATCACTGACAGCCTCTTTCCCATTCTCACATTAAGCAGGTGATACATTACCCCTCCCCACAATTCAAAGGATAAATTTATCAAATCTCTCCATTTTGCTGAGCAAGTACCAGCTACCTTTTCTGCTGGGTGGCCTAACTTACACACACCCAATTTGGCTTCGAGCAGCTTCCCTCCACTTCTGCCAGGCTTTGAAGTTTGCTTCTACATCTTACCTGGAGACAGCCATGTGTGCTCAAAAGTTTGCCTTACTCACTGTGCAGACCTCTTCTTGCCAGAATGTTAGTGCACTCCATCTCCATGAATTGTATCCTGGTTTGTTGCCATCTCTTATGATGTGCTAACACAAAACAATCCAGATGAGTAGAAAACCAAGGGCAAGTTATACTGCAGCAGCATGACAACGATATAAACACTTGAAGCATTAGCGTCACTGGCATAGGAGAAAATAAACACTTCCACAGCAAGAAATAAATTCTTAGAGAAAATTACAGACTTGCGAATGAAATACGAGTGAATTCCGTACGAGATAGTATTTTTAGATCAGATAAATGCAGGAGGATGGCAGTCACTTTTGTTAGTAGGCAAATATTTTCCAAGAGTAGTTCAACACCAGAGTGAATTTAAAAGTTTTATTTCATTCTCGAAACGTGCAGTGTGGATTCCAAAACTCTAAGAGAGCACACAAATGAGTATCCATCCTCAAACAGCCCCAGATGGACCTCCAAGATTTTGAATATTATCACAAAAATGAGGGAAGGTACAGGGTGTGCTTGCTGTCCATGTGTCCATAGGGCATACTGGGATGAGGTCTGGATCAGTGTATGGGGCAATGCAGGTGAGCTGGCAGTGGGGTCTTTTAATTAGCAAAGAGTTGTGCACTGGAGGTATTGAAAAGGGAAAGCTTTGTCTGTCCCTAATTAATGACATTGGCCCTCCACCTTTCTCATTATGTAATGTGATATAACGTTATTTATTATGCAAGCCAGCCTAAATAAAGGGAAACAAGGTAAGGAAAAGGGCAGGGGGAAAAACATAAATTTCAATCCAAAAATTTTCCAAGCATGAGACCACAATGATGAGAAAAAATTCCCTTCATTTTTTGAAGCCCCAACGCAGCACTGCTCTGTGCAAAAGGCCTGAAGAAGGCGGCCTTTGGTTGTGTTACCCTCATTTTCACATTACACAGGTCATCAACTCTGTTGTCACAACATTTTCAGTCAATTGATTACCTGGTTAGGAAGCACAACTTAATGAGTCATGAGCAGCAGTGTTTGTTGTGAGTGGCACGTGTTTGTTTAATCCACATGAGAAATTAAATATTTGTTTTATCCACATGAGAAATTAAATGAAAAGCATCAGTAGCCATTTCAAACTAGCTGAACGTCAGAGAAAAGCAAATAATTTTATATTTGTAATACTACACGTTGGCACCAAACCCTTCTCCTGCCGGAAAACCAAAAGGCAAACAAGGAGCCAGTGAATGCTTGTGCCCATAGAGGCTGCATGTGTCGCCAGCAACAGCTAGCTGTGAAATTGAAAGCAAATATTTGCTCTGCTTAAAAAATGCTCAGACGGTAATAATTGCATAGTGCTGTAAGCTTCGAGAGCTTCTTGATCACTCGTGGATGCTGCCTCTCTGCTTGCAGAATATTTACTGTGCACAGGGTGAGGTTCTCAGCAGCTGACAATCAGTCACTCCCCTGGTTAAACCCAAAACATTTTCAATCAGAATTCTGCACGTGAATCAAGTTCTGACATACTGGATTTTTAGTTTCCTAGTTCCCTGTAATACAGTCTGCTGGGGTTTTGTGGCAGTGGGCATGCCCTGAAGTCCAATCACTCTTTCATTTAAGGTCCTGATTTGAGTTTCTTAAAACCATAATCAAAATCTTGACATTTCCTATGCCAGGCATGCTCCAAGCATTAGGTGGCTTGCGGGGAATTGTGGGGCTAGATTTGTCTTGACTCAGCCAAGAGGAGAGGAGAAGAGCTTGTGGCTGAGCTCGGCTACTTTTTTCTGTCGCAAATCTGCCACTCGGCATCCAGATTTTCCAAACTCTCACCTTTGCACTAAACCACAGACTTCCGTGCAAAAACTAAAAAGTGCAAAATCCAAGGAAAACTGCAGAACAGTGCCATTTACCTGGGATGCAGGAATAAATGCAGTTTTATAACCCAGAGAGCTGTGTAGCACCTTTAGGGCTGTGGCTGCTGCTGCTGCAGGGAGCTTGAATGAGCTACCCATGCTCTCTGCTGGTCAGCATACAGAGCATCCTTTCTGAGTCTTACCTGAGGTTTGCATCACCAGCCACTTCCCCCATGTTATCAGGGAGCCCTCACCAGGTCTGATGGTGCTGTGCCCCTGCTCTGATCCCAAGCACCCCAGTGCTGCTCCTGCCATGGCGTGCCCCTGCTGAGGCTCCCAGAGGGTCCCAGGGAAGGTCCTGCTCTGGGGAAGGGAAACTGCGGTGCAGTGGGGACTCTTGAGCACCCAGTCTGGGGAGGGGACATGAAGAGGCAGGATTGAAAATCTCTTGTCCAATCTCTTCCGGTGGGAAGTCAGGTCCCAGACAAGTTGTTGTACACAACTCTCATGAGTTAAAAATGATAGCTCAGGCTTCAGAGAAGCAAAGCTACCTGTGCACCACCTGTCCATTTCTGCCTTTGCAATGGCCCTTCTGCAAACAGATCAGAGCTCAAGACTTGGGATAGGGTTGTTCCTAACTTGGATGTGTGCCCCAGCCTCGCTGAAAGGAAATGAGATGGCTCTGCAACCACAGTCTCATGGGGAGGCATGCCCCTCCGCAGACTGCTTCTTGTCCCCTGAGCCCTTGCAACTTCCAAGCAATTATTTACATCCTTACATCCTGGACTCCCCATTATGGACCAAATTTCAGAAAGTGCTTCAGCACAGCATATGTTTTATGCATCTCTCTGCCTTCATTGTCTTCAGGAAGCTTCTGGCCAGCCCTAATGCAGACTGAGATTGCCTAAAAGGCAACTTCTCACAGCCCCTCAGCACATGCACAGAGGGGTGATGGACTCTGCAAAACCAGCACCACGATTCTTTGTGAAAACAGCAGTTTTAGACTACAACCTTCTAGAAAAGCACCCACAACCTGAACCAGGTAGCATTTGTGATGAACATTAATATTTCAGAACACATTTACAAAATGCAGTTATGCCTTCCTTTTACATCTGCATTAGACCACGATGGTAGTACTAAAAAGAACATTGGGCTACATACGCTGGTCCATAACAATATTTCCAACGCAACTTCAGTACCTGAGTGCACAAAATTTGTAGGATCAGGCTGTGGCTTGCTGCCAAGGCAAGGCTGTCAGAAGACAGTGTTTTCAAATGGCCATTTTGGACTAGATCTACACTTAGCAAACTACAGTCAAGCTCTTTCATGAAATACAAGTTTTAAACCCATTTGCAGGAGGGTTTATTTAAAAGTATTTACTATAAGAGCTATAGTAGCATCAGATAATATATAATATACACTACATATATGTAAATTTTAGCTATAAAATAATAATGCAAATTTACATATCCTGCATACTGTAATATATCTTTTGCCTTCTGGGTACTCAGAGCTTCATAAACCAGGTCTACTGGCAAAATATGTGTTGCACTCTGATCTTGTAAGAACCTTTTCTACTATTAGTTTCCTCAGGACAAATTTTTTTAAACCAACTTCTAGACCTTTTCATGAGTCTTAGAAATTTTATTGCAGTTTACCTCTGACACAATCTTGTTAAAATGTTACTGTTACCTGTTTTCTTCATCTTCTGACTAAACAATGTGAAACAGATGGTGGAACAGCAGTAACCTGCAGGTGAGTGAAAGCAGCGGGAATCAAAACTACTGAATCCCTTTTCCAGTGTGAAGGGCCTCTGTCAATGTCTGAGTTGTGTATGCTCCACTGATAATGATTATCTTGTTTGCTGTAAGAAGGTACACAATTCATTGTACGCATTGCTAAGTGAACAGCATCTTCTGCTAACATGCATTTGCTGGAAGAGGCTGAAGGACAAGGCAGGTAGTCTTCACTCAGGTGTTCAACTTCTGGTCACACCAAGTGTCCCAGATAGGACACTAAGGGATTTAAGCCCAGATGGGAGAGAGATTTAAGCTCGCAGTGCTGAAACACATTTTAGGTGGGCAAATATACAGCTGCTGGAAGTCAATAAAACAGATGCTGGTAAGGAGCAGCTTCAGTTTTCCATCTCCAAAGATGTCAGGGGCTGATATGAAGGCAGTCCTACCTCTTTAGAGGTAAATACTGATAATTAAGGCAGACGTGAAGTCTTCTGTCTTGTAACACTGTGCTTCTACCATTAATATGACCATATAGAACTGCACAGAGTGGGGAACTGTTCTGAGAAATAAAAGTCGCAGGGGGTGTATCCAGCTGGAGGATATGAGCAGTCTCATTTTGTACCCAAAACCTATAGCACCAGGACCTGCATGGAAGATTCTTTCATCCAAAAGAAATGAAACAAAAGGTCTTTTGCTTGTAGTATCCTCTTGAGGACATTAAAGGAAAGGGCATCTAGTCTTGAACTAGCTAGACTTGCTCTAACATTTGGTGGGAATCCTAAATAAATAATGTATTGTCCTTTTTTCCCCAAGTTTTCAATCTGTAGTGGGACTAACAATACTTGCCCCTTGTAACAAAACACTAGCAGATGTTGAGATGAAAAACACTGTGTAAGTTCAAAGTACTTAATGTAATCAATAATTCTACAATATGATAGACTCCTCACTTCAATCAAGTGCACTTAAAAAAAAAAAAATTATGTACTCTAAAGATAATTTCCCAAACACTATCCTTGAAATCAGAGGATTCAGATATAGAGTACTTAACTAGATTGCAGGAACGCATGTCGTTTCTAGTCCTGTAATTAGGCAACAGAGCAGATCTAATCACTTCATTACTGTAATGACAGCTGCTATACGAAGCCCAAAACCAGAGAGAGAAATAGGTTACCGCACAGGTACCTCAGAATGTGTTTAAGCATGACTGCTAATAGAGCTGCATACTTTCACTTTTTTGTCTGCTATTTGCCTTTTTTCCTTACCTGCAGCTTGAGCTCAATATCCTGTCGGTGAGGCACAGCTGGTGTTGACCAGCTCCCTGTTGCACAGGAAGAGCATGGGAAGCAGCCACACCAGCAGGGCTTGAGACTTCCCTGGCTTGAGCAGATCAGGAAGTTTTGCCATATTTATAACATGGAATTCCATTGTATTTAATTTTATTAGTTTAATGCTTTTTCTATTGAACTTTACTCCTCCATAAACACATTATTAGAGACATGCACATCTAATAACCACTGAACACGTATACACAGAGCACTGCCTTGGCCTATAGCACTGTCACAGTCTAGGACTTGCATGGAATATGTGATACCCAAAGCCTTGTAAATGATGGAATAAATTCTGTCTTCACTGATTTAATTTATGTTTAATGAATATTGAATTTGTTTTTAATTTACAGAATTGTAAAAGCTTATGTAAACATGAGAAGAAGTATGGGATGGGTCCTGGGTACCACATGAGGCATCTGCCTGGTCTTACAGATGTGTTAACAACACCAGATTTTAAATAAACTGACTATTTCTGTTAGATTTCAGCCACACTTTCTGAAATGCCCTCAGGCATGTCAATAGCTATATTTTGGTTTATTCTTTAAAAAAATATTGGCCATCAAGATGTTCTTAAATGACTTAATTTTAACCTAGTCCTCTGCTCCCTCAGTGTGAATTTCTTGTATGTGAATCTAAGCTTTATTGGTCATTTGTTTACTGTGGTGATTCAAAGAATTCATCATTTTTCCACCATCCTGAAAAACTTATGCCATCTTATTAGACAGGAATTGTGGGGGGAAAAAAAAGTTCATTCCTTTCTTCCAGATTCTCCCATTTCATGATGTTTCATGACACTAGGATGTCAGCAGAACACATTATTGCAGGATTACACTAAGATCAGTATGTACAACCTGGATACTTACAGGTCAGCATCTAATTTCACACATAGTGAGGGAAATGAGTACTCTGATTTTTAAAGATACTGAGTTCCCTCAACTCCCATGGATTTAAGCAGCAGTGAGATATGCTCAGCAACTTCAAAAGCTTTTAATTAATGTTATGGATTTAGACACATAATGTTTGGCACCTAAATTTTGAATTAAGCTTTCTTTTTTTTTTTTTCTTTCAGATATATATTTATCTTTTAATCTATCTTTTTTTAACAGAGGAGAATTCAATTACTGGGCTCTGCACTAGCAGGCCAGTCCCAGATTAAATAAATTATATTTAGTATAATTTAATACAATACATAACTAAGTATTTTTAGTATAACTTAATTCACAACAGTTATCAATTATTTCATATTTCTAGACACATCTCATTCTCCATAGCCTTATATGCTGGGACTAAGAGTTGCCACTTGCCAGGACAATTTCTGACAACATGACATCATAGGTGCTATCCCTCAGAATGCTGAGCAAGCCCCTGAAGTTACTCTATACAAATGGCATGGCAAAAGCCACCCTTTTCTGGGGAAAAGGAGAGAGGCTTTCATCTTTATGCTGTAACACAGCTCAGCATCCTGGTTACCACAGTCTGAATTTACTCATTTCAAAAAGATCAAAGTTTTATGGTCTACTCAGACCATCTAAACTGGTCTATAGCACCATAAATTGACGTCAAGAAGCAACACCTTAAAGGCAAATAAATAAAAGAGCATTTTGTTACACCTACTTTTAAAGTGTGCTTAAATTATACTTTTACTATCACTACAGGCATCTATCATATTTGTAAATCTCTTGTTTTAGCCACTGCTATTTCTTTAGCCTCATGCAAGAAGTTTGAAAACTTTGTATCCCAGTAAAACATTTTTTCTGACCAAAAAAGAGTTAGAGCAGATGACCAGGAGTTAGGGAGAAAAAGCACAGCTAACTGGTTCATTGCATGAATTCCTGAATCTAAAGAGGAAGAGCAGAGGACAACTCCTCTTAAACCAGGGTTACTCATCATCAGTTGTATACCATACTTTGGCCAGGAAACTAACGAGTGATAACATCTCATGGTCACAGCATTACAGACATGCATGCAAGATTTTGCAGCCCTGGAAAACTGATTGTCTCAACATGCAGCGTTGGAGGCGGCTGAACACGTTTAAACACAGTTGATGCTATCAGTGTTCACGAAATCTGTGACAGGTGTGGGCAGTTCTTTTCAGAGTATCGCGCAAGACCAGTCATGTACACATCATACATTATGCATCGTAGTCAATGATGTTCTCCCTTGCTCAGCTGCCCGGCAAAATATCCTCCTCTGTTAATGGCACAGACTCAGCGTTGGGACCCTGCTAGCACTAGAAGGCTTTTAACATGGTGTTAGATATCCAAGAAACCTTTATTTTTATTTGCTAGCAAATCCTGGCATGGCAGACCAGAGACTCCATAGATATTTGTTGAAACGTTTACCTTATTTCCAAGAAGAAATTGGTACTGTGCAGTCCACAGCTTGCTGTTCCACCGTGAAAGACTTCATCCACCTCAGCAAGCCCCAAGGTATGTTTGGGCTTGAACCACACCCTGCCCAAGCAGGCACCAGTATTTTGTTTGTCCTTGCAGCACATCTGCAACACTTTTTGAGCCCACAGTCTCTGTGAAGCCTCGGTGGGAAAGAGATCTCCCTGCCTAATTACTTCCTTGAAGAGGACCAGTACTGTCCCCTCCTGTGAGCAGCCCCATGGCTTAGACACTGCAGTATCAAACCTGTGCCTGTGGGCTCTCTGTAGCAAATGGACACACATTTCTCTCTACAAAAAACAAAACCAGTGAACAACAAAAAAAAAAAGCCCCAAAATTCTATTCTACGTGCATTTTAGTTCTACTTGATTTAGATGTAGTAATCAGGTGCAAAAATAGCCATTGCCTACACCCTTTGCTTGCTCATCACTCTTTACCATTCTTGAAGGGCAGTCAGAGACCGAAGATGTTCAAGGTCACTTTTCGGCAGCGAGCAACTTCTCTGAAAAACACAGGATTTTTCTTCTTCAGCTGGCTTTACACTTCTTATCTGTTCCCTTTTATTCTCCTCTCTTTCACACAAGCCCTAACACGGAAGTTCAAGCATGCCAATGACGGATGTACTAAAATAGAGGTGAAGAGAACTCTGTAAGCACCTCCAGCTCCACCTGTCAGGTTTGTCACATCAGCCATGAATTCCTCTGCCCCAGGCACAGTCACTTCCAGCACCAGCAACTCCGTTCCCCTGGGCTGTAGCCATGTATTTGCCTGAGGGTAAAATAGTTGAACGGATAATCATACAAAATTAATGACACCTTGTCATCAGCTTTGTTTCAGGTGCAAGAATTGTGTCTGGAATGTCTGGTAGGCTTTGCTGCAATTTGGAAGCAAAAGACAACAAAGAAGCCAAACAAGCCCCACTTTCAATGAAATACATGCCAAATCAAACAGCATTCTGAGAATGCATGGAGAAAAGGGCTAAATATTCACATGTGCAATAATTTAATCAACCAGAGAAGTATTTGGTGACCTTTGATTTAAGTTAACTTTTATTACATAGATATATTTTTTGTTGCATGCTAGTAGTTTCCATTAGACAGTATAAGTTAGTCAATAAGCATAAATTTTTGAAGGACAGTACAGCAGGGAATTTTTCAGACTCTGGAAGAACATTGCACTTCAGAGGGTAGTTCTGAAAATGAACATGGTTGTTGATTCATTTTAGGCAGGCAACATAAAATCTAAAGGATATTTGGAAGTTGCAGGTCTGAAGAAAAGAAGGATGAGAATGATGTTACCACAAACAGAGAAAGGCTCAGGGTTATTTCAGAGGAAAGAAAAAAGGATCCATTTTGACTAGATAAAACTGCATTAAAAGGCATCCAAGGAGAGAACTACTGGTTTGAGATGAGCAACAGAAAGGAAAATATAAAGGTAAATTCCTGAATCTTTCTGGTATATCTCTAAACCAGATATAGGAATGAGATTATGAGTAAAAATAATAAAGAGAAAGACACAGGAGGAGTGAATAGAGTAAATAAGGAGTGAATGTCATGAAAACCTGTAGAAAAAAAGCTCACAAGAAACCATAAAATCTAGAACTAGAAGATGCTTTCCACAAGCATCAAGGTTTCATAGCATATCAAGGCAAACAGAACCAACAGAGATAAAAAATCAGAGAGATATTGAGAGGGAGTGTGGAAAAATTTGAAATACTAAAGATGCAAACTAAAATAGTTTCCATTTCTGAGAAGTGCTATCATTTTTGTGGAGTTGTGTTAAGACATATTAAAAAGATTTTTAACAAAATTCAATGAAAAACAATTACCTCAATTCTAAGAATGTGCATGACAAGGTAAGAATCAAATAGCCTGCCTTTACAACTCTAAAAGGAAAGGTGGTAGCAGAACACATCAAGTCAATGGTCATTCACCTCACAGCCTGGTACATGTTTTGTTTTAAAGAAACAACGTAGTTTCCTCTTATTCCCTACAGCAACACCATCCAACCCCATCCACTATAAAATGCGTATTTTTATTCAGTAATCTGGGCAAGAGGTTGATTTTCCGTTTACAATATATAATTTTAACTGAGTCAGAGTGCATTGCAAATACCTTCTTCTCTACTTTTGGGCATGGTAGCTTGCAGTAAGGGCTGGATGGGAAGTGAATCTTCTGACTTGGAAGCCAGTCCCACATCTTTGTCAATCTGAAATTTCCCTGGAACAAGATATGATTCTGATGTGAGCCCCAAGAGGTTTATTCATGTGAGCAAGGTTGAAAAAGCAGACCCTGGCTTAATGTCCTTGCTCAGCTAGCTCTTCCTCAGGCTTCACTCTCAATACTGGGATGATATGGCTCTGGTCCTAGCAGGGTGCAATGGGTGTTAATTAAATTATTGTTTGCACAGCGCTTCACATTCCAAGAACCCTGGTGTCCTTAGCACAGGAAGCACATGTGGCTGTTGGAGCAGTAGGGCCATGATGATGAGCATAGGGATGAAGCACCTCTCCTGTGAGAAAAGGCTGGAAGAGTTGGTGTTGTTCAGCCTGGAGAAAAGGAGACTATGAGGAGACCTTATTGTGGACTTTCAGTACCTAAAGGGGGCCTATAAGAAAGAGTGTGACAAACCTTTTAGCAGGGCCTGCTGCAACAGGACAAGGAGTGCCGGTTCTAAACTGAAGGAGGGTCAATTTAGATCAGTTCCAAGGAAAAAGAGGGTGGTGAAACACTGGAAGAGGTTGCCCTGAGAAGTGGTGGATGCTCCATCGCTGGAAACATTCAAGGTCAGGCTGGAAGGGACTCTGACCAACCTGATATAGTTGAGGATGTCTCTGCTCATTGCAGGGGGCTGGACTAGATGACCTTTAAAGGTCCTTCCAATCCAAACTGTTCTATGATTCTGTGAACTGTCCTATTGAAAAAAAAAAAAAAATGTGGTGAAAGCACCAAAACAGGAATTCAATTTGTATATGCAAAGTCAGTAATTTGAAAACCACAATTCTTCATGTGTGTCATCTGCCTTTTTGGCCTGACATTTAGGAGACCGGTGGTGGAAATTCCAGAGCAAGTACCTTAAGAAGCTTCTGAAAGTATTGCCATGAGAGCTTCCCAGAAGCCATCACCCTCCATGGGTGGCCAGGCTCCCCAAACCCGCACACTCCATCATCCTTTCATTCTTTGTCTTGTGATATCCCATGCTAGTCATGTGCTCTGTAACAGGGGAAGCCAAGGACAGCTGCAATACCATCTTGCTTCAGGTTAGTTCTTAAAAAGTTTTCTCCAAGCCAAAAAGCTCATACAATGCTTTCTAGAGATTAGTATGGAAATAACAAGCTACAGCAAATCATCTGTGCATCAAATTGCCCGTTGATTTTGAGGAAGGTGTCTTGCCCCAGCAGGAAAGGCGCTGACCTCTTGCACAAATGGCAGCATTTTCAGCATATACATTTTGCATGACTAAACAGGAAATCGGGTAACACGATAATGCCAGATCTCCCCTAAATATTTCAAAAATCCGGCCTGCCTGCCTGCCAGGAGGGGTTCTCCTATGGCCAATAGTGGCGTGAACGGAGAAAGAAAAATGTCTGTTGTTGTAAAAAGAGGAAAAAAATTGTTGTTTTTTTTAGAAAAAAAAGTGCTGAACATCCACACGGCCGGCCAGCTGGGGATGTCGGGGGGCCCGTGGGTCCCCTGCCCGGACACGTGTGAGCGGCCAGCCCCCGCAGGCGGCGCGAAGGAGCCACCGCGTCCCGAAGCACCTGGCGGCGCGGCCCCTGCTCCGCGCTCCCGCGTGCTGCGCGCTCCCGCGCCCGCCCGCCCACCTCCACATGAGCACACCCGCCGCCGGAGGAGCAAGGGCATCTTCCTCGCCGTATTCGTTTCGCCAATTTAATTTCCCCCCGTCCTCGCTCCTCTTTCTTCGT
>VZRN01004857.1:6503655-6516724 GCA_013397935.1 Dasyornis broadbenti | reverse complement strand
CCCTTTTAAATTAAATTTTATTGTTATCCCTGTAATTATTTGTCGGGGTGCTCCGGCCGGCTCCCAGCGGAAAAGGTGGATCGCTTCTCAGAGGATCCCCGCGGCTCCTGGGGAAGGTAGGCAGCAGCTAAAGCAATGGGAGGGATGGGAGCGCGGCTCTCCGCGCAGCCTTTGTCTCCGCGCCGCTGCCGCGCAGCGCGGGCCGGAGCCCGGAGCCCGCCGCCGCCGCCCGCGCTTTGTCCCCGCCGGCTGCCCAGCCCTCCCCTATCCCCGCAAAACGTGTCTCCTGTTCCCGGTGCTGCCGCTGCAAAGCTAAAAATGCGGGCAGCGACCCGGGAGGGGCTGGGGGAGCGCGGCGGGGCCGGGCGGCCATGCGGCGTCTCCTCGCGGCTGGGAAGATGCTGCCGTAGCCCACTGCTGAGGCGGGCATGGAAAAAAACCACAAACACACAAATAAACAAACAAAACCCCCCAGAAATAAAACAAAAACCTGGCAGTCGGAGGCTACGGTCTTCTGCTGGCAGCGAAAAAAGAAATAGTAATAATCAATGAGTTTGCCCCTGATGACGGCCGGCTCACGGGTGCCGCAGCCCCTACAGGTTCCTGCCTTTCTCTTAAACCCAGCGCTGCCATGGGGTCAGTGCAAGTTCTGCGGTATTCAGAAAATGCAGGCTAGGCCCATGGCATGCACGCGTGTGCGTGGAGCCCCGTACATAGTAACAGCTGAGGTGGTCGCTTTTAGTAAGGAGGGGCGAGAACAAAAAGGCCGGAGTGAATGCTCGTGTGGGCATTGGCTCACGTGGGTGCACGTCCAGCTCGCTCTTGTGGCAGGGGGCTTGTTCCATTGTTTTGCAAAGAGTTCGTAATGCAACCTGTAGCTAGGATGTGTCTCTTTCCGTGTGAAAGAGGAGACGGTGCGGTGAGTAAAGCCGTGCTTTGTTTATGTGATATTGGAAGGACTGAAATAAACCCCGGATCTGGCTGCTGGTTTTATGGAAGGTGAAGCTATAGTCTCCTTGTGCCACCAGCTGAACTCATCTCATGTCCTTAAGCTGTTCAGCGTCCTAGACTGCTGTTGGGCTTTTCTACCAACCTCGAGTTCAAATTAGAAGTAGGAGCATGTGCTTTGCTGTGCTTTGTTAACCTTCAGGTTGGTTTGGCTTTTACATGTGCTTGAAAGGCAAAATAAAATAGAACAGCCATTGTCCTAGAAGTAAAGTGTAAGAAACAGATACTTGTTATTTGATAAAATATATTCCAGAAATAAAAAACAAAATGAAACAAAACCTCCCTGCATTCTGAGTCTAACCTTCATACATCAGAAGTAAAAACAGCTACAGGGGGAGAAAGAAGCAGCATCCTCCATATAAATTTTACTTCGTTTGCTAGCAAAACACCAACTTTGTTTAAAGAGCCTCTAAAGGGATATTCCATCTGTTGCTGAAGGATGTAGGTATCAATAACTGCCCTTTCCAGGCTAGGAACCCCTGCCAAAATGGTGCTGAAATCCGCTTTGCAAAACCTGTGTGAAATCTCCGAACTGCCATATTGCTGGTAAGCAGAGGCCTTCTGCTGAGGCTCGATGGAAATTCACTGACTAAAATGGGATCTGCTTCACTGTCGTACTGAATGACTCCTATTTGACTTTGCCTTTTCGGAAGGTCGGGTTTTTTTCTTTTTGAGAGGCACCATAGAGAGAGCACTTCACTGAAGCACACTGCAGCATCCTCTGTCTTGTCACTTGAGACTATTTATGCTGTAGTTGGACCAACTGGGCTCTCCAGCCCTGGTGAGAATGGGCTGGAGTTGTTGGCGGTGCACGCCAAGCTGCACATACCCGTGTGCAGAGGATTATCCTCCGAGTTGTTTGAGGCTTTCTGCAGTCTGCTGTAAAACATGGAGGATCAATTGTCCTTCGTGCCCAGATCCTGCTTTTTACAAGGGTTTTAAAGGATGGAAAGGGAGGCGGTGCTCTCTTGGCCTTCGTGCTTGCAGGCTGCTCATGCTGGCTCTCTGTCCTACATTTTGTCTGTGTTTGCTGTTTTGGGAGCTTGTTCTTTAGCAGGGTACGAGCAGAGCAGACCGAGCAGAAATGGAACTCCCCTTCCTCATGTGTTCTCTCTTTTTAGCATCTTGCACGTTTCTGTAGGAATCTGTGTAGCACGTAGCATGACAATAACCACCACTTAAAAGTTTGTATTGTGAAGGCAAGTGAGATGTTGTGGGAATATTTAAATATTTTAGGCCTGAATTCAGTTTCCTTTCTGATGAATACTTACTGCTGTGACCTTAATCCAATCCAAGAAGTTTGAGCGGCTGCTCTTGGGAAAAATGGCAGCTTTTTCATGTTTTGCAGTTATCTCTCATAATATTTGTCTAAGCTTATCAGGTAAATATTGCTCTGAGTTTCTTACAGTCAAGAAAACTGAGGCAGAGAAATTCCTTGTAAACTGGGGCAGAAGGAAAGTGAATTACACATGAACCTATACAAAGGATTCTTCCTTCTGTAGTATAAAATTTATTTAAATGGGAATTTCAGAGCTGCTATTTAACCCTTACAAATACATCTGGATAGTGTGTTTTGTTGCAGTAACCCATAAAGCCCCACTCGTGCAGCATTTCCACTTTCTGTGGAAGACAAGAGTGTGTTTATTTGTGGCAGTGTGTTGTGGGATCTCTTTTGAAAACTAAGACTGTCGAGAGGATTTCACAAAGAAATATAATTAGGAAAAAATGTGACTATATTGCTCTGCCAAATGCCTTTCCTAAATTGACTGGGAAGGGCTCAAAACAAAAATGTACTTAAAACCATTTTCCTTTATGGCTCATCTTTAAATGTTTTGCCTAAAGTAATGAATCACTGGGTGAATCAGGCTGGGATTTTATGGTTTCTTATTTGCCTGCCTTTGATCCGCTGAGTAGCCTGTCGAGACTTAATTCGGGACTGTCTTCCCTTTCTTTATGGCAGCATGGAATGGCAGTGTGGAGAGTGATGGGGCAAAGCAGGAACATTTTCCTGTTGCAGCGCAAGGTCATGCCAGTACCAAGAGAAAGGTTGGCAATCCACATTTGTTCTCATCACTTGTGTTTTATAGCATCCTTTTCTGAGCTTCCTTCCCAAGGCTTGTCACTTGTTTTCTCCGCCCCCCTATGTTATCTTTTAACCGTTTCCATCCTGCGTGCCATGGGGGCTGTGAGAGAGAGGAGCCTGGGGATGAGAGGTGGTGCCTTGCAGCCACCAAGCAAACAGCTGCAGCAGCTCGAAAGCCTTCCGGCCGCCTCGCTGCCCTCATCCTGGCACCGCTGCCCATGGGCAGGACACGTGTGTGCCGGCACCTTGCTGCTTCTCTGTGGCGCCCTGGGCCCAATCAGGATACCACTGGGGCCAGGGTGAACCCGCTTCCTTCCACTGCTCCTGTGGCTGCAGCCTGCTGCAGAGGGGCAGAGCTGAGGAGCTGGAGGCAATGATATTTCAAGCACTGCAGATGTTTGCTCAGTGGATGTGAGTCAGTCTTTAATTTCTAAGCTCTTTTTTATCTCAGTGGCTCTTCTCTAATATCTCCATTTTGTCCTTCCTGTAGATGAGGAGTAAATCTGGAGCTTTATGTTCCTCATGTCAGGTGTCACTAATACGGAATAAAAAGGAGATAGTTGCTTCCCCACCTCCCAGTGTGATACTGTTACGTGTAAAGCCTATTCTTGCTTTTTGCCATGTAAGTGAATAGTCCATACGCAGAGTTTCAGGCTCAGTGTTTCATTATTTATATCTGTGGTATCTTACTGGTCATATTGCTCTTCTTTGAAATAACTTTCAGAAGTATGAGCAAAGAAAGACATATCACATCTCAGGCTTTGCAGGAATAAAAACAGCTTGTGTGATACTGAAGTGCTGGGTTCTGATGACTTGTAACCAACCAAGATGAGTTCTTGGCAAAACTCCCTTTGAGAAGAAAGTTGAGTCACATTTCATCTTTTGAGCAAATTGTCTTGAATTCCATAGTTAAAAGTGCTTAGTGTGTCTTGCATATTTACCGACCCCAAGATGGTTTGATCACGGGAAGCATGCAGTGAATGAAGTGCCCAGGGAGTGTGAGAGGGCACATTGCAAAAAACATACCCAGAGATGGACTAGATGTTTTCCAGCTTGACCCAAATGCCTCTTTCATACTGAGTCAGCTTTTGGGCAGCCATAAGTGCCTTAAGATGACGCTTTTTGACTTGTGTCATTTACCAGATATGAAAAAAAAAATGGTATGTGAGTTAAGCCATCATGATTACTACCAGGAGTGATGATGTTCCTTTTAGAAACACGATTTCCAGTGAAGTGTTTTCTCAGATTACAGCTCTTCCAGGTACAGCCTAGAAAGGATTCATGCATGAACCAGAAGAAATAAAGTTAGATTGTCTGTATTATCATAATTTTTTCAAATCTAAAATTTTTTGATCCAAATCAAAAGTTTTTGATCCCATTACTACTCTTGTGGAATTTTAATAGTCCAGAAAACTGGAGTTGCAGGGATTTTCTATGTTTCAGAAGTCAACAGAGAAAACGACCACAGTTCTTGGAATGTATTTTAATGGCTTGTGAAGGTCTCAGTGTCCTTGAAAAAAATAAACTCCTTTTATCTTCTTGTGTCATCTCATAGTTCTCCTGAAATTGTGACCAGTTGTAATCTTTCCCATATTCTGCAAGGAGCACACAACAAATAAATTATCTCTTTTACGAGGGTTTTACAAGACTTATCATGGGATGTTTAAAGAGAAAGCTAAGCTCCTAGGCCAGGGCAGTGCTTTGTCTACTAAACAGAGGGGCTAGGTCAGCTACCAAACACAGACCCTTGAGGTTCCTTTTGAAGGGTCATTAGCTCTTTGCTAGTTTTCTTTTTGGGTGATTCCTTCTTAAAGAAGGAGTGTTTGCCCATCCAAGTAGAAAAATCTGAAGTAGGAGCAAAATTCTGATTTCTCCTTTATGATTTACTATGTGTATGTCTGGAAAGAGAGTGTGATGGCAGATCTCTGGAAGTTTGTCTTTTGAGAGGTTTAAGGTTGGACAGTGTAGTAGTAGGCACAGTGACTGAAGTGATTGGGATTTCTGCAGTCGCTATTCACATGAGTATTTACTGTCTTTTAACGTGAATTAGGAATAAAGCTCAGCCTAGGAACTCTTGCCAACATAGCATTTTTATTTGCATTTCTTTTATGACATTTCTTGAATGAAAAGGCTGTAAAAGCACAAATACTACCGTGGTGCTTGCAATATAGCTCAGCGTCAACATATGGTGAATTTTTATTAGTTGAAGCAATTTGGTTTTTTTTTCCCACAGCACTAGTGGCACCTACACCTGAGGTTGCAACTTCATTAGCCTAACTATCCCAGCGTTGAATCTCCCTTTCTGAGCAAAGCTATTGCAATTGCAGGAAAGAACAGCTCAGTGTGACTGCAGACCCCTCCCATGGGTCAGGGCAAGTTGTCCTCCAGCAGCACCAGGCTCTGCTGTAGAGGCCAAGTGACAGGCCTGGAGGGGACACTTGACTTGTAGGGAGTGAAGCTGGTTGGCATGAACCCTAACCTTTGGGATTTTAGATTTTATTTACACTGCAGTTTGTCACATGGGTGAACTTGAAGTTTAGAGTAGGTGATTTGGGGATGAAATTCATGTGACCTTCTGTACTCCATTGACTGTGGAGGGTGCCCAGAGTAATTAGCAATGAGGAAGGGTTTTTCCATATATCTGTAAGATAAAGTTATCATTGCAAAAATTTTGTGATTTGCATAGTGCTTTATTCCAGGTATCACACTTGTATCACCTTTTGTCTCTGAATCTTTAAGCACTTCATAAACTGAGTGTTAGTGTCTCTACTACCATCTTAATTTTTTAGGTGGAGATGCTAAGGACATGTTGGTTTCACTTTGCCAGAGATCTGTGATGAGTTTATGCCATGACAATGAAAACTTCAGTTCCCAGCCCCACCAGTCTCTCCTCACCCTCCTCATATTTTGACACTGAGATCAGGTTTTCTCATACTTGCAAGTGCTATGCATTATTTCATTTGAGAGGTTTTTAAACTTGTTTCAGGGTTTTGTTTTGGTGGTTTTTTAGTCAATTACTTATGTTAGCAAGAACCTGAGGCATATTCAGAGATGTGCCCACTGTCATGCTGCTTCAGGAGCAACTCGTCTGACTGAAACATAGAATCTGCTGAAATGATTGCTGGTGCTTCAGCTTGCTCTAGGATTTTGCTCTGTCTTATAGAACCATAGAAGGGTTTGGGTTGGAAAAGACCTTCAAGAGCATCTCGTTCCAACCCCCCTGCTGTGGGCAAGGACACCTTCCACTACACCAGGTTGTGCAACGTCCTGTCCAACCTGGCCTTGAACAGTTCCAGAGATGGGATATCCATAACTTCTCTGAGCAACCAGTTCCAGTGCATTACCACCCTCACAGTAAAGAATTTCTTCCTAATGTCTGTCCTAAACTTGCTCTCTTTCAGTTTAAAGCCATTCCCCCTTTTCCTGTCACTACATGTCCTCGTGAAAAGTCTTCATTCAATTAACTTTCTGTAGAAGCAGAGTTTTGGTTGAAACAGACAAAGCTTGTCACTTTTGCACTGCAAAGGTTCCTTGGGAATAAAGCAGGGAGCTGTGCTCCTCCCAGTCTGGCCGTGCAGTGTTTCAGTGACAGTGGGGCAGAGGGTGAAGCTGGAGCCACACATCAGTGAGCTGTGCAGCCAGCTCTCCAGGGCGCTGCTTACCTCACACCTGACACAGCTGCTAATTTCAGCACCTGCCTTTGAAACATTTAATGGGGAATTTATTAAGCACAGGCAATGTCAAGGCAGTTCTGAAAATCCTCCTGGGCATCCTGATGCAAAACGGTGCCCACAGGAAAGGCTTCTCTTCTTGAATCTCAGATGAACTTTTACACAGGTTTTTAAATGCCAGGGGACACAGATCCTGGTACAGAGGTTGCCAGGTCTCTTAAGAAATTGTTTATTTTAGGATCTCATGGTCACAAGAAGCTTCAAGATTCAGTGGGCTCGGTCCTTGCCACCTCAGCAGTCGCTGTCTCCTGTGGCTTTATCCTTTCATAAAAAGATTGTGCTTCTCTTCCAAAATAGGTAGACTATTTTATCCCTGCAGCCTCTGGGAAGACTGTTCCAGAATGCTAAAACCACCCTCTGCTTGCCAGTCTGCATTTACTTATCAGCAGCCTATATCAATTTTTTTTTTAATAACTATTTTATTGTGCCAACATTTTAATACCTGAGCAGTTTTATCCTGGTATCTGTAGTGGAAATCTCTTCTACAGAGGAGTTGAAAAGTACCCAGCTCACAGGCCCCAAGCTCTGTCCTTGCAGCAGGGCCTGTCTGCCACCATAATCACAAGCTTAGCTGCTCCTTCAGTAGAAGAGGAGGGATCCTGCCCTGCTGTCAGCCTCGGGGCTAGCCTTTAAACTTGGCACCTGAAGTTTGGACACGGTGGGCCCTTGAGGACTTGTTAAGAGCACATGTAAACGTTAAAATGGCATTTCTGAGAAAATATTTACAGGGAAAAAACTGCTCGTTTGCAAAGCTGTCTCCTGCATGTGGGGATGGGGTATGAAACAGAAGTACTAGCTTCTGTAAACTTAATTTGAAACAGGCAAGATGTCATAACTGAACAAGTAAACTACATCCTCCTGTCTTGCCCTGCAAGAGCTGGGGACACTCAAGGCTCTTCGGTTGTATACAAGCAGTTTGATGGCTTTGAGGTAGCTCTGAAAATTTAAAAATATCCCCAAATTAATCTGGCATCTGAAGGTTCACCATGTACCCCAGGCTGAATAGTTGTTTGGCAATACTGCAGTAAATTCATTCACAGAATGCGAGCTGAGAGAGTTGTGGTGCAGGAGTGTGTGAGTAACATGCTGTTGCCTCACTACCACGCTGGAGTTGTAGCTCAGCCGAGAGAGGTTGGACTTCGGAAAATATTGGTCTTTCAGTTGATTTGCATTGCTGATGAGGAAGTCTGTCACTGTAGCAGACTTCTCTGATCTGCCTTTGGTGTTATTCTCAGTGATTTTATGGAACACATCTATCAGAGGAGAGATCACCTGATCTCCAGATAATAACTGCTTGGCACAAGGTACACTTTACTCTTTCTTTCTGTGATACATGAGCTTAGGGATTTGGGTTTTTTGGTTTCTCTCCTTGCTCATAACGAGTTTAACCGTACAAAAACTTAAACAAAGCATCCTCTGCACCTCTGCTTTCCCAAAAATCTTTAACAGGTTGGAACACAGTAGAACAGAGTACTGAGATAACATTATCCCGCCTTCTATCCCTCTTAGCATTAGCATGGACATGTGTTTTATATTTTCAAGTAAGAATGGAGAACATACAGAAGACAAACACCAAATACTGAATTGGGACTTGGACAAGCAAATCATTTTTATTCCTTAATTTGCAGGAGGTTAATCTTTTTCCTGAAACAAACAGGCTTGGTTTACTCACAAGTTTTTTTTTAAAAATACTGTGTTCAGCAACTGATTGCAGGACAGGGTAAATTTGTGAGGTTAGTGAGGTTGATCTCATTAAGACATTCAAGGTTACTACTGTTCTGCAATGCATTTAGGTCATAACCTGAGGTCTGTCTAACAACACAAAATTGGTTGGTATGGATCATCCCTCCTGCACAGGTTTCACTGTTTTCTTCTGGTGATATTGCCTTCTGTTGGTGGTATACATCTTGGAATTTTTTTCTTTTGTTTTATTTAGGTTGCTGACACTGTGGCTGCAGTTTACTCACAAGATACCAACCAAACACTAATATTTGAAGAACCACTCGGATAGGCACAGTTCCTCACCCAGCATGCATTTCAAAGCTGGATTAGAACTGACTGAATTGCAGAATATGACTGTCCCTGAAGATGATAACATCAGCAATGATTCAAATGATTTCACAGAGGTGGAAAATGGCCAAATAAATAGGTGAGTATTTTTCCACTGACGTTGCCCCTGCTAAGAAACACACTGTTTAAAACAGCATTCTAATTTTCAGTATGTATCTTGAATTATTCATTATCAAGTCATGCTCCATTTGAAGATGTAATTTGAATTGCATACGTAACATCTGTTGGGCATAGGCTGCAATAGCAGATAAAGCAAACAGAGTAGCAATTTATTCATAGTTTTGAATATTTCAAATTAGTCTAATAAAATTCACAAACATATGATGTAGCTAAAAGCCAACATTTTGAAATGTCTGCTTGCACACGGCAAAGAAGTAATAACAATACAATGGCATAATTTTGGGCAAGTCTCTTAGTTGACCTTTGATCTCTGATACGACAATTTTAACCTGTCTGGCCACCTCCATGTATCCAAGCTTCTGGAGAGTTACAGCTGGTGTGGTTGGCAGCAAATGTAGTTCCAGTCCATATCTGCAATTTGGCAAGATAAACTGGGCAGCAGTTTGTTCCCTTGAAGCAGAGGTGGCAAGAAGATGGTAAAACAGAGTCTTACACCCAACTCAGATCAAGTTTAAAAAATGCATCGGTAGTGGTGAAAATTATTAGTTACAGTTATTATCAGTACAATTATTAGGCTGTTGGCTTTTTCTATAAGCTTACAGTAATTTCTGAAGAGCTGGCTTTTCCACCAGAGAGCAATTCTCCTGCCTTTCCTGCCAGCCTCCAACAGGTTCCGAGCCACCCAGTTTACAGCAAAGACCTGCTGACAGACCCTGTTTGTATTTTGTGAGCTGTAAAATAGGAAGCTCTGTTTTGATCAAACTTCCTGTTCAAATATTGCAAACCAAGGTGGAGCACAGGGCCAGCCAGTACCTGCATGGGGATCCACCCCTACCTGGAAGCCTCTACTGGCACATCGTCCTACTCTCTACTGTAGTGCTTTAAAATCTTCTTCCCTTGCCCTTTTTTCCTTTTGGCAGCATCTTCTTCAGTTACATGAGAAATTCACTTTCTGGTGTTAAAACAAAATTCAGAGCTGGTTTTTCCCAAGTGAGGTTAGAGTCAGTCATGGGAGTCACAAGGGTGTGGGTGAGCAAGGATCTTGGTGACAGGTGTGGGAATACGCACCCAGCAGTGTCCACAGCATTCACATAGCAAAACCAGCCAGCCATACTGGGGATGCAGCAGGGGGCTCAGGCTGGTGGTGTGGGTGAGACCCCCGGCAGGAGAGTGCCAGCCTGTGCCCGCCACCCGCCCCAGGGAAGTTGTGGGGCCGCCACCAGCAGGGTGGGTGGAGCTGTGACCGCAGCGCAGCTGTGCTCATGAAGATTAGAGCCGGTCAGGAATTTTCTGATGCAACTGCTTTGATGGAAAGTGCCAAAACGAAACACAAACCACTTCTGTAAAAAAAAAAAAAAACCAAAAACGGCAACAGCAAGACAGAAAACCCCTCCAACTAGTTCCAGTATGAACCTGCTTACTTTCCTGCTGCTTCACGTTGTAAGGAGAGCAGCTTAGGGGCTGACAGTGGTAAATTTGCTCCCTGGAGCCTGTCGAGGATTTATATCCTTGAGACTAGGAGTGGCTATACTGGGCTGGCTGTGCCTCCCCAGCTCTTTGGCTGATGCCACCAGTAACTGTTATGGAGAAAAGCCCTGCTGGCACTTCATGTCTCAGTGAATGTTTATGGAGGGTGGGGAAGGAGCGTGCCGTATGTGCCTGGTCCTCTGTGGTCACAATGTGCTTTGTGGAGTTAGAGCATAGTACACGTGGCAAGATCTGGGTTGGATCCAGACTGCCTGCAAAAAGGAAGAAGAAAAGTGGAGTGAGGAAAGAGGGTCAGAATCTCAGAGGCAGAATTTCTGATTACTATTCTGGCTCCTAGGGCCGATTAACATATTCCACAATTTTCTGTTCCTTTCTGGAGAACTTTCTTCATCTGCAGAAGGCAGATCTATCATTTGGTGATAGGATATAACCTATTACGGTTCTCTTATCCCTCTGCCAAGGCACTCATGGGTCAGCTACTTGCATCCCACACATGACTATTTGCCCTGCTTGTTCATGTTCCCCTCCATGTCCAAACCAAGAGTTTGAAGGCAGCTCACACTGACCGCAGCTCCCAGTGCAGCTGCACGCTGGCACCAGTGCAGCCCTGCCAGCACCCCCTGGGCCTGAGACCCCACAGCTGCTGCCCTGTGCAAGCACCTCCAGGCCATCACGTGTGACAAGCAGGCGGATATGTGCTGCTCTGCACCCGTGCTGAACGCATCCTGAAAGGATGTGGGTAGTCCCTTTTTATAACTATTTTGGCAAACACCTTTCTTCCATGGAGTAAGAGGTTAACAGGCAAAGGGAATAACATGTTTTGTGCTGCCTGGCACATGATATGAGGCCTTGTAAAACTCCAAAGTCCATCAAAATCAGTGGGACTTTTTCTGTTGATTTCACTTGAGCTTTAGATTAGATCTGTAATTTTCAACTAACTTTTTTTTTTCTTGTTTCAACCTGTTTGATTTCGCACTCTGTATTTAATTTTAAGCATTTTTTTTCTCCCAGTGCAAAGTTTTTCAAGCTCAGTGTAGAGCAAAGTTTTTAAGGGTCTTTTGGAGATGGTGCAGAAGCAGATTCCAAATCTGGTTGTAAACTCCAAATATTTCTTGATCTTGGAAGAGAATCCTTCAGGTTCTTTTAGCTTTCCAGCCTTTTCTGGGCCTAAATATGTAGGGAGGAGATGTTGTTTTGAAGAGGCTGTACTGAGAGGGGTTTTTCTTTGTATGCAGATATTGAATGGGAATATCTTTTGGGAATGTCAATTCAGAGATTTGCATCAAATCCAGACATGGATTTGGTGACTTTTAACTATGTCTGCTGGCTATAAAACTTTGCGATCTCTGCACATAATTGTAAATCAGTATTTAGATAACTTACTCCTTAGGTATGACAATGCCCTCAGGAAGCTGATGTCTGAATGCCTGTCTTAGTTTACAGCTGCTAGTAAGTTATCAGCACCCCTTGTTCAGTTAACAAAGTTGTTAGTAGGTATACTAAGATCTTGTCCAAGTTTCATAGTGTAAGTCAGATCGAGCTTTGTTCTGCATTTCTTGTTCCTGCCTGCCCTGGAAATCTTTGCCACTGCTCAAGTTAGCATGCAGTTTAAGAAGCTGCCTAAGGATAAAGTTCTGTCATCTTGGCAAAACTACCTTTCCGTAACAAATGTTTAAGACATTGTAAAATACCATTTTAATTTAATTATGTTTAAACATATCCGAGATGGCTAAATGGTTTTTGGCTAACTCTGCTTAGCCAAAGTGGTTAGCTTGGGGATATCACCTTAATCAAATATTTCTCATTGAAGTCCTTTAATAAATTAAATTTTGAAACCATAGTTTAACATCATCCTTTTAAAACCATTTTATCAATACGGCTAAGTTTCTACTTTGCACTAAATCAAACCAGGAAAATAATTAGATTAAGATACTCTTTCCAAGTCAGCCGTGAGGCTTCATGCATCACAAGGATGAGCTCATTATATCTTGGCCAGGATATTTCATTAATGTATCTGAAAAGTTTTGTATAGTCTGTTCATACTCAGCTGTGATACAGGAAACACAATAGGAAAGCCAAAATGCATAAGAACAGGTTATGTCTTTTAATGATGAGTAAAGCATTTGGAATGAAGGCAACAAACAGTGCAAATGGATTTCATGCTTGTCAGGGAGTCTCAAGGCTTTGATGGCACAGAAAGTCCTACAGTGCATTGCCACAGCACCTCTCACAGTGGTCTCTGATCCTTGGGAGGGCTGGGAGAGGCTGGCGTAAACAAGCGTTTCACTTAATTTGTGTCATATTCATAAAGGTCAAATATACAACATTCTGTGACAATGAATGGCTTATTTTCTAAGCATGTCTATTAAGCAGAGCAGATGCATGGCATAGCTTAACTAGAAATTCCAGTATTCTGGCATATGTTTCTTTTCATATGCTATAGGGGAAAAAACACCCTGAAATGAAAAATATGTTTATAAAAAGCAATCTTTTGAAAAAAATTGTTTCTGTTGAATTCATTGGATTACCTTCCACCCTACTTTGTTTTTTACCCTTTTTTTTTTTTTTT
>VZRN01004857.1:6460519-6503634 GCA_013397935.1 Dasyornis broadbenti | reverse complement strand
TTTTTTTTTTTTTTTTGAAATTCTATTTTTATTTAATTTGAGATCAGCAACACTCTCTTTATTGTCTGTCATATGGTATGGTCATACCAAGCGCTGTCCCAAGGCAAACCTCTCCTCTGGACCTGCAGGTTAAGTTGCCTGCAACAGATAATGCAGCACAGGCAGACCCCACGCCCCCCCGAAACTGCATCACTGCTGAGCCATCCTGGGGCTAGGAGGCAGGGGATGGGAAGCCCCCTGTAAAAAAAGCTGGGCTCAATGCAGTCAAATTCTCGTGCCTGACTTTGCTCTCCTGTACACATCACACAGTGAAAAAGGAGAAAAATGCAGTGTGATGAGGGAAATGTGGGGTGGATGGGGAGCCCAGCTTGTAATAGGACATGATAGTTCTACAGTAAATATGGAGTGGGCTTGTTGCCCAGCCTAACTCAGAAGAAAGTACTTTGGATCAATTTATCAAATCAGACTAGTTCTCTTGAAGTTGCATCCAGAAGGAAATAACAGGTTTGTTGGCCACAGAAGATGCCAGCTTTGCAGAAGCTGTTTATTCTGTCAGAAGTATTCTAATGGAAAGTCCCACGGTCGCTTTTATACTCAAGCAATGTTACTCAAGTGTTGTCTTTATTGTGTATTAGTTCTTTAACAATAATTTTCATGGAACTTTAATACCAAAAGGCAATAATAATAGTATCTACAAATTTGTTGTTTTTGTAATTATTAAGGGAGAACTGACTACAGGGGGATGAGCAGAACTGGGGGGAGCAGACTAGTGACTTCTATCATAACTCTTGACAAAATCTAAAATGACACATGATCTCCATAAATGACAGAAGAAGACAAAGTCCACAGATGTTCCCAGCAGCAGATACAAATCCAAAAGAGACAAAACTCTTCTCTGTGCTCGTGCCTGTACAAATTGCCTGCAGGGTATTTCGAGAGAGAGTTGGAATGTCTTTTTCAAACCGTTCACACTCTGCTGCCTGTGTTCAAGAGATGGGCTTTAAACAGACATGAAAAAGCACATGCACTGAATCAGGTTGAGATTTTATTCCATGAGGATGAAATACGTACAAGGTGAGCTTTGGAAAGCTAATTTCAGATCAGTCTATCTTAGAAGTGATTCCTTTTCACTTCTTAAAACGGTGGGGGAGGTTCAGCCATCTATTCCAACTGTGTTAGAGCTGGTAAATCTGACATCATGTCTATATTTTGCAGCAAATTAGTTGCTGAAGTCAGTATTTAAAAAATGCAGAAGTCTATAATTCTTTTTTATTGATTAAAAGGAAATCAAAGCAAACCAATGGGTAGGGGTCAAAATTGAAAAAAAACCCAGCTAAAATACTATTTGCATTTTGCCAGCTGTGCCTGGATTTAAGGCATAAACACAAAATGTTAAAGACACAAGGCCCAATGTGTCAGCTGTGGAAGCCAAGTCAGCAGCATTATAGCTGCATGATTTTGGCATAGCCTTAGAAGCAGTGCTAGCATATATATCTCTGGTAATTAGACCACAGCTAGGGCAGTAGGGAAGTTTGCTCAAGCTCTGTCTTTACAGGTTCATGGAATTATTACCAACCTGAATACTGCTGGATGTACTGAGATGATGCACCATCTTGAGTCACAGTTTGAACTATACATCTCTGGCCCATAGATGTTCCCCACTGTGGGAAAGGACCAACAGTGCTGCTGTTTGTGTTCAGTGTTGTTTGTTTGTTTCAGTTTAAGAAGGTACAGGATAATGTACCAACAGCTAAAATGGTCTTTGACACGTAGTGACAGCCCCTGGTTAGGAGTGTGACATGTATCGGAGACTAAAATGTTATAGTTTATGACTTAAACATTTTCATGAAGGACTTTTGCCTATTATAGCAAAGCTATTACAAAAGCTGCAGAGAAGACCTCTGAATAGGCCTTCTGACTGAGGCCCTGGCCTGCCTGTTGATGGAGATGAGATAAAGTGGCACAAAGAAAAGAATATATTCACAGAGACATCATGCTTAGCACCTTCTGGGTGGAAACCACAGCCCATTGTGTAGAGGAGCTCAGCTGCAGGGACCCCTTCACCCTGGGAAAAGCTCATCCACATGAAGGACAACTGAGGGGGTGTCATGGCCCATCAAAGGCTCCCCCAAAGGGGTCCCCAGACTCTACACCAGACATGACGCAACAGATCCACAGTGTTGTAAGGGACAGTGTCAAACTAGGCCTCCCCAAGGGAGACACGTGGGCATTCCCACTGGCCCAAAACACGTATTAATCCACTGGATTCTTCGCTCTTCGGCACAGCAGTGGTGGGGGACCCTCACCACCCAGAAGACCAGATGGAGGGGAGCAACGAGCCGTTGTTGGGACCTCTGGCAGGATGATATGTTTCTATCTATCCCTGTCATTCTCTCCCTGTCCTCTCACCCCCCCCCACACAACTCTTTTTCTATTTCTTTTCTCTTTCTTTCTTTCTTTCTTTCTTTCTTTCTTTCTTTCTCTTTGCCTCTTTTACTATTAAATAAAATATATTTTTTTTGGCACCAACATCTAACCTCGTTTGGTTTTAGTAATGGTTTTTGGGTGTATTTCGAACCTTTCTGGGTTTGATCCATTTTATTCACAGAGGTTTAGCTTTCATTGCTCTTCTGTATTTAAACCGAATTGTAACAACATGTACGATGGCTGAGGCCAGTGCAGACTAAGAGCCATCTGTGGATTAACAAAGATGCCAGGGACTTAATTGTGCATAAACCTTCAAGAGATGAAAAGCTGAAAGAATGCTTTATACAAATTGAAATGTTTGCTGAAGAGAAGATCTGCGAGAAAATAACAGCTCATCCAAATCAGAAGTGTCGTAAATCTCAAGGATGCCTACACAGCCACAGGAGGACAGTAAGTTCCTAAATGTGGATACATCAAGGACACAGAACAAGTAAAGGATAAAGGGAAAGAAAAGCTGTTTATTCTATGTTTCGCTGCACAGCACTGTTAAATTTTGCAGTATGACAAATTCAGCATTGAGTTTTGAAAGACATTTACACGAAAATCCAGTAGCCCGGAACAATGCACCAACAGAACAGGTTGCCTGGTTCAGGATTGTCCAGCCAGCACTGGCACGTGTGGCACATTTTCCTAATCTTAAATCCAGCCATACCAGCCCTACATGGCAACTTAGGGTTTTAGTGGCCATGTAGGGTTTTGCTGTGTCACCTGACAGTGAGGGGACAGATGAAACCTTTTAGGGATCCTTGACAAAATGATGATGGCAGTAATTCATAGTTGCAATTAAAGCTTTATTTTTTTAGCACGGTGCTATGATTAGTGTAGTGCAGAATTTATTAGAATGGCACAGGATTTCAACAAGCAGAACCAATGTAGTACAATCTATAAGTAGCGTAATACAGAATTTGTAGTACAATTTGACTTACGATTTCTAATCACCTGGACCCTCAGCAGATAGAGTCAGATCTTAATACATGGCTTGTTGTATCAGTACACAATCATAATCTGGACTCAAAAAGCATAGAAAAGAATGTAAGTCACTCCCTTAATCCTTGGAGGATGCAGAGGACAGGGGCTGTCTCTGGCCAGCGGCAGCTGCAGTCCCAAGTTCCCCACTTAAGACTCATAACTACTGGATTTTACAGTCAGTGCTCAGGATGCTGTTACGCTTCCCTCTTCTGTGGAGGGGTCATCACCACTGCCTGGTGGGCCATGTGCCTGGGACCTTCCAGCCTGGCAAGGAAGGAAGTAATTGAGCTGGCGCCCAGAAGTCTCGAGGTCAATAGGGAGGGGAAGAAGAAATCTGGTTTGTCTACTTGCTTCACAGGACCTTCAGGGCCTGATAATGAGGGAAAGGAATAAATACAACCCAGTCAGCCTCACAGAATGGCTGCTTGCCTTATGGAGTGGTGTTACACTCACCCCACATGCAGGGACTGGGAGCAGGGGGGTACCAGTCACATGTGCCTCTGCAGGACCCTGGAGAAGTATTCCCTCGTAGCATCTGTGCAAACAAATTACTTTCTCATCCACAAAATTGGCTCTGCAGCTTTCCTAAATAGCCCAAAAGACCATGTTGTATATATAGACATTTATTCTGATCTTGTGCTGGTGTTACCTTTATTGATGCCCACTGTACACTGCATCAGTGAGGCATAATCTGTATCCTTGAACAGTTAGAAGTTTGACCTCTTTTCACATACAGTTTTTATACATTGTGTATTTTGTAATCACATGCTTCTTATGGAATGAATGTGCTCACATTTTCTAAGCACTTGCTGGAAATAAATCCTCTGACTTCTTTCAGCAAGTTTATTTCAGATCGAGAAAGCAGAAGAAGTCTCACAAACAGTCACCTGGAGAAGAAGAAATGTGATGAATATGTAAGTCTCTCTCACTGTTCTGTTCCCTGTCAAAATGAACTGCATGTTGTGTATATGAAAGGCCTTAGATATTGTTTTCAATAGTGCTGGGCACACACAGCTATGACTGAATTCAATTTCCAGTAGGAGTTGCCTGGGATCAGTACTTAAATAAAACCCCGAAACAAAACCCCAAGCATATTGGTTGGGTTGAGACAATAGAATCCCTCTGGCCTGTGTTGGGCAGGAAGTTGTGGTGGTTCATTATGGGTTTACCATACATAAATTACACACCTGGGATGTTTCTCAGGTGTAGTGAAAGATGGGGTTTAAAATTGAAGGTGCAGTATGAGCTGTGTGTTGCCTGTGCCGTTTTACGTCAGTTTACAAAATCTATCAGGCAGCAGGCAGTGCAGCTGTGACAGAGTTCAGCGACGCTTTCTCCTCTTTCTAACCAATTTTTATTAAGTTGTTTCCATAGCAGTAGTTATGTCCGATAATCACAAAAAATGGGGTTTGAAGCAGAGGTGCATTTCCCTGCTCTGTTCCAAGCTGTTGCTGACACATCTGTCTTTACTTCTCCAGATCCCAGGAACTACTTCACTGGGAATGTCTGTCTTCAACCTTAGCAATGCAATTATGGGTAGTGGGATTTTGGGTCTTGCTTTTGCCTTGGCCAACACAGGAATTCTCCTTTTTCTGTAAGTATTCATGTGGTGAGTGGCTGATCTCCATGGAATTTCACTGTGTTTAAAGAATGTATGCACTGCCAGCAAGTGGAGGGATTTATAGTTCATCTGTAATCAAGTACAGCATTCAAGCCTGAAAATATTAGCTACAAATTTCAGACTTTTTTTCAGTCAGATGTTTTTTGGGGGAAAAAGCCACTACTTGTAGTGCTAGAGAAAACTATATTATTTACTACAGACCTAGACAGGGATTTTTTCTGTGCTCCACAAGCTACATAAACATCAAAAATATTCAGTACTAATAGCTGCATCTAGTACTGGTACCTAGGCTAGTACCTAGTCCTTATTTGTGTCACAGGATCTCCAGAGTTTTCTTCAAAGCATGATGCAATAAACACTTTTTAAAATCAAGAATATTTATATTCCTTTATATGTTACATATAATATTTTCATCTCACTCCCACAGTTTCCTCAGTTTCCTATGTGAGAGTCCTTGAAAGCCAACATAAATGTAGCCAAGATTTTAGTATAGAAAAGAGCTGAGGTAGACTCCTTAACTCCAGGGGGAAAAAAAAAAAAAAGAGGCTATTTATAAAGGAGAATTTAATAGTTTAAAAATGAAACAGTGCCATTGAATGACTAAGACACAGTGTTATTCTGGATCTCAGTATGAGACATTTCATTGTGAAAAGTGATTGTTAAGAAATCAGCTGGGAATTGTGTGCAGATTTCAATGATAAATGTTCATTGAGGGAAGAAATACAATAATTTACAATATTTGAGAACCGTTCAACATAGTTACTGAGTTTACAGATTGCTCTAAAGAGATGTCATTTCTTGAATGTCAAATCTGAAAATATAGAACTTTGTCATTTCTTAGGATTTTGGGAAATACATAATATGAGCCCTGTATAAAGCAGAGTAGATGGCCAAAGTGCTACATATAGCCATCTGCTCTGGGGTTTTATGCCAGGATTGCTAGATCCATGCTGCTAGCTTACAGTTTGCTGTAGTTGGGTAACATCTAGGAATAATCTAAGGAGCTAATCCATTTACTTTAAGAACGTAGAACATCTCAGAATTGTGTTGTCTTTAAGCTAGGCTGTAAAGTACCTGGACTGTAATTTACATCTTTTGTTAGCAGAGTGACAGAGTTTCTTTTATTTTTGCTGCTTTTTTTACCCAGTACTCTAACCTGTATGTAATATTCCACCCATTCTCCATCTCTGAGAGTACAAACTGGTGGTTACAATAACTGCTGTAAGGAGTGAAAGAAAAGTCACTTCTTTTCAGCCCTGTCACCTCTTCTGTGATAATAGAAGAGGCTCCTCTCAGCCAAGGAGTAGCCTCAGTTTCTCCTTACTGCTTTAGTTTTCTATAATCCCATTCTCTTTTCATTCTTTCAGCAGTTTTTCATGAGAGTTAAATGAAATATGTTTGTTCTAAAGTATATAAAAATGCAGTTTCTTTTAAGTGAAGTAGATCAGACAGGTGATGTAAACACCAGAGAAACTTCTAGCAATGTGTGTTGGTGACTGAGCTTGACCCAAGTAGTGAGTGTGTAGATCTGTATCTACACATTATACAAAAAACTGCCAAACATGAAGGTAGAGATTTTATTCAGTAAATGTGACAGCATTGTTCTCTATAAAATTAACTGTGTGTATTTAAAAGTGGGTAGTAGTTTTTGTCAGCTTTATGATGCCTTTAGATCTGTTGACCTTGAGATAGAGCAGCCAGCTGAGATCAAAGGAAGGAAGTTAGCAGGACCTAACTGAGCAGGCTAGCAGAACTTCCCTCTTTGAAGCCTGGAGATGCAGGATCCTAACGTGGTGTCTGTAGTTATGCATGAAAGTTGAACTGCTTTAAATGTTCTGCTCTCATGCAATAATCTCAGAATTAAACCTAGTCCATTAGTGTTAGATTTTTTCTTACACTCTAATTCAGTACTGTTTTCCCCATAAATGTATAGTTCTGCTGTCACTGTCACAGGTAGATCATTTCTGCTTTGCAGGTGATTAGAGTCCTAACAGTACTTTCACTGCTTTTTGCACATGAGAAAGAACTTAATTTCACTGCTTTTGAGTAGTACAGTTCTGGAAAGTGTCTAGGTTGCTTTATCCAGTGTTGGCATGCACTATCCCTGAAAATTAAAAAGCCGATGCAGAAAAATTAAGGAAGCACTTTCAGAATTAACAAAGCAGACCCAGCCTGATTTCCACTCTCACAACTTCTGGGCTCCTGCAGTGTGAAGTGTGCACTGCCATGAACATCTGGATCAATTCAGATCCGATATCCTAGGCATAAGATGTGCAAAATAAACATGACAATGACGCATCTTATTTGCTTAATAGTGCCATAACAAAGCATTATACTTTCTAGGCAAAATTACTGAGGTAGGAACTCAGAGGAACTTAATCCCAGTGTTATTGATAACTACAGCCTACACCAAAAGAGAGCATCACTTCCTGTATGCAAAAGGAGAGAAAACTTTGCTACAGAAAGATAACACAAAAAGTTTGGGAAGTTAGAGATGAGCTGGGCCACCTGGGAATGGCAGGAGCAGTTGTTGCTTCTTGTGGTTTCATCCTGGAGAGCCAGGACCAAAGTGATAGATCATGTTGCAGAGAAATGTGGACTGGCCAAGCACAAGGTGCTTTCAGCCTGCATTTAGCCCAGCAGTGAACATGGTTTGGAAAACCTTGTTGAAGCAGAAGGGCTTGTTAGATCACGAGTGGTATTGAGACTACAGCTGAAGTTTCACACTGCGACCGCTTCTGCTGGGTGTGTCTGGTAAGGGTCAGGAAGCCACAGTGTAACTCTTGCAGAGGTAGGGCAGGCTGGCAGACCAGCCCGTGGGGAGGCTGTATGAGAGCAAACCCCACGCTTTTCCATCATCTGCACCCAGTACCTTTTGAGGGTTCAGAACTCCTCAGTGAAATAATTCTTGTGACTGCATGAGACTCAAAGGTCTTCTGGTCCCAACGCTTGGGTCTTCACAGAGAGCTGGGGGCAGCACAGGTTTCAGCTTGCCTGGTAAATGTGGCGTCTTGGAGAAGACTATTATAGAAGTACTTTGCTCTTCCCAACACTATCAGTCCCCTGGCCTAAACTGTTTATTGTTTTGGGGGAAGGTGACTTTTGCATCTCCTCTTTCCTTCCATAGCTACCAGCACTTCTTTGAAAGCAGGCAAAATAAAAAGTAGAGGAGTGCTTTTGGTACTGCAGAGCAAACTCCCCAGCTTCTGTTTTGAATTTGTCCAGAGCGAGTGGTGTGGTCATTTTCATTCCTTTCCAAGGGGTGGTTCTGGCGTGAATATTCCTCTCCATACCACAGTCCTAGCACAAACAAGTTTTTCATACAGTGCTAATGAAAATGCCAAGTGTCTGTAGGAACCCTATGGGGAGCTAAGGACAACAGATCAGATAAATACCTGGCTGCTTGGGAGTGTTATTTTTGCCACTGCAAAGGCTCCATGAGCTCAGTGCCTGAAAAACGGGAGCTTTTAACATTAAGACAGACTGGATGCTGGCATGCAGAGCTGTAGCCATTTGGGGCTGGGAGTGAGTCAGCCCCAGCAGCCGAGCACTGGGGCTGAGCACGGTGTCTGTAGGCAGACCGAGGTGGAACAGCTCGGCAGGGAGCACAGGCAGGAGCAGGGCTTAGCAAATCTGTAAAAAATGGAGCAGAGTGACCTCAGCCACTACAGTCTTCCTTCCCTTCTCCACCTTCTCAAGGAGAAACACCCTTAGGGCTGTACAAAGAGTGTGTTGTTATTGTCAGCCATCAATCTTTGCTGGCAAAAGGACAGTTCCTCCTATCACCTCTTCATGTTTCTCCCTGCTCCTCTGGCCCCAAGAAACTAGTGGGTCATTATTTGGCACTAAAGTATCTCCAGTCTAAACTAATAAAAAATGTGGGGCGGAGGCTTCTTACTCTGTTCTTTCTATGTATGCCTGTGAAAAAGATGTGTTGCTGCCTACCTATGGCAGCAATTCGTTTTCTCTTAAATTTTAGCCTTGTTTTTCTCGGTGTCTGGAGGGTAGTTGTCATAATAAAGGGAGGAATTGCCAACAGATTGTCTGAATGCTCTTCACACACATCATGAAAGCATCATCAGGTCTTTGTGTGTCTGAGTGTTGGAGACGAAGGCACACATGGTGCTTGGATGAAAGACATTGAGCAATGAGAAAATGCACTTTTATGCACTTCGCCCCTGGCACTGACTAATTATCATTTGTGCCAGCAAGTTCCCTACACAAACAGTTTGGTCATTACTTCCTGCAATTCTTCTATGTGAAGTTAAATTATGGATCATGTCAGACCGGGTCTGACATCAGTGAGGGAACATGAATCCCTACCTGAACAAAATACAAGCCCTTGGATGCAGCCTTTATTCCTAAAGGAAGCCAGTCAAGCCCTAACTCCCCACATCTTCCCCCTCCTTGGGCACTGTGAGGCACCTATAAAGCAATTTGGGTACCCCTTTGGTATCATATGAAACATGTCCTTAGAAAAAATGCTTCCGTTTAGCATGGAAGTCCTTAAATACAGGACTTTCCTTTAAATTTTCACTCTACTTCCAGAAAAAAAAATTTAGAATGGATGTTGAGTGACATACCTGGCTTGTCCGTGCTCTGATAAATCTTCATTCCTATCTGATAAGACATCTTTATTCTTGTTTTTTTCAATATAGGGAGGTGTAACTTACTAACAGGCTGTGCTCTGCAGCTCTGCTAAGTTTTATTTGGTTGTATCCCTCTATGTGCAGGGTTTTCTACCTCTATGGTGGAATAGCAAACACGATGTGAATCACATGTATTTTAGAGCTTTTTGCATTGTCAGAAGAATTAAAAGAAAATCTCAGTCAATGGGAATATGACCTGACATGAGATATTGCAGTGTTAGACCTCATCTCATATGGTAAGCTTTGTTTTCCATTCTTTTTTAGGCTGCTTTTGGTTTCAGTCACGCTGCTGTCTATTTATTCAATACATCTCCTGTTGGTGTGTTCAAAGGAAACAGGTAATTTAAGATGTTTCACCATTCAGAAGAATGTAAAAAACCAAGAGGTGACAAGTGTTCAAATGAGGCCAGGTGCTTTGTGTAAGATGGAGTTTCTGTCACTTTTTGCTGACACAATAAGAAGGCCTGACACATTTTGGGTCAGAAACCCAGAATTAACAAGGATTTATGGCATGGCAATGGAAAACAGCATCACGGTAAAGAGAAAAACTTATGAGGAAGAATGAATTCTGCTGCCTGGAAATGTTATCTTCAGTGAGCGAGAAGGAACAGCTCATGTAGTTGTTTTGCATTACAAAGCAAATTGCAAATGAAATATAATGAATCTTTGCCTATGGCAAAGCTTACCTGGAAATACAATTTGTCCTTAGTGGTTAGTGTGAAATTCCTGATAACCTCTGTGGTGGTGTTTTCTTAGAATTAAGTAAAAGGGAACAGTTCCTTCACAGAGGGAAGTGTAACTGTAACACAGATACACTATCTAAACACAGAAATTAGAAGTTGCCTGCAGTATTATGTCAAATGACACTGTGCTCTGAAGTCCGAAAGTCTCTTTCCTTGTTAACAATGTCTGGAGCCATATTTTTAAAATAATGTGTGCACAAGAATACTATAATAGTAAAATATGCAATTTGGACACACATGATTACTGTTACAGCACGTATAATGTCAGCAATAGCCTATTTAAACTAGGTACATTTGCCTCAATGTGGACACATTTGTGCCCCATTAGTTCCCAAAATCTAAGCTCTGTTTTCTATGTTGCTGGTACATTTAAGCTCAAACTTGTTTTTTTATACAAACCTCAAAGCAGAAATGTCAGCTGTAAGGTAATATAGAGAAAATCAGAGAATGGGATACATTTTAAAAATCATCTGCCCAGTGTAAGATCTGCAATATTTCTTTCTGTTCCTATGTATCTCACCATCTTCACAATGCCCGGCCTTTGTCTCAGCCTACATCACAGCCAAGTAAATAAACATTTAACAGAAACACAAATCAATTAATTGAGGAGTTTCACAAGCTTGACAGCTATTTGAAAAGAAATTTTATTTATATTTTACACCTTTCTCTGCTTTTACCAAAACCGTATGACACTGAGAATTCACAAGTTAAGGCTTTGTCATTAGAAGTCATAAAAGATCCTGTAAACCCGTGGTTGTCCTCATTTGGATCATTCAGTCAAGGCAAGCAGAACTGCAGAATGGCAGTAGTGAATGTCCAGGCTGCCAGTGCTGACTTGTGGATCCTGCTGTGCCACATTTTTTTCTGGAGAGGGGCCTTTCTACGTTACTCTCATTGCAGGTGCAAAACTTAATGTGCCGGAATGGGGATACCAGAACTTAACATGTCACTCAGGGGATAGACAGGCTCATTAAAGGGCTGTAATACTCTCATTAAGAAAATACTCTCATTTTCCATTTCAGAAGTGACTGGTAGCCAACAATAACATTTATAGAAGTCAAGAAAACACTCCTACATAATTTCCAGCCCTAGAAATTACTAGAGAACTCCCTATTTACTTGCAAAGGACAGGTTTGGCTGCAGAGACAGGTGCTTGGCTGAAAACTAATCATAAGTGTCTCGACTCAACAGCTTTCAGTGGTGTATTTGTTCCCTTTCTCCTCTTCTTCTCACGCAGGCTGCATGGTGTATGAAAAGCTTGGTGAGCAGATCTTCGGTACCCCAGGGAAAATGATTGTCTTTGGATCTACATCTCTTCAGAATGTTGGAGGTAAATGAAATTAGGAATATTGAGAAACAAAGCCTAGAAATAGCTCAATAATTTTACAGCTACAAACAAGTCAGGTTCCTTTGCTCTATGACATCTGGGATCTTTATGCTCCTCAATACAGTTGTGGCTTTGCATGCAGCCCTTTAAAAATACTGCATTACTGAGTGATCAGTAATTTACAGTCAGTCATAGTTCAGGGTCTTCTCTCATCAGACACTGATATGAGAAAAAAGTTCAGGATGCTTCTCTGTACTTGTTCTATAAAATATTTTACCCATTTTCTAAAATTACCTTCTTCTTCCTCCAGCAATGTTGAGCTATCTCTTCATAGTAAAAAATGAGCTGCCTTCTGCCATAAAGTTTCTAATGGGAAAAGAAGAAACTTTTTCGTAAGTTGAATTAGTTTTGGTACTTAGACTGTAGAATTTAATATTGTATAGTAAAGTTTAAGCATATGTTTACAAAAGCTTTTCAAGTATTGGATACTCTTTAGGTTTGTCAAAGTAGATTTTCATAGGAATATCTCAGGGGGTTAATAAAAGCCAAGAAAAATTTGGGAAGGAGAAGATGGAGAGAAGATGAAAGCTTTTGTTGCTCTCTTTGCACACCAGATTTTCATGAAGGACTGTGTTATACACAAAACTTTTATCATAGAATCCAATATTTTACAGTGTTAGGCAACACTTGAAAACATTGGGAACAATGCAAGTTAAAGATATTATGTGTTTCCCTGCATTTTCAGCCCCTTACATGATTTTGCCACTGAAACAATGTCCATAGGGTGAAATTCTTTGATACAGTAGATGACAACTGCAGAATATGATACTTAGATTTCAGCCACTTAACCACTCCTTAACCACTTTAGTAGAGGGGTGGCATTATTTTATAGTGGTAAATACCCCTCGCACTGGATTATATGGTGTGCTGCAGAGCAGGAGAAGCTGGTAGAGATTCCATCCCTCAGGCTTTCATACTAAACTGGACCCAGCAATGGAAATAGGTCATACAGAACATCACTAACACTGTCCCTTCTCCTCTTTTTTTCTTTTCAGTAGGATGCAAAGCACTTTGGTAGAGGAGATATGGACTTGGGCTAGCTAGTGCATGCCATCCTGCTGGAGCCTGGTTTGCCGCTCCAGTCACATGCCTGAGTGGTTTGGTGAATGACTCGTGGTGGCCCCCCCAGGCCCCACTGTGCTCTGTGGCCTTTGCATGATCTTTTGTTGTCCTGGCAGGGTGGCCTGTATCAGGTTACGGAGGTGGTTGTTCTGCCTCTCAGTCCCACACACTGATCTCAGTGGTGGGGTAGTATTTCATCTGGTGACTATGGAAATCTGCCCTACCAGAGTCAGAGCAGTGCCATGGATACTTAATGAGTCTGCAAAGCCAAGATGTGGTCCCTTCTCTCCTTTTGTAGGAGATTGTAGGGTAAGGAGACCAAAGATAGTTCTGTAAATACAGCAGTCAAAGAGGAGGGCTGAGTGAGGAAAATCAGAGAATGTTTAAGGTGTGCTCATGGTATGGGTTTTTTTATGTTTTATACAGGGCATGGTACGTGGATGGGCGGATTCTTGTTGTCACAGTGACATTTGGTATAATCCTCCCTTTATGTCTCCTCAAGAACTTAGGTAAGATGAAAATGCCATTATGGGAATCAGAAAAAGGAACCCAGACATTGTGCCACTGATGGCCAAACTGACAATTCAACTGTAATAAGAAAAATATGCTCTCATTGTAATCTAAAACCTTTCTCTGAGCATTTTGAAAAAAGTATGCTTAAATTATCACAGTGCTCAGTATAAACCAGCTTTATCCATACAATTGCGGAAATTATTTAAAAAATTATAGTTAAGAGGGTCTTCATTTCATAAGGTAATTCTATTTTATGTGTGTCCTGTAAAAAGGACAAACTGTGAGATTACAAAAAATGTTACTTTTCTATCAGCATCAAAATTTTTAGTGGTGAGGTTAATTAGAAGTATCGGACTTTGAAGTAAGATATGTACAGAGAATTGCATTTTCAGATCTGTTTGAATCCACTGAGATGCCAGTAGGTACACAGCGAATCTTTTTAAAACCATATAACAACATTTGGCACCTAAGTCCATTTGGGAGCTTAACTTCTGAGACAATAACCCAAACTCAGCTGACGTCACTCATATCAATCAAGGAACCTGGGTCACCTTCTGGTTGCAATTGCATACTTCCAGGTTTTTTTTCAATTATCGCAGCCTCTTTTAAAAGTAAAGTTAGTTAAACTGATGTAAAGGTGACCCTGAGGAAGTCAAAACAGGTCAGAGCAAGGCTCAGGCCTGCCCAAAAGCTAGGAGACTTACAAGACTGTTGCAGACTCCCGCAGCAGCAGGATATGCCTTTGTCCTACCCAGTTCACAATACATATTGAATGTATAATACTTTTGAACTTTTCAGAAAAAGCAAAAAGAAGGAAAAACCAAGGTAAGACTAATAAAATTATTCTGTGCTCTTCCTTTTAATTTCTTTCAGGATACCTTGGCTATACCAGTGGATTTTCATTAAGCTGCATGGTATTTTTCCTGGTAGTGGTAAGTTCAGCTTGCTTTTCTTTGTTGGATGAGGCACTTAGAATCATAGAATTGTTAAGGCTGGAAAAGACTTTTAACACCATCAAGTCTAACTGTCAACCCAGCACCATATTCACCTTTAAACTATGTCCTCAACTGAAATATCAATGTTTTTTGAACACTTTCAGGGATGGTGACTGCACCACTTTTCTGGGCAGTCTTTCCAATGGTTTACAACCATTTCCATGAAAAAAAACTTCCCTAATGTCCAATCTGAACCTCCCCTGCTGCAACTTATGGTCATTTCCTCTCATCCTGTCACTTGTTACGTGGAAGAAGATGCTGAGGCCCACCTGGCTGCAGCCTCCTGTCAGGCAGTTGTAGAGAGCAATAAGGTCCCTGCTGAGCCTCTGTTTCTCCAGGCTAAATACCCCCAGCTTCCTCAGCAGCTCCTCTTATGACTGATTCTAGGCCCTTCACCAGCTCTGGGTCCCTTCTCTGGACTCACTCCAGAACCTCAGTGTAGTGAGGCACCTTGGAAGGATTAGTCCATTTGAATTAGGGACTCTGGAGCTGAACTCCAGAGGTTTGCCTTTAGGGCCAACCATTTGCCAGTCATGTTAGTAACTTCGGTGTGTGAGACATAACTCCTTCTTGTAGTTAGGAGCCCAGAAATGGACAGAGCACTCAAGGGAACGCCTCACCTGTGCTAAATACAGGGAAATGATCACTTCTCTAGTCCTACTGGCCACACTATTGCTGATACAGGCCAGGATACCCACAGTTTCACTGATGTTTTAATTTTAATTTGCTTTTAATAATTATTATTTTAGCAATTAGCTATCTTCTGCTCTTATTCTAGGTTATTTACAAGAAGTTTCAAATTCCCTGTGATGGACCAGAGCTAAATGCAACATCATCTATGGTAGCAAATAGCTCAGCACATGAACATTTGTGTAAGCCAAAGTATGTTATCTTTAATTCCAAGGTATGTTTCTTTTTATAATACTTACTTTTAATTCACATGATATATACACCTACACCCCATGTTCTTAATCTGATCAGCAGCACAAAGGGCCTGATTCTCCATGGTTCCTCTTGTGATCCAGTGGTGAATGCACAATGGGTCTCCTTGCCTCTAGTCTTCCAGAGATGCCATGGTGAATGTGCCTCCTTGCAGTCTTACCCTACCCTGGTGGTAGATGTGTTAAGGCCATGAGCCTGAGCTACCAGCAGACAATGACTGCTTTGTTCAGGAGATTTTTCCTTTCCACTGCTGCTTACTATCCATGCTGCAACTGTGCCTTCAGCAGAGGCTGAATAAGCCACACCTGCATTCAAACTCAGAAATAATCTCTGTCCTTCTGCACACAAACCACTTCTTCATGACAGGGTACACGTTTCTGAACCAACACGGTGAACTAGATTGTGAAAAGGATATGGTTGAAAGATAATCCAGCAAAAATTTGGTTGTCTTTCAGCTGGATGCTTCCCTGCATCACCACACAGCTGCAGGAAAAGTTGGTCTGAGACAATGTGAGAGAGCAGCTGCCTGTAACTGTGGGAGCAGCAGGGTGGCTCCTGTCAGCTGTGCTGGGATGCAGCGCTCCATTGAAACAGCTCCTTATCTAGTAGGGCATGGTCCTTAGGGCCTCAGTTGCATTCACAGGGAATGCACATTTATAGCAGACGTGTGCAAAAAGTATTTTTTTTTAATTCACCCCACTAGCTTCAGTTGAAGAAGCCGATCCAAGCACTTTTCTTTAGTTGGGGGTAACCATCACCCCAGATCCTGCATGATGGACCAAGAACTAGTTAACCTGGTGTGCGATGGCAGCTTAGGTGTAGGTATATTTCAGAAAGCATTGAAGGGTAGTCTTCTTCTGCAGTGAGTGTCAGCATTTGCCTCAGAGCCAATGGAGGCACCTCAGAAGGATCAGTCCATCTGAATTAGGGACACTGGAGCTGAACTCCAGAGGTTTGCCTTTAGGGCCAGCCATTTTCCAGTCATTTTAGAAACTTTGGTGTGTGAGAAGAGAGACAGCAATTTCACAGAACAGAAGGATAACAAGGCTGGCAGAGACCTCTGGAAGTCACCTGGTCCAACCCCTGTGCTGAAGCAGGGCCACCCAGCACTGTGTCCAGGCAAAATCTGAATATCTCTATGGATGGAGATACCACAACAATTCTGTTCTGTGAGTGAGGGAAAGGTGGCAAAGGCCTGGGCAAGGAAGTACCTCTGGAGAGCAGCAAGCGCGTTTACTGAATCTGTCAGGCCTGGGGTGCACCATAGGATGTCTTCTATGGGATGGGGTTACCTGTGACCAGCACAAGCAGATCTCAGAGGGCGGGACAGAACTGCATGTACAATGCATGTTGTCCTTAGAGGAGGACTTTTTTTTTCCCTGTGACCTCGGCTTATGCCTGTTCCCTCAGGAGAATGGAAGTGCCTGAGCACTAAGATCATTTGTTAAGTTTGGCTGAGGACTGAAACACACTCCAGTTCTTAGTGGAGAAGGGGCTAAAGTCCCACTTGGAAGCCTTCTGCGCTTCCTGGTGACACAATGGTCTTTCTCTTTCCCCAAGAAAAAGCATGCTCCCTCCACAGCACTCCTAGTCCTTTTGTTGGCCTGGGAAATTGAGGGATTCAGTCTGGTACCTTGAAATATCCATTTATTTGTAAGTTCTGCATTCCTGTTCTCTTTTCTTGCAGTCTGGATACGGGCTTCCTCTTCAGGACTTCAGCCTTAGCACCATGGGTGCGCACCCCTCTCCATGCCAAGGCAGGGTAGTGTAGCGGTGACTCGCCATACGTCCCTTTTACGCGTGACACTGTGCTAGTAATAGTGGCAGTAGCTGGGCAGGCAAACCCATCCCAGGGGCAAAGCCAGCAGAGAGTGGCCTCCAGCTCTGTGCTCTGAGAGCACAGTCGAGGCTGCACTCGCCACCAATGTGAAGACTTTGTCCTCCTGTTGAAAGCGTGCTGTTTTCCACATTTCATTAAATACATGCTAATTGCCAGGTCTTCTGCCTTCTCAGAAAGGCTCTCAATGTTCAGTTAAGGAGTCCAGCGAGCTGAGAGCTGAGGTAGTTGAACACGGAACATTTCTTCACACCACTGGGGGAAATACTTCTTCTTAACTTATTTTCTGAAATTCTCTCTGAACAGACCGTGTACGCTTTGCCCACCATTGCTTTTGCATTTGTGTGCCACCCATCAGTTCTCCCGATTTACAGCGAACTTAAAGAGTAAGCCCTTCTTTTTTTTTTTTTTCAGAGTTTATTGTTTTGAACTGGTTTACGTGGAAAATGTTAGCACAGAGGTGCTCTGAATCATCGTGCCACTCAGAGATGTGCTTTAGTAACACTCAATGAGCCAACAAGCGCTGCTGTCAGCTAGGAAATCTGGCCTCCCAGGCATGCTGTGCTGGTGGGGTGGGAGTGAGGGAGGTGGAGAATAATGCAATACTTGGGAGTTCTCCCTGGAAGTACACAGCAGCCTGGGGAGATCCAAGTTCTGCCAGCTGATATTGGCATTGGAGAGGCGTGTGTTCTGCTAACAGTGTTTGTTCCACAGCGTTTGTGCAACTAAAAATCTGTTGCAGTACCAGGAAAATAAAAGTGCTTTCAGCCTCACTGATATTAAAAGACCTTTGTTGGTACTGCTGTCTCATTGACACCTCCAGCTGGGAAGGGCTGTGGGGAGCTGGAGGCCAGTCCTGCTGTGACATTGCTGGCAGCTCTGGGCAGCTACAATGGTTCTGGGCTATGGGAGAGCCCCAGGGGAGAGGTCAAGGTCGGTCAGACCCATGACTGCCCCCAGACACTTCCTGGGTGCTTGAAATTTCAAGTGACTTGAACAGGTTCCCAGGTACCTATTAGGGCATCCTTGTGTGGATTTAGAAGTCTAAGTTTAGGTACTGGAATGTGAATAGTTCAGAATAAATATCTAAAAGTTAAATGTTTACACTTAACCTGCTTTGCAGGTCTGCATAGATCCAGTATTTTCTACCTATGGGGAGACAAATTTCTCTGCAGTTATTCAGAACATTTTTGGATTTTTTTCTCTCTGCATAATTTTATGCTTCCTTCATTTGGACCTCTTAATTTAATTACCAAAGTGTTTCAGGGTCATCCTCTCTCCACATGTCTTCACTGTTTAAGCAGGTACAGATGTGGAGCAGAGCCACAGGTCGGACCCACTATTTTTTGACTTAAGCCCCAAGCAGGGTCCTTTTCCCAGTCTTTGTCTTCCTTGTGCAGCTGTCAGTGAGTTTCTGTTTTAAATGAAAATGCATTCATGAGTCTCCCCAGAATTACTATGCTTATGCAAACACCTAATACGTTTTGAAACAGCTATTGAAAAGTCTAGCCCAACCGTTCTCATGTGTTCTTTTCTTGTTCTTTCTCCAGCCGTTCACAGAAAAAAATGCAGTTGGTTTCAAATATCTCATTTTTTGCCATGTTTCTGATGTACTTTATGACTGCCATATTTGGCTATTTGACTTTCTACGGTAAGTATGCAGTTCTTTACTGATCAGAATAGAAAGGGGATACATGTAAAATCAGTAGTGTATCCCAGCTGGAAAGGAAAGTCCCATCCGCTTGTATTAAAATACTTTTCCAAATAATTTTCCTTAAAGTTCTCATATTGAAGGTATAAATCCTTTCCTCCTTTTCCCCTACGGATGAAAAGCACAAGTGAAAGTATTATTTGCAAAAGGCATTTTCAAAATGTGAGGGAGAGATTTGTTTCACAGAATTGGGAATTAGCTGGGCCCCACTAAGATTTTGTTCCAAGGTCCTCACCTGAGTGCTGTATGCATTGGTAATGGCTGAAGCATGCATATTTGCAAAAATTGAGACAGATTTGAGAGCAGGTCCTAGGAAATGGCTAACAATTCGGCCATCACAGCTTTTTCACTTTCTCAGTAACACTGTCATCATTGAGGCAACATACCAAATGTTTTCCTTCTGTCCCTAGAGCTGACCTCTTTAGGTGTCAGTTAAACAAACTGGCAGTGAAGGTGGGGAAGCTCTGAGTGTTGTCCCAGCTCAACCACCAAAGGATGGTTATCTCAGTGTTTGAGACTCCCACCCTGTCTCTTTCCATGCATGTCAATTCAGTTAATGACAAATTACACTGTATTGCTAAAGGATACAATATGTATGCCCTAAAGACACAATTGTTAAGTAAAGTCAGATAAAATATGAATGTTGCCCAGGAAGCTACTCCCATGTTCCAGTATAATGAGAATGTTGAAAAGTAATGTCTTTTCCATGGATCATTAAGGGGTTACAAGACAGGTGACAAAGCTGATGTTTGCCTTTTACCTCAGTCACCCATCAGTCTTCTCCACCCTATTCCAAGTGACCTTTTTGTTACAACCTCCTCATTCATGATACTGTCCCTTGTGAGCCACCAATTGCAAGAGAAAGAAAACATGTAAATATGAAATGTGGCATTTTTTTTCAAAGGTGTACCTATCTCATATTTGCTTTCTCAGACTCTCATTCTGATTACGAGGCCTTGAGTATACATGTGTTGAAGTAACTCGAGGTCATCTGTTCTAATTTTCCCAATAAACCCACGAATAGGCTGCAAGTGACAACAGCATCAGCCGTTCTCATCCAGCTGCTCCCATCTAACACATTTCCGTAGAGATGCATCAAATTAGCAGCCCCAGGCAGCAAGTGGGTGTAAATCAGCATGGACCCCTTCGCTTTGGCAGGGAGGAGATTCTGATGTGATTGCCCCAGGGATCTGAGGAGGCAGATCTGTGGCGCTCCTCTCTGGGAATCTCCCACATCCCTCAAGGACGAGGGTCTGGAGTCCATGGAGGAGGTAGGGGCTGCGTCCTTCTGGCCCTCCTGAGGGGGAATGGCGGAGGAATCCCTGGGGTGTCTTGTGTGCCTCTCCCCACGTCAGGCATCCCTGCTCTCCAGCACTGAGAGCCCACAGGTGGAAGCTGCGCAGCTCTGCTGTGGCTTCTGCAGTGTCAGTGCCGTGACAGGCTGCAAAAAAGACACTGAGGGAATATAAAATTCCTCCATAAAGTTCCTTCCTTCTTCCCCTTGAGACTGAAAAGACCTTACCTCTCATATGTTCACTTACAGTGTTCTAACCCTCTTCTCTACCCTTACCTGGGTAAGAACAGTATTTTTATTGTGACCATTTCCTCTTTACACCAATAGTACTTGTCTGTTTGCTGTGTTCTCAAAAGTGTTGCAGTGATGACTATATTTACATTGCAGAATTACAGAAAAGAGGTGTTTTTCTTCCCCTAAAAGGTCACAGTGTGGTTGGGCTCTGTGGTGTATCTAGCTGAAAGGAAAACAGACCTTCAACTGTAAGCCTTGCCCTTCACTTCCTACCTGGCTGCAGCCCGTGAGCGGTACAGAAGTTGCAGTCTGTGCTTGCAGGAGCAGAGTAAGCTCTGTGTCGCAGAAGCTGTGCATGTGCCCGGCTTGAAAACCCCACTCCTGATCTGCAGGGAGGTGGGAGAGTGTTTTCTTTCTCCTGGTGGGGATTCAAGCACTGCATAGGTGGTGTTGACCTGTGGTCTCTACCTTGAAGGGCGCCCTGGGGCGAGCGTAGGCATTTTGCCACAGGACAGATCCCTCTGCCTCCAGGAATACATGAGGTTTTACCAAGTGCCAAAGATGGTAAATTAGACGTGACCACTGAGTTCCCTTTAAGAGCTATTATATTTTACCACCAGCTTTCTAAGATTAGCAGGCAGAAACAAAACATGGACCTAAAAAGGGGCAGCAACTGTGTTTTGTGGCATGCTTAACAGCCACCCCCTTAGGGTTATTGCTCCTGGATATTTAAAAATTACAAAGCCAACACATAGGTCCCTCAGCAACTTGGTTTTCCTGCTGGTTAGTACACGCAGACCTGCTCTGCACTATTTATCACAGCTTCAAGGAAACATTTTGGCAGGAGGTTGTATTAAAATATTGCCAGCACCTCCCTGTTAAGCACCCCCTGTGATTTGTCTTGGCTGCTAGGGCCTCTGGCCAGTGTGGGGCTGAGCTGCAGCTCTGCTGGCAGCCCTCAGAGGAGCTGCTGAGGGATTTGAGTGCAAATGTCAGAGCATCCCGCTGAGAGCTGACCCGAGATAGGCTTTGTTCTCGGCTGAGAACAGGGGCATTGCTTTTTGCTGGAAGTTTATTTGCTGTTTAGACTAATTTAGCTCAAGACCTTGTAGTTTATATTAAGTTCAGCCATTGCAGTGCTTGTGTTAATTTTTATAACATTTGAAACTTTAAAAAATAGTCCACAGAACCAATTAAAAATAGCTGATTTCACGTTACCTATTTTTGTATATATGTATATATGTAAGCAAGCTTTCTTGTATGTCTCACTGTTGTCTTTTCTACAGTGAAAATTACCTTAGACTTAGGCATGTGCTGTCATGAATTAAGATGCATTCCTAAATTAGGCCTCCAAAGGATTAATCTGGAATAATGGGATCATTGGGATTTTGTTCAAAGTGCTGTTTTAACTCAAGAATGTTTCATTCCGTACTCTTGTTTACAGATAAATCACTTGTTTTTCAAGAAGGCTGTTGTTAAACAATGATTTTTGTGGACTAATTCTCTTTTTTCTAGAACACTTATCTTACTGTCTTTCCCATAGAGAACGTGCAGTCAGATCTGCTTCACAAATACCAGAGCAAAGATGACATCCTCATCCTGACCGTACGCTTGGCTGTGATCGTGGCGGTGATACTCACCGTGCCGGTGCTGTTTTTCACTGTAAGTAAAAAGGTCTGCATGGTTTGGAAGTTGGTAACAGCTGTACACAGCACATTTCTTCAAAAGTCCAGTGCTGGCTGAGACCACAATGTTGCACCTACAAAAAGAGCTTGAGCTTGGTTTAGTCTTTTTTCATCCCAGACTCCCTCTAACTTCTGGAGAAGTTCTCTATTCAGTAAGTAAATAAATCACTTTTGATCTTAAACCTGTTTTAAATTGAATCTACAAGGGTCCTCTCTTCCTTCACATCACTTTACTGGAGCAGGCTCAGAGGTGAAGTTCCTTTTTAAGTGCAGAAGGATTCAAAAAGGCATGTTAAAAATAGAGGAATATCCTACTGCACCTGCACATGTACCTACAGTTCTGAAATAACAAATTAATTTTAAGGGGTATTTCAAAGGACATTACATCAGGCAACCCAGAATTTCTGACAGATCTATAAAGTATTTGTCACATGAAGAACGAGTTAAAATAAACATGGGAAACTTTGAATTGGCTCATAGACAATTCTTGACAGAGAACTTTCTTTCTCTCCCTACAGGTGCGTTCATCATTATTTGAGATGGCCAGAAAAACAAAATTTGACTTATGCCGTCATGTTTTGGTTACTTTCATTCTTTTGGTTATCATCAACCTGTTAGTCATTTTTATCCCATCCATGAAGGATATTTTTGGAGTTGTAGGTACAGTATCCTGGTTTTGTACTACTAATAAAAAACAGTTGCTAATCAGCAACACAATATTTTGCTGTTGCTGACAGTTAACAAAACTCATTCATTTGAATTTTGCAGGGGTCACTTCCGCTAATATGCTGATTTTCATTCTTCCTTCATCGTTGTATTTAAAAATTACACAGCAGGATGGATCAAAGTTGACTCAGAGGATTTGGGTATGCATTCCATTCCCATCAATGCAACACTTTCATCTTGTCATTCTCTGTAATGCGCTAGGTGCAAAGCAGACCTAATCTGAACATATGTGTGAGCTCCTTTACATTCCATCCCCTCTGTCAACTCTTCAGTCAACTGGCAGCTGTGCTCACCCCTCTCCTTTTAATGGACCTGAGTCAGACTTAGGGTGATTCCATCAGAAGCAGCAAGCTGAAATGTTATGTTAGCCGTTTGACATGCATGAGCAGATGGGAATGGGCCTTGGAAAGATTTCCTATGATAGCAGAGATAGCTGCAGCTGAAAAGATGCAACACTCCTGTGTATTCCCAGTCTAACGGGGCATACACTGGAAGCATTGTAAGGTCAGACCTTTCTTCACTGAGCAGACAGGTAGAAAACATGTTTCACTTTGGCTGCATCCACAGTTCCCATGACAAAAAGGCTGAAGTTTGATGAACACTTATCTGATGGGAAGAATATACTGATTTCCATGAGGCTTTGTAAAGAGCAGAGCTGATCAATCCTAAAAACAGACTCACTTAATCTTCTTAAGGGATGATCAGAGTTTAAGAAGTGAATTGAAAAGAGAAAAAAAAAAATAGTTTATTGTTCAGTGAGTAATTATTAATGACACTAATCTGTTTAATTATCTATGGGTCTTGTCTTTACCAGAAGTGCTAGCTCATTTTAGCCGATAAACTTTGATACATCACCTTGTGAATCTCCTTAAGAGAAATTAACATACTTGAATTAATTGTCTTTTTATTAATTTTCTCTCATTTTTTTGTTTCAGGCTTCTCTTTTCTTGGCACTGGGGGTATTGTTTTCCCTAGTGAGCATTCCCTTGGTCATCTATGACTGGGTACAATCAGGAGGCAGTGCTGAAGGCCACTGAAGTTCATCTTCTTCTCAAAAGAAGATATCCCTATTTGCTACACACCAAAATCGCAGCCATCCGTTCTGTTGTCTATTCCACCTTTTGTGAGTTTACTCAAATCAAATCCAAATAATGATTATCCAGTACTGAAAATACTGTTATGGGTGTATTTTCTTGCAGAAAACAGACCCATTCTTCCAACAGGCGTATCACTGATCAGCAAAAAGTCTGTGTTAATTGTCTGTGAGACTATATAGAGCATCGTTCATAGAAATTTATCACAATTATTTTCCCCTCTTCTACCCATGAATTGCATTGTTCCATTATTATCTTTAGCCCTTCAGCCACAAGCTCTGCTCCGTTAGAGCAGCAGCGCCTGTTGCTGTCAATTCCAGCTGGAGTGTTGTCCATTCACATCCTTCCCCACTTTAAGCCAAAACTCTGCTGTCTAATTGTATGCATCTGGTTTGTTGGTTTGTTTGTTTGTTCTGTTGCTGTTTCAGGCACCATTTGCCTCACTGGGTTAAGTGTAGCATTCTGGATACAGGCGTGAAAAGCACCACAAGAGCATAACTAAGTGCTGTGTAAGCTTAGGTCCTAAATCCGGTGCTTCTCTCTGATGTTTTGATGGGGGACCCAGCCCCAGGGCTTGGCCCATTCATGGTTCTGGGGAACAGACTGTGTGTGCCTGTGTGTGTCTTTGTGATGTGGTGCAGGCAGCAGGAGGACAGCCGCCACTGCCAGCCAGTATTCCCCTGGCACACTTGAGCTGGAGGCTGACCAGAACTTGACCCCAAACCATGAGTACTCGAGCCTGAAGAGAAGCAGACATTTGGAGATTTCCATAGGAAGTCTGCATTTTCTTCAGCATTAAGCTGTATAGTAATGCCCCATTTCTCTCAGAAAAAAATACCAAGCTCCACTTTTATCAAAACCTAAGCATTTAATCATACCTCATGCCTTTTCCATACCTTGTAGGGACTGGCTCCTCTCTTGTGTCTTACCCTCCTCCCACTGAAGTCAGTGGGGTCTTTGACAGCAGTGGGAGCAGGATTGGACTCACTCTGCAAAACTACTGGATTTCTAATGGAAATTGAAATCTGTAACGTTTCTTTAAATGAACAGAAATACCTTTTATATTTAGAAAGTTTCGTTTACATTTTTCACTGATTCTCCATAACAATTAAAAGATATTCAATTACTACTAGCAGAAACACTGTTGTCCACAGAATAAGCATTTGCCTAATGCCTTATAGCTGGTGTAGAGAACTACTTGTAGAGACTCAAATGCTAAGCAGGTGATCACTCACCATCCTGAGAAGACATCTATTAGTGCACTGCCAGCAGCATAAACGTGTTCACTTTGTGTCATTCACTGTGTGAGCTAAAAAGTGTCTCAGAATATGAACGTGGATCCCACTGAAAAAACTGATGGCTAAAGGGAGCCCTGCTTCATTCCCAAGGGCTGTGATGCCCTTGGTATGCTCGAGCCATACCTGTCAGTATGCAGTGACCCTCTTGTTCCCAGTAGCTGGTTCATTGACAACTCCCTTTTTAACTGTGGAAGCAGACTGTCATCAGCTGTGAGGAACCTGTCGTTGCAACTTGCTCTTTTTAAGGTTAGGGATAGAGTATTTGGGATCTTGGGATTTCTGTGACCAGTTGAATGGCCTCAGTTGCCATTGGCTTGTCTTACATGGCTTGAAGTCACCGAGAGTTGAGACCACAGAACACATCTCAGGAAAGTTGGTTTCTAAAGGTAACATCCAGAGAGGTTAGTCTGGGGCCTTCTTAGGAATTTGGGCATTGAGATGCAGATTCTTCATGCTGCAGAAACTAAGCCTCCACATCTGAACCTTAGCGTAGGCAGTGAGGTACTTGCCTCTGATGATACTCCACTGTGATCCAAAAACAAGGCAGAGTGGATTCCACAGGCTGCCCAAGTTCTTGGAGTAGTCCAGCAGCAAGAGCAAAAGTGGAAGCCTTCTCCTTCCAGGCAAAGTGACCTGCTAGACTGCAGTGCAGGGTTCCTTTATTCTGCCTTCCTCCAGGCCCCTGAGACCTTCACTCGGCTCCTTTCTCCCAAGCACCCCCTAGCCCAGCCTTTAATATACAAATTGCTGGGACTACCTGGGACCCCTGGGCTAAGGTCCCTTGTACTTTCCTGTGGCTGATCTCAGACATTTGCCTGCGATGGTGCAGGTCACCAGTTCGCTCTGCGCTGTCTCCTTATGGGACTGATCCCTGCCCTTATTCACAGAAAAGTCCGTACCATAGCCTACAAGACCAGGTGTTAGGCAAGCTCTGGGGAGAAAAGCCTATGCTTTGTTCCTATCTCTTTGCATGTCACTCCAGGCATCTTCTCACCTTGGGATGTAAATTTGTGGTTTTCCTTTTGCAGACACCCAACCCTCAGTGGTCACTGCAGCAGGAGTCCAGCATCTCACTGCATTCTCAGACTCAGCTTGCTGAGGTTGCATTTCAGGTTTTGAGGTGCCTTATAATCTCTCTGGATCTTATCCTAAAAAACCTAACTCAGACCTGAGAATGCTGTACAGTGTTATCCTTAAGATGCTACTGGCTCTCCTGCTTTTCTCCCCCTTTATCTTTCTTCTACTACTGATTAATGAGCAGCACACCTCTGTGCGTTGGCAGGTTGTGAGAGACAAGATCCTGGGAATGACTTTCAAGTATCCAGGTATTAGCTAGAGGTCTGATCTGCTGCACAGGGTTCCAGCAAGGTCACATCTGTGACATCTCCCTCCTGCTTCCTGCCCTCCACCCGTGCAAATAGTCTGTAGTCTGCTGTTTGAAATACCAATCACTGAGTTTTGGCACCCAGCTTCCTTCGACTTGAAGGTCTGTTGGGTCACTGATTGTTCCTTACATCTTCCTAAATCCCCTCCATCACTATTCCTCTCTCTCCTGTTTGCTATTCTGCCTTCTCCTTTTCCCAGTTTATTTGTATACTGGAGTTTTACTGAATAAATAGGGAGAATGAGCTGAGTGTGCATAGAGTAAAATTACCCAAGGTACTGGACCACCAAAGCATGTCTTATATACTGAAAAATAGACACCCAAAATATTAAGTCTTTAAACAGACTTTGTTTCTGAGTGTCTTGAGGGGAAAAAAAAGAAAAAAAAAAAAAAAAAAAAAGAGGGAATTTTGCTTAGACTGATTTACTGGCATCATATTTATAGATATTTATGGAAAGGAATCATGTGTTTATTGATGTCTGTGGTAATGAACGTGAAATAACGTGCTTTTTGTTTTCTCATCAGGTTTATACATTCTTAACAGAATGCAATAGACCCTGCTGTAACTGTCAACATCAGTGATGGATGACAATATTTGTATGAGGTTATCTGTAAAATGTACTGCTGTTACTCAGTTCATTTGGAATAGTGAACCTGTAGCCACGATTGTACGAGTCCCACATTTTAGTTAGGATTTTAAGAGCACAGTTAAATACTTTAGGAGTTCCTCTGTTGTAAAATTAATAGGATCCGGAGTACCGTATCTACTTAGTAGGTGATAGCATGCTTTCTTTTCATAGAGATTTTATCACTGTTGTGAGCACTGCAAGTGTCATAGACTGGATGCAAAATTGCTCCTAATAGCTACAACAAAAAAACTTTAAAATTCTCATTTGTGTAAAAGCAACAATCGAGTGGTGAGGGACAAGGAAAGATTAATTAGAAGCAGGGACTGCTAATATAAGATTGTAAGAGTTAATCCTACACTTAAAAGACAGCCTTGCTGCCTCTCCTAGTCCACAGCACATTGCAAAGACAATAGTTACAGGCTTAAAGCAGCCATAATACAGCTGCCCTTCTTTGTTCAATGGCAAACATGCCTAGTTAGTAAAACACAGTAAATTGTTATTTGGGAACAGTATCTGAGGGGCAGTGACCTCTCTAGGTGATGCTTGCTCCTGGTCAGAGGGCCAATGCTAAATCCGTGCGGTGGCACAGACCTTTTTTAGAGCTGACACGGACCAAGTGGTGCCTGGCACGTGTGCAGGCCTAAGGCACAACAGCTGGTCTCATCCTGCGAGGTCAGAGATGGGGATGCTCATGTGCTCTGAGGGCTGCTCTTCTGAGCCACGTACGAACCCAAAGCCTGTGCTCCGCTTGTAATAGGTCACACGTGCAAGTGTGGGTTGGATGATATGTGGGTTTTGTCTATACATCTGCCTTACAATGCATAAGCGCAACACAGCTCTCTGATATTGAGTATTAAACAGTAACAATTAATGGTATGTCTAGCTTATCTTTAAATGAACACATTTCTTTGCTTGAACCTTACATTAAGGCTAAAGAGCACCTTGGTCAAAACAAAACTTCTCATGTGGTGGTGCCCCATGTGTGGTGGTCCCACCTCCAGTCCTATACTGCCCACCCCAGTGCCTGTAAGAGAAAGGCACCGCAGAATGTACTCAGCTCCATCAGCAGCTCCAGGAGATGGCTTTATCAGCTGGTGCCAGGGTGCTTTCATAAACAAATTCTCAGAGCCCTTGGCATCAGAAAATCCTTATTTCCTGTAACGTACAGCAAAGAATGTTTTATTTGTATCTAATGTAAGGATTTCTGTAACAAACTGTGAAAAAAAAAGATAATGAATTAATAAAAGGTACAGGGCTGGAAAGTCTAGAATTCACAAATTGTACACATACTTATGTTTCTGAAGACAAATCTATGCAGTTGTGTTGTATTGTAGGAAATTTCATTTTTATGTACATATATATTGTAAATAAATAGGATGCTGTATATTTTTGCAGTTGTTTATCCCCTATGAATAGAAGTGTTGAGATAGGCTCTGCATATTAAGAATAATTTTAATAGAAATACAAATACTTTAGCTTCTTAGCAAAATGTATATCCTTTTCTTTCTCCCAAGAGTCCACAAGTTAAATCCTAAACTTGAAATTATAATTACATCCCTACAGTAAAAAGAGAAATAAAAGGTCCAGTGAAATTGCTAGGATTAATTCCAGTGCGTGACTCCTTGTTTTCTCAACAGCAAGTTTGCCAGTCTTCCTGTTGGGTAAAATATCTCCCTTGTTAAAGGGCCCCTTTGGTACCCAGATACCTTGTACCTCCTCAGCTGAGGTCAGTTGGTAGTACAGTGCTGGAAAGGCTTTATGCAGGAAGCCATGGCAAACTGCAGGCAGCAATTTGACCCAGCATTATGCCATGTTGTACCCAGGCACGTATTTACACAACTACTACAAAGAGAAGTCAGGGCAGAGCTTCTGCATGTCCATTTTCAGCCATCAGAAATGCCTGTAGTTCAGAAAAGGAGGTATGACAAGCCAGGGGTGGGCAGCAACCAGAGCAACTGGTGCCATTTCCAGCCCCCTCCCTTCCTGCAGAGTCCTGTGACTGCTCCTCCGCTGCAGACCCTGCTGCTCTCATGCAACCAAAACACTGGCACCCGAGGCTGCCAAGAGCTTCCCTGGCCAGGGACTGCTTGTACATCCTACACTGTGAATAGGCAGAGGTCATGGGATAGCTGCGTGTCCAGGAGTGAGGGTGATGGTAGGGGAGGGCTGGATATGTCCTGAGAGCACATCCATCAGAGGTCTTGCATAGACTTTCTCACTGGTAAATCATGGAAACATTTTTTCAGGAGTGCTGAATAATGGAAGTTAAGAAATGCATCTAAAAATAATTGTGGGTTTTTTCCAAGTTTACTTTATGGGCTTGGATGAAAATGAAACTTGAAATAACATTTGCTTTTACCATGAGCACAAATTTGCGGGAAAAAATCCTATATACAGTCAGTTCTACAGAGCTTTTCAAATTAATACAAGTGTACGTTTTGTTTTCAGTGTTATAGCCAAGAAAATATAAACTGTAAAGGTATTTTTCCACTAGACTTGAACTTTACCTTGTTTATAGAAACCTGTTTTTAGTGTCCCAACATATGCTAAGGCTCACACAGATCCAGTATAAACAATGTTGTTTGAATGATGTATGCTTGTTACAAGCTCATCTCTAATAGATTGTTAAAGTGAGTCATCGGTAATATTTTGCTCCTGTTAACATTACCTGTTAACTTTGTGCTGCTCATATCCAAATAAACAACACAGTTTTTCAGTTTCTGTGTGTAAATAAAATGTATCAAATTCTATAATCTCTCTGTTACCTCTTAGTTTTTAAACATTAAAATTGTGATCTAAATTAATATTGGGGCCATACTCATTCTTCCAAAGGGATGACTATGTATCATTTTAATGGCTTGAACAGCAAATGCTCCCTGCTCTTTATGAAAGTATTTTCACTGATTAGATTTGGTGCAGTTTCTAGAGCAAAGCATCAACAGATGGCTATGGAGCATTAAGGTGAAGTTCCTGATACAGTTTTAGAGGGACTCAAAGCTGGGGCAGGTGGTTACCACAGTCTGCTGTTGCTGAAGATGACAGCATTCCTCGAGACCAGTACTTGTTTCTGCCTGCTCTTTGAAGACTGTCTGAGTTCTCTGCCTTTTGTTTCAAAGTCAAGTCAGGCCGTTTAACTTAAAAGGCTGCTGTTAAATTGGGTTTGAGTTTGGATGTCAAACTGGTGCCTGAAGTGACTAAACCCCTGCCAGACTTTTTTCCGTCCGATCCCCAAGCTCAGACACAAGATACATCAGGGATGTATATTAAAGCCATAAACCTGGGAGCACAGAGTTACAAGCTTCTGCACTAACCTGGTCTAAGTCTCTTCTGTTTGGCATGCATTTGCACACCCTTCTCCACCTAGCCAAGCTTAATCATCTCATAGCCATATCCTAAGACATAGGAACATAATTTATGGAGCAGAGGGAAAAAGAGAAACTATAGTTCTTTTTTTTCCTTGCTTGCAGAGACTACCACAAATACCTGTTGCTTCTGCACTGCAGTCTGACAGCTTCACCTGACATTCACCTAAAACCAAGCAGACGAAGTTAAAAATACCAATCTCCTTTCCAGCCACACACTTCTGCTTTTGGTTTGTATCCCCAAAGTCAGCCAGATCTCAAGTACATCTGACCAGTCCCTCTTGGGGAGTGAAAAACAAAAAAAGAAAAATTACTATTTCTTAGGGCAAGCAATGCTTTTTTCTGAAGACATACACCCATATGCTTCAAGTGGGGTCTTAGTTTGACTTAAATTCATGTGAAATTGCATTTAGTCTACAAGCTGAAGCCTAAATTCAAGCCACTGTTAAGATGTCTCATTCCCCACTACACTAAGAGCTGGAAATAGGCACTCATGCCAGCTTTAGGAAGTGTGGAGAAAGTGGAGATGTCAGGAAGAGGCACAACTGGTAAGTGAATTTCTAAGACGTTCTAACCACAAACCCATAAGAAACTGAACATGGGCTTTGCTTCCTACAAGGAAGCTTCCTTCCCTGTTCTCAGCCCCATGCAGGAGACCAGCACCCTTTGTTTTGCAGTCAGTTATGTTAAGGATCTCTGGCTGAAATACAGACTTCCTAACACAGATCCCAGTGTGCAGTTAGACAGAAGTTCTCAAGCAACTCAGCATCTGTGTTTTGCAAATACTAAGTGCCATGTATTTCTCTTTCAGCTTACAGTTATGGAAAATGGAGACTATTAAAGCTGTCAGTGTTACTAAATGTCATGGCACTGGCAAGGGACAGTGCTGCTGGCTTAGTGTGCCTCAACCTTGTCATGGCTCACTGCCTGAAAAATATGAGGTTATTGGTATTCTTAGGAAATGGTGTTAATTGGCTGAGGCCTAGGCAATATGGCTAGGAAAATCAACTGTGATGGCTGGGGTGGCACAGGCCAGCCCTGTCTGAGAGCCAATCTGCAGATCAAAACCACCTTGTGAGTTCCCTGAGCTATGGGCCCATGGGAGCTGCTGTCCTGCAGAAATGGAGGGAAGTGTATCATCAACACAAGTTAGAATGTATCCCAGAGACAACAACCACATCCCCTCCTTAAAAAATCCTACCTGGCTTAAAGTGTCAGGTCCTTTTCCCAGAGTTAACCAGATCCACCTCCTCCTGCCTGACACATTTTCTTGGTTTAAGACAATTTAAAGAGGTGGACACTCTAAAAACGAGTTACCTCCCCTTAGTTCCAACCAATCCCTTTTCACCAATAAAGAATGAAGACCAGTACATATACATGAAAAAATAACAGTTTACTAACTAGCGAAACACCAACAGGCAAAAAACAGCAGTGAACAATCACTAAATACAAAATTGCTAAATCTCACAAACCACAGGAACAAAGAGACACCCGAATTGGGGTACTGGCCCGTTCCAAGATAGCAGCCCCCGCTGGCGACTGCATATACAAAGAGAGACAAATGGAAAATGGTGTCAAACCTGAACCTTTTCAAGGGATTGGCATCTCCTGACTGCCCCAGTTGTGAGTCTGGCCGTGCTACTGGGCTTTAAAGAGACAAGTAACGATTTTCTGGACACAGATATGGAATACAATAACATTTTGGGTTACCTAGGACACGTGTACCCTTAGGAGAGTGTTTGCCCATTGGGCAGCAAACCTTAAGCACTGTCCTCTTACCAGTTACAAAACCAAGTATCAGATGTGGGAGCATATGTAGCTGCCATTTCTCCTCTTCAGGCTCGTGCCATGAGCTCAGCCTGGTGAGCAGCTGATGAGGATGAGAGAGGAGGGTCTGTTGCCCAGATGTCTCTCTGGCCACCAGGACCAGCCCATCAGAGCTGGATGTGCAGTCTGCCACAGAGATGGGGCGAGCACGATGCTCAGCAGCACCACTGCAGGAGCCAAGTGCATTGAGGATAAAAAAAACCTATTGTTCTACCCCAGGTAATTATAAGGGAACATAGCAGTTAGGCGTCAAGGTATTGGAAAGTGTTACGATAACAAAGAAACTCAAGAAGAGGGTGGAGAAATTTTTACGATGTGGGATCAGATTAATGACCTGTACAATGACTGCAGTAAAAACAGCAGCATACAGATGCTACAACATTTGTAGAACACATTTCTTCAAACCATAACCAAAGCCTGTAATTTACTAAGATGTTAAAAAAAAAAAAGAAAAAAGAAAAAAAAAAAGAAAATTATATGTTCACTGACAAAGCCAGTTCCTGCAGTCTCTGAAGTTTTCTTGGGCTTGGTGCAGGCAGCAGTTCCCAGTAGTACTTCTTACATAATAGCTGGATTTCCTATTAATTTTCAGATACCATTTGTAGATAATCAGAGAAGTACCAGATGCTGGAGAAACAACTTCCCTGACATAACAAGGAATTATATATCTCTTGCAATTAGATCATCACAAAATTAAAGGAAAGCAGGCATCAGTCTGCCATTCCCGTATCCACTGGCGTTTAAACAATGAGCACAGTTTCTGTTACTATTGCTGGCAGCCCTCCAGCAGCACTTTAAAAAGGCAGTATGGCCTCCCTGTAAATTAATAAACAATCTTGTAAAGCAACAGGCACAGGAACATTCAAGTCTTTGTTAAATTTTTACTTGAGTAGAGAACTAATTGGCATCTTTCTGTGCAGAACAAGCAGGGTCAATTTCTCCATTTCCAGAGGCAGATTATTTTAACGAGAATCCACAGTCCCTGTGGTTAATGGGGTAAACCTTAGGAATGAGGGTTATTGGAGATGCAGAAATTATTTGCTTTCTTAAAGAGTTCTGGTTGTGAAACAATTAAACTCAGTTGACAAAAAAAAAAAAAAAAAGACAAAATAAATGAGTCCTAGCTATGTTGATGGCTTCAAAACACATTCATTATCACAACAAAAGCAGATGTGTCATCTTCACATGGGATGCTGATGTCCTAGAGTAACACGTGATCACTGGCTGTACCATTCAGACCAGTCTCACCCAGAGAGAAGATGATATTCTCGCCTCTGCTCTGGGCCAAAGAATAAAGAACAGCCTGAAATCTTTTGTACAAGGCTGCCCACCAAGATGCAGAGTGTTCTCTAAGGAGTGGGAAATGCACTCAGATATATGCATGCCACCTAATTATCTTCCTTCATCTGGTGTTCTGGCACATCCCTGTCTGATACAGATTACACTGGGGCAAATTCAGCTCTTGGTAGCACTCATGCTTGGGACAACTGGGAGGACAGTTGACAAAAACATGAATGATCAGGTGACCAGAATGATGAGTAGGTGTACAGAGCAGAAGATGCACCCCATGCAGTCTGCAAACCCCACATAGGCAGCTAAAGCACTGAGCAAGTGGGGCTCCACTTCAGCACATGAGGGAAACACATCACCAACACCTTGACCTGACTAGGGACAATTTCACTATCCTAAAAGGGAGCACAATAATAAATCAGTTCATTCAAGCAAGAACATTTCTATATTCATGTTACAACCCTCTATCAAGCACAAGAGACCACTAGTCCTGTTTGCTGCAGAAATAAGCCATACTTCCCCTCAGACAACTGAATACTACTCTGAGGGCTCAGAACAGTCGTCTAAAATTGGAAAGTATCTTTTTGGGGGTATTTTTTGTTTTACAAGCATCTGGACAAACAGTCCAGATACTAACAAACAAAATAGGTCAAAACTATTAGCTAGAAAACAAGTCTTGCAACACACTCTTTACCAACCCACTCACCCTTGAGGAAAAAACGTGGTTAGCACAGTTGAGACAGGAAAAAACACCCACAAAGAGCAGGATTCATCGAAGTCAGCTCTGAGAGGGAGGTACTTTTCATAAGGGGACAGTCAGGAAGAGGGCATTTACCCACAAGAAGAACATGCAGTGTTTCCAAGCCCACTTCTTTATAGGTGCTGTGTCAGTGGACCTCCACCAAAGGCAGCATTGTCCCAAAATACAGCTGCTGACACCTCTGCTGCATTGCTGGGGAAGTACCAACTTTGGGATGTTCTATGGTTCAGAGCTGCAAAAGAGATTTCATGTGTCCTTGCTGTGGATCTCCCCAGCAAATTTTCAATCCCAGAAACCTTCCAGGAAGATCTGGATGAGCCCAAGACAGAAAACCCACAGTCTAGTTACAAGGGACCAGATTAGATACATACAATTAATGTCTCACAAGAATTTCAAGTGCCAAGTTTTACGAGCAAAGAAATCTAGCCACAAAGATCTTGGGTTGGTACAGAGCTTTTTTCACGAAGGGTACTAGCAACCACCACTAAGTGGTAAGCACACCAGACTAATTTACTGATTAGATACACAGAGCTATTCCCAGGCACTGCTTCCACAGGCTTTCCAAGGTTCACATCCTGCTGTGAAATGGTTGCGGTCCGCTGTGATCAATGGAATTCGCCTTAGATTTATATAACCTGATAAAATGTCTTAGACTTTCATAATCTGAAGAACTACTTTACTGGATTTCTACTAACATACTAAGTTATACATTAATTGCTTTGTGGAGTTGGAGGGACAAGGGAAATGCTAAATAGGCTTCAAGCCTTTATATCTTTTAGAGCTGATAAAGGACTTATATTTTATTTGTTCTAACCTTGGTAAGAAATGAAAAATTATCTAAACTGACCCTGCAAAAGGTATGGAAATCAACAAAACCCCAGGAAAACAGACAGCACTACCAAGGAAAATATCTTTAGGAATGAAAACTACCACACTGGAATTGTACGAGCTCCAGGTCTCTTAGGAAAACATTACTCTAAATCTCAACTGAGGATAAAAAAATTATAGGCAAGTGCAATTGTGGTTCTAGAGCTCAGTGAAATGCCATCTAATGCATAAGACCCAAGCTGTGAGGAGGTAGCTAACATGGCTAGTGATGGCTACTGAGAATTGCACAACTAGGCACCAAAGTCTTGGCTGTTCTTGTGGCAAATATTATTTTGCATACACACTCATAAGTCTGTCTTAAGCTATTGCTGCTATTTTTCCTCATCTCCACAGTCAGCAGAGCAAAACCATCATTGTCTATAGGGTTTGTCCTTGCAGGCTACACACGAAGACTAATCCCTGACACAAATTTGTCATTCTTATCCAAGTCAGGAGGTATATCAGCACAGACACCAGCAGTTTAGCAATACTGCATGCTATAGAAAATATATCTGTTCTCAGCTCCAGTGAAACTGGGTCACCAAAAGTATTTCCTCCTGCACTGTTATTTTACATCTGAACACACAGAAACTGAAGTGTTACTCCAGTGTCCAAGCTTCTGATGACCCATGATGCAAATCCACCTCACCCAGCCAAGTTAATGAAGGGCGAACACAAGCCTCACTGGGAAACATTTTTCAGACAGTTATGGCTGGGATAAGACAGTCACCACATGTTTTGCTTCAACAGCTGAAAAAAACCAGTCATACCACTGCACTAATGTGTGCATGTCATTTAGCAACCCGGCTGACGTTGCTTATGACAGCCTTAACTTCTCTGCAAGACGCTGGATACTTGTTGCTTTTTCTGTTTCAAGTCAGAAAATAGTGCATTTATAAGGATCATCTTTTCTGTCAGCTGCTTTACAGCCAAAAAAGTTTGGTAAACTCTGTAAAGAGATGCTCCAGCAAGCTACATCTCCCCTGGGAAGCCTAGAAGGGGAATAAGAAGAAAAGGTCGCACATACATAACTTTACTACTGGTTGAAGTAAGGAAAGGTTGACTGAGGGTCAGAAAGCTTTGAGTGGAAATACAGTTCCCTAGATGAGCCATGCTTTCATTTTTAGTACTGTGCTGCTCCCTAATCTCAGCATTTTATGCTGCTGGTTCTCACAAGAGAGTCTCCAACTGTCCCCCAATGCACAGTCAGTCAAGATGGTGAAGTCTCTGTTCAATGTACTCTGAAGAGAGGCACAAAACACACTGCAAAGGAAGAAGCTGCCCACAAGAGACTCAACATCTCTTCAGAGCTGGCCAGGCAAGGAGACATTGGTCCAAAAGCCTGTGTGACTATTGTCCTGTGTTTGACAGCCTCAAGGAGGACTGGGGAAGAGAATAAGGCAGAGCAGTTTATTTATAATTCCCTTCCTAATGCTTCTGTCCTTTTCTGTCTGACTCAGTCTCTGCCCTGTGGTTGGAATTCCCAAGACAAAACATGAGCCATTAGAATGAATTTTAATAATAGTGATCATTATATTATTTACAATATTTTTACATTATTATGATAACTATAATAATTCAGAAAATGTGCATTGATTATATTCTTTAAATGTTCGTTCCCTTTGCCTTTTTATATAAAACTACTTTTTCTTGAGTTTTTATAAAGTTCCCAATCATTTTCACATTCCTCCCCTCTCCCCCTTGCCCAGGCAGTGTAGCCACAGCTGGATTCTCAAGGGGGCAGCTCAGACCTGAGACTTCCTTTCCTCACACACAGATGTGATCCTCACTCTGCCTGCCTGCCCTCAGAGGATGAGCAGGAAGGGCAGAGACAGCTTCTTGGCCCCCGGATGAGTTCACAAACCACGGGAGAGCAGAAGTAACTAACCACTTGTGCCAGACAGGCTCCGTGAACTGTTCCCAAACTCATGGAGTCGGTGCTAGGACTGCTGTCCTGCCTGTCATTCTGTTCTTGCCATAACAAACCCATAGTTTTTCAGTCACTGCCCTTGTGCTTTCGAGGCACTGCCAGCAGACTAGCTCCTGTAACACTGAATGAGGCAAAGCATGGGAAAATGTGCTCACACGCACACCAACCTATGCTGCTCTTTTGCTGGTACTGAGCCACTCTCCCTGCAGAGCCAGCAACCCGTTTAGGGGTTCACATTGCTGCACCATAACCCAAGTGACTTCAGCAATGCTCCCATTTGGCACCTGTACTTATGGTATCCTGGCATTATGATAGCAATAACATAAACCAGATCTCTGCAGCTTTCACGGCTCCTTTGTAATAACTGAGAACTAACACAAATTTTCCTCTGACATCATCCAAGCAAAGCCATAGTAAGTTTTGGACCCATATGGAAAATATTTTAATAAGTTAGGTCTACATAAGTTTTCTTGCTGTTTTACAGAAATAACCTTGTTCGAAATATTTTAATATTTTAATTTAACACAGTTGATTAGTGATACTCCGCGTGTTTCATAGACCTAGCAAAAGTCAAAGTAGCTTAAATCAAATTGAGGCGTGTTCACTGGGTAGGCATATGTAAGAGAAACCACAGAGGGTTGTTAGTTGCACATAGAAGATAGCCAATATAGCTTTCCTGGTATATTGCTGGAGCAAATGACAGAACAAAATTGATACTAGGCAGAAGACAGCAGAAGATCTGCAAACACCAAGAAGGAGTTGGCTGTCTACAGTTGTCTTAGCTGTGCCTCCTGCAGTTTGTTATAACATCACTCGCACATGGAAGCAGATGGTTTGCTACATATCAATTTACTATGCCTCTCTTTCACTGATATTTTTTCAGCTCTGTCTGTGCATTTTTATTCAAAAGGGGCCATATGGTCCCTCTGAGGTAGTTTATAAATAATTGTATATTTACAGTAGCAATTGAAACCAGAGTCACATACTTACCTTCAGGAAAGCAGCTGAAAATATCTGGGTACTATAGGGTTTGGAATTATTTCCTCAGTACACCACAGAAATATGCAATGAATAATTAAACAAAAATTGATTTCATATGGCCTTCCTGATTGCATTTGTTCTGCTACTGCTGCAAAACACAAGGTTCCTAATCAGAACTGGTCGAAGAGAGATGGGGTCATGCATGCTCTGACAGCATTGCTGTCATCTGTCTTTTGCAGGTTGGAGAAATGATCTCATGTCCTTGCTTTGTCAAGAGCTGGATTCAGATCTCAGTGAAGGAGGGCCTAGGAAAGATGGTGCTCTCTCCCTAGGAGACCCTACTTTACTTCATCTTTGAGGCTTGCAGGGGCTGGTTTGAACACCTAGTTCAGTCCTTCCCCAGGAGAGTAGTTTTTCCAGGTGCAGATTGTTGGCGTACAGCCAATATTTAGCTAGCACCGTTTTCTCAGACACTGAGGCTCCTGTGAATGACTGCCACCCTAGTGCTTCTTCTGCTCACCCTCACCCTTCCTCCCCATGTGTCTGTTGGCCATACCCTATTTCAATCTCAGCAAAGAGCAAATTACTGTAAGAAAAAAGCCCAACTGTCTGAAGAAACAAGACCAAAGTTACTCATGTAACTTTGTGACTGAAGTGACTGAATTAGGGACCAGCCTTGCCTCTCCCTTCCCTCCTGACCCAAATATTTTCAGCACTGTTCTTGTTTTAGCACTAAAGAATGAAAGACAAACCTGCACCTCCCCAGTACCAAGGGAGGGTGTGCAAGGTCAGAAGACCCAGATATTTGGTCTTCCCACTGGGAATAAATTGCCAGAAGAGTTCATCTGCTGCTTAGATCAATAAATGAGAGCATATTTTCAAGTGCCTCACATTGATATTACTGGCCAAGATATGTCAGTGAGAGTGCTATTCTGGAAGGTTCAATATATCTTTGTAAATCCTGCCTACTTACTTGAGGGCTTAACTGGGGACACTGGAATAGGCATGGCCCCTGTCTCACTAATCCCACACCTTCAGCCTGCGATCTGGGCTCCTTCAGTCATGGAAAATCCTGTACTCCAATTCCTACCTAATTTACCACACCCCTGGCACAGCACGTTTGGGTGTCTAAGAATTAATACTGGATAAAAATGAAGATACAACTGATTCCACCGAAGTGGCAACATTATAATTCTCTTTACTTTCCATTTTCTATCTCTTGCACTACCGGTGGGTAATGAGATTTGCTTTTCAAAATGATCCTCTGGGTTGATGCCTAAGAAGAGCACTGCAAGCTGTGATTTACCAAACTAGGAGGCAGGATTAGGTGGGTTATGTAAGTAAGACAGCAAAATCAATCATGAATGAAATCTCAACTCATTTCAGTGTTGTGTTGAACCCTGCCCTCTTGCCTTCAGCTTGAGGAGAAAAATTACAGAGATCTGTACAAAGATTTGAGAAAACTGGCTTTCAGGCACTATCCCTTATACTCCTTTGCTTCTTGGCTGTTCATACTGCCAGATGCTGCCAGCATCTTTTGCCTCTGTTCTCCAGCACATTCACCAGTACCACATGCAGGAATGCAGGAACGTGTGCTGATGTGTTTCTCTCGTGCAAGTATGAAAGAAAAGTAGTATCATATATAATTGCAGACCCAGCTGATTAAATCTGCTCCTGGTTCAGTTATCAGTAAATATGGACAGGAGTAAGGTGATCGTTTGCCCACCAAGCATGTAGTGACCATGGGGACAACCACTGCTAGCCCTAAGCTTCCCCAGGGGTAATCATGGGGATGGCATGTGCTGGTCAGTGGAGCAGACTGAGCAGTGGAGCACTGGGTTACAGAACCTCTCCTTCAGAGACGTCAGGCCTCTGTGGTGGTTCAGTTCCTTGCCACAAGAATGCTAAAAGATGCATGGCCTGTAATTGCTGCTTTTTTGCCACTTTCTGGTTCTCTCACTGAGAGGGTGAGGAGGGCTGCCCACCTGCATCCCTACTGCAGCTGCTGACTGTCCTGTCCATCCCTGCACCTTGGGTAGGTCACCATGCAAAAGCATCTGCAGGAGCATGAGCTTCTGTGTGGAAAACCATCCACCTGCTGTTACCTTCCCCGTCACTGGAAAGAACCTTTTAGCCCTCTTTCCCTATTTTAAGAGCGAAAGTGAAGTTTTGGTTTTCACTGTTTTTCTTTCTAAGCTTGACAACCAGACTGTTCACAATAACAGAGTTAGGTACAGATTACTGTGTTTCCATTAGCAGGACTAATGTCTGACTCCACAAAGTTATTTAGGTTCCTAATAAACACGAGCACCAGGCTTGCCCTGGATTTCCAAACTGAAATGCGTCTGAAGATCTGGATCTAAGTGGCTATATCAGCAAACCCATGAAACTAATTTTACACAGACAGCTATCAAATCCAGAGACTAATCAGCTAAAAAATAAAGATTGCTTTTTGCTAATGGCTTTCATTAATAATTATTTTGCTTTTATTGGTAATAATAGTTCAAACTCTTTTTCCCACTATGAAATCCCCTTAAAGTCTCAATGCAATGCTTGATACAAATACAGTGCATCAGTTCTGTATTTCTGCAAAAGCTCCAGATGGTAAAACTGACATAAAAACAAGAAATATAAATTTTTCTCTAAACTCATTCACTGTGATGGAAGGAGTAAGCACAATACCTAACCCTGACATTTTAAAGGTGTTATTGTTACATATAGTCTACACTGTTATTGGTTTAGCAATCCTACATTTAAAGGTATAGACCCATTCTAAATATACTAGACCAGATAATAAATAATAATTTCATTGATTTAATCAAAGCAGATTTAACTTTTGTTAAGTGACAACCAGATCCAACAGTATCTGTACTCTATTTATAGCTTTACTCCAGAATTCCACATTGTCCCTGACATAGCAAAATGACACCTTCCACAAAGGCAAGGAATTCATTGACTTCATATTCTAAACAAGCCATTGTTAAAATAAATGGAAGTCTCTTAACTCTTAACAATAGTGAGTCAGATGGATCTGACCTCTGTGGGTGGGACTTTAATTATGCCCGCTATGTTTAAGAAAGTACAGTATTGTAATAATATTATGCATTGCATTCCAAGAGTTCCTTCAAAGGCTTGACAATCCCAGGAAATGATGCACATCCTCACTTACAGTACTGTTAAATTGCTAAATATGTCTGGTCATATAAAGCCTAATCCTGTGAAGTTTTGGCATTGCCATTTAATAGGAACTAATAATGTCTTTGGCTGTCCCTTTCCCTAAGGGACAATCATTGTGCTCAATCACAGACTTTAGCCATCTCTAAAAAAGGATAACTGGAATAAAACTACAGCAAAACCCAGTGGTATCGGTGCTGTACAATGAAGTGTTTGTGAAGGGCGGAAGGAAGAGGGTGAATAAGCGATTATCTGGTGGGGAAAGCCAGGGATGGGTAATGCAGAGGCCAGGAGGGCTGCTGGAGGGAGGAAGATTGCAATGTGACATAAAAGTGGCGTCTCCACCAAGTCTGTGGTTTCTGCTCACCAGCTCAGTTATGAGTCAGAACTGCCCAGCTTCAGACTGCCCTTCCACAGGGTGCCATGGTGCCACCTACAGCTTCTCCTGCCTGGCTGCTAGGAAACTCCAGCAGGAAGGAGAACTCTGCACCTCCTTCAAACGGCGTAGTTAACTGATACTTAACATGACAATTAATTTTGAACTGATTTCATTGTAATGAACAGAAAACTTGTCTCAAAGGAGTTGCTGTAGTAACCTGCTTTTGGTTTGTTTTTTTTTTTTTTTTCTGGAAACACGAGGCTACTGCTCAGTTAAACATCTCATTCACAGCTAGCAGTGTCCACAGAAAAAAAATGCAGCCTTATTCTGAGTCATAGGCTGTGTTTTAGATCCCGCTGAAATACATTTTCTTGGTGGAAATAAGTAATGATATTCAACATTTAGAAAATTAAACCTTTTCCCTAATCTTATGTTTTCATTGCAGCAGTTAGGTGTGTCGCCAGGGTCCTGTGTTTGCTGGCACTCAATCTCACTATTTAACTTTGCTGAAGAGCCTGCTAAATCTCTTCCCTGTTGTCAACTGGTTTTTTTCTCTGTGTATTTGCTCTCTGTTTGAAAGCCTACTGATCATTTATGTGGAAGATAACAAGCAGGAAACCTCTGGGAGCACTCCAGAGATTGACCTCCGTCTCCTCAAACCTAGCTCCACCGTGCGGCTGGTTGTGTTACTGGGCATCTTCTGCGGCTGCTAGCATGCAAGAGCTGCCTGCTTTGCTAGAGCTGCCCCGGGAAGGTTTTCTGATGGGGTTTTCCAACTGCTCATCCTGATGCTCATTTGGGGAAGAGGTCCTACTTAAAAAGGACTTTGCATTGTTTCCCACAATTATCTAGGTAACTAAAGCCTCAGAAAATAAGGACAATTGTAGCTACCATAGGTATGTTTTGTTTCCATTTAAAATTTTCAAGAATTATTAGCCAATTCAGAATAGAATGAAAATCCACATTTTTCCTCTAAAACTTAGAAATTTGCTTTACAAAATCTAGTGTAGAAATCCCCACAAACTACTGCCACAGGAAGTGCTCTCAGGAGCTCGGGGGAAGGAAGGGAGGGGGAGCATGTACAAGCTGGCTGACAGGAGTTGTCTCCTTTCCACATACAAGTCCAGGGATCCAGTTTGCTCCAGGGCCACCTCAGGAACAACCTCTCCAGAGAGCTTGCTGCATGGCTTTGAGCAGTGGCACAAGAAGGCTGTCCATTTTTCCCACCACAAAAAAGAAGCATCCCGAAGCCTTTTTTTTTTTTTTTTTTTTTTTTTATATTTTA
>VZRN01004857.1:6449730-6460484 GCA_013397935.1 Dasyornis broadbenti | reverse complement strand
TTTTTTTTTTTTTTGTATTACAGTGCTCTCCATTATGGTTCAGATTGCATAAACTCTTGATAGATGTTTTCATCCCTTCAGGTAAACACAGCTGCCATCTGGTAATTTCATCTCAGCCTTAGAATGGTTCCCAGCCTATTCTGGAAGTCTTTTGGAAAGATGATCAGCAAGCAGGGGAAGCAGAATAATTGCTTTCATGGGAAGCAGTGCTCTCCAGGCCACCACAACACCAACCTCCCGCATGAGCTAGTATTTTGATACCGTGATAGGGAAAATGGCATCAAGGAAACACTGACTTTGCCGGGCTAGAGAATGTTCAACATATCCAACATTCTGTAGGTGTTGGCTGAACATGAAACATCGCTCTGCAGGAGAGGTGCAGTCTCAGTGCTGGATCTCAGTTTTGTTAAAAAGGTACAAAATTTTATTTGAATTCTCTTTTCCACTTGTATTACAGACTTTAAAGCAGCTGGGAAGAAGTTGGTAGGCAAAAATAAATACCCTTATACTATATGCTTAGAATGTTAGTGGGCAGTGTACCCCAATACCTGAAAACACAAAATTTGTCACACATCAGGTATAGACTCAGTCACAACTTTAATGCTGAATTGAGCAGGCCATTACTGACTCCCCTTAACAGCTCGGTGTTATTAATAGCTACAGAATATATAACATGCTCTCTCAGCAGAAGTGTGGCTATTTTATTCACACTTTATAATGCTTCCTTTTCACTAACTTGATAAGATGACATTAATAGGATCTACTTAGCTCTTAGAAATTTGGAAATTTATAGAACAACTCTTCTAATTTGATAGCATTTTCGTTTTCTTTTTTTCACAAACTTGCTCAAAAGCAGAAAAAGCCATGGCGGTCCTGATGAACGCGCAGCTGAACATGAGCCAGCAAAGTGGCCTTGCTGTAAAGAAGGCAAGTGTAAGCCAAAGGATTGCCAGCAGGTTGAGGGAGGCACCACTTCAGCTTCACCTCAGCTCAGCATTGGGGAGGCTGCACTTGGAGTGCAGAGTCCAGCTCTGGGCTCCCCACTATGAGTAATATTGAGCTACTTGAGAGAGTATAGCTAAGGAGTACACAGATGATGAAGGGACTAGAGAACCTCACATATGAGACAAGGCCAAGGGGTCTGGGACTGTCCAGCCTGGAGAAGAGGAGGTTCAGGGGGATCTCATCCACGTATACAAATACCTGAGGGGAAGGTGTAAAGAGGATGGAGCCAGGCTCTTTTCAGTGGCACCCAGAGACAGAATCCGCCACAGCGGACACACCCGGAAACACAGTTGGTTCCCTCTGAATTTCAAGGAACAGGCTGCCCAGAGAGGCTGTGATCTCCATCTTTGGAATATTCAAAAGCCATCTAGATGTGGTCCTGGGAAACTGGCTTTATGTGGCCCTTTCTGAGCAAGGTGAGGTTGAACCAGATGATCTCTAGAGGTCCCTCCCAACCACAAGCACTCTGTGATTTTGTGAATTCTGTCTGATAAACAAATGGATACATGACCAGCCTGTGTAGCTATATCACAAGAATATATCCAGTGTAAAAAGAAGACACAGATCACAAAGGACAACCTCACACTAAGCAGTTGTGGGACATGAGAGCAGTGACCTGCAGGCACTCAGGCTAAACAGGTCTATGGCAGCAGCAAGGTGTTGGGGGTAGAACATAAGTAAGACATTCTTTCCTTCAATAGCTGGCTAATTAGGTTTGATGGCTCAGATCCTTTCTGATTTCTGATATCATATGATGGTTACAACCTAGTCCCTCTTTTTATCTGCTGGGTCTATTAAAGAGATGATGGCTTTTCCTTTCAGACACTACTCCAAAATTGGTCTTCCACCTCTGTGTCCTATGAGCTTTGCTTGAGTGATGTGTTCATACTATGGCAGCCTTGCTATTCTGCCATGCAGAGCTGAGAGCAGCAGGGATCGGGACACCACAGCATGTAATGTGCCACATGGCTCAGGGGTCCAAGACTGCAGCAGAGGGGGTATCAGAAGGTGCTCAAGTCACAGAATTATTATTGGGAAGGTTACTTCCCTATTTTTAGTTAGTATTTACAGGTCTGAAAGTGCTTAGAGTTTTGGGTAAATTTTTCTTTCAGCATTTTAAATTCAAAGGACAAGCAACCTTCAGGCAGAAAGAGCCTCACTGGAAAAAATCCTGGCTGAAGTGCCAAAAATATTTTTAAAAGTAACCATAGAACAAAATAAACCAACATAGCCTAGAAAAATCCCAAGGCATGTGATGATGGACCTAGGAAATAATTATATTTCTGCTTAATTTTATAACCTCTGGTTAATCTCAGCAATACAACAAAAGTCTTTTCAGAGCATAAAGGTACCACCTCCTCTAGTCCAGCCTCGATGGTGGCTGCATGAGCGTGAGCACCATAACATTAACAACTCCTCCACCTAGCTGCCTTCTTCCATAATGTCATCCTAAACAGCTGCAGACAAGCAGAGGCTTGTTAAAGTGTTATTTTGGGGTAAATGTCAGAAATAATTAATTTCAACACAATTTTGAACATACTGTTCTCAGAGTGTATTAAATAAGGTGTACTTTTAGTAGAGTGGATGCTTAGTTCTTCTTTTGGGTAAAAATATTGTTTAGTGTGCACTAAAAATACTCCAGTGGTATTATATATGATTAAGGGATGTTCTTTTTAGTGGTGCCCTTATTAGTGAGTCTGCTATAAACAAATGTGTTTATTAGATAGCGAACCGCACTTCAGTTTGTATTGGACCATTAGCTAGCAACCTCTCGGCTGACTCTACTGGGTATCAGCTGGGGATTACTGTCTAGGGACTTTAATAACACAGCCCAGTTTGGGTGCAGTAAATCACTAATGTCCAAACTATGCTATCAAGATAAAGTATTTGATAATAATACAAAACTAAATGACTGTTTGGAAAAGCTGATGGTGGTGGTGCTGGCAACTGATGTAATTCATGTGAGATATACAGCAAATAATCTGAAGCCTAAAGTGATTTTTTTAAAAATTATGGCCAAGTTTTGTTCTTATTTTAGTCACTTGGATTACTGCCTGTTGTGCTTAGGACGTGACATTTTCTGAATGCATTTAAAGAAACATACACAACTCTAAGAGTAGTTAATAGAAGAAATGGTCTGAAAGTCCCCTGAGAAGCTGCCCAGCTCCTGAAAGCTGCTGCCTCAGAGCAAATCCTTTTTCCACTTGTGAGACACTGAAATACTTTTCTGTTTTCTGCCTTCTGTGAAGAAGAGCCATGCAACCATCATAAGGAATCAACAGACTTGGCTGATTCAGACTTACTGAAAAGATGAACTATCTCAAAATCAAAACAATTAAGTAAAATCATTTTTTCTCATCACCACCTCACCAAAACATTACCAAAAGTGTACATGGATTGTCTCCTGCCCTCTCTGGGTGCTTCCAGACAAGCTCGACTGACTCTTGTGAAGCAATGAAAGAGGGTATTAGCATGTCTGGTTATCCACTTTTCCATTTTGCTAATGGTTACCACTTCACAACAGAGAGCAGAAACGTTTCGAACTGCATGGCAGATTACTCTAAAGAACCATCAGTTTGGGATTTATTTGTATTTAATGTGGTTGGTTTTTTTTTTTTCCAAAATGGAAACCTTTGGGAAAGGGACAGATTAGGCAGGAAGGGAAGGTAATGTCTCTTGGTATGAAAAGACAGACATTTTCTGGAGAAATCAGTGTGCCCAGAAACATTCTGCATCATGTTCTTTCACTTCTCTTGCATCACAACTTGAAGGCATAGTAGGTTGGATTTCAGAGACTCCTGTTCACCCTGCTACTGCCATTGCTAAACCGTACGGATACAGAATTCCTCAACAGGAGGAGAGGCAAGTGCAGGAAATTTTGAGGAGTCTGGTGTATTCAAAATCTCAGGGAAGGGCAAAGGGCACTGCAGGACTCAACATGCTAGACAACTAAGGAAGACAGAGATTTCAAAGCACCTTTGAACTGTGAATAGAGAATATTTTAGAGAAAGCAAATCTGTGTAAAGATTCAGCATTTTAAATGAAATATAAGGAGCTCTTCTAAAGTAGAACCAGCAAAGGAAAGCCAAAGAGCATTCTTAACCTCTCAAGGTTAAATAAGGAATTTCAGAAAAATTAATCTGTCCATATCTGTCATGAAAAAAAAAAAAAAAAGGACATTTTGCATCTGTTTAAAAAATAAAAGTCTTTCAGATATTCATGTGAGTACAAAAATATTGATTCACATGAAACAAGGCTATTAGATTGCAGTATTACAGTGTTCTCCAATATGGTTCAGATTGCATAAACTCTTGATAGATCTTTTCATCCCTTCAGGTAAACAAACATAAGAAAAAAAGATAGGGAAGGAACACTTTTTTCTAAATTGTTGATGGCCATGAGTGCTGGCACACAATAAAGAGCAGTTTCTCCATCTATGGAGTCCAGCTGCCTGGGGCTTGGCTGCTGGCTGGGGTTAAACCATGACACAAGTTAACTTCATTCCCTCTCATCCTCCTCTCGCTCTGTCACACACAGTCCCACAGAAAAACCTTTCCATCCAATGAGTTCAAGCCCATGTGTGCCTTTGAGTTTAACTTTGCTTTTATTTAGCTATCTCCTACAGTTTCTCTAAGATGAAGGATGGTAGTTATACCCAACACTTTAAACAATCTTTTTCTCAACCTGTTACACCAAGTTTGAGTGAAACCAGTAAGCCTGTTCAGGTTGGTGAAGAGATACCTTATATAATATGGTTCAGCTTAAGTTCAATGGACTAAATTGGTTAGACAAGTCATCATCCCACAAACTAGAACACATAATTTGGAACAAGGAAAGAACATTGGCTCTTTTTGCTAAGGAATGCACTGTTGGATTTTTGTTAGAAATTGCAAGGTGTGCACATGCTAGTGTTAAAGGCTCCAATGATTTTTTGTCTTAAGACTGTGAATAAATGTTGTTGGTCACAGCCCAGTAGTAGGATATTTGCAAAATACTCTTGGGAACTCCTGGAATAATAAATGAATGGTGTCTCTATGACAGGATAACACCCATTCCATTTCTTGCCGAGGAAACAATATGACTATATATTATAAATTATGGCTAGTTATCTCACATTCTGTTTCCTCATAGCCCTAAACACAGGAAGCCTTTTCTTCTTCAAAATATTCAATATCGCTGTTAATAGCATCTTTCACTTCTACAGTGAGATGTATTCCAGAGAATTCCAGTCTATCTCCATGGAGCACAGTCAAAGTGTGACCAAGTGCATAACAAGAGAAAAATTCCAGCCAAGACCATTACAAAATTCCTCTGATCCTATACAAAAGGGTTGCTGCTACCCACAAAGAACTGAGACAGTCTGATATCCTTGGGTTTTGTCCAAGATCTTCAGCTTCAGAGCTAGAACATACTTTAGTTGAACAGGGAACTCCCAGGAACTGATATGTGGATACTGTATATGGAAATACTGTGAATCTGAAATGTGTGATGTCAAATTTTACTTGATCTGATCCTGCCCATCCTTTGAAACTCAGTTTTGCCAAAGATTAGGCCAACAGGAAAGTTTGTATATATGTTACTAAATGGCAAACATGGCTGGTTCAAACGTGAATAGTAGAATCAGTAGTAGAATCAGAATAGATCAGAATCAAAGATACTGATCAGTATCTTTGAATTAATTAGAAGACCAAAAAAAAGAAAAAAACCAAAACAATCAATCAAACAAACAAACAAAAATCCCAAGTAGAAGCTTGATAACTATTTTTCCAACATGGCTGCTAGCACTTGTGATTCTTGGATTTCTCCTGTGCAGGGCCAGGGGCTGGACTTCGATGGTCCTTGTAGGTCTCTTCCAATCCAGAATTTTCTGTGATTCTGTGATTTATTAAAACAAATACAAGAAGAAAAAAACAAAGAAGAAGAAAAAAGGAAACAGAACAGTTGTCTATACTGTGACTGACTATAGTCTCAAAAAAGATTTTTTTAGGTGTTAGACCAAATGTTTGCATTCCCTTTGGCTAAAAAAAAGTCTGAAATTCCTCACTAGTGTGTGTTAACTCATCCCACTTACTTTTATTTATAGACTATCATGCTGTATTTCCAAACAACGAAACTTGCAAGCAAAGACATACTGCATGTAAATAAAAAAAGTCTCTCAATAAAACAATTTTTAGAACAAGAAAAACATTACAAGCTCTATCACTGAAATAACATTCTCAGTGTAGCCAAGTATTCAAGGCATCTTGACAAAGAAAACACACAACCTACTTACTTGGACATCTATCTATCTAGATATAGATATGGATATGGATATGGATATAGATATAGATATAGATATAGATATAGATATAGATATAGATATAGATATAGATATAGATATAGATATAGATATAGATATAGATACATACAAATATATCTCCAAATTTCAAAATTAAAAATTCCCTAAAAAGAGATGAGAATGCCAGTACCAGAGACAGAGACTTCAGAACAGCCTATTATTGGATCACTGAGCTAATCCATTTAGTTTATTTTCAGTTAATTTAATTTTTTTTTTGCATCATACATGAACACAAGACAAAGCTCAATTTCAAATTAAAACAGTAACAAAAATTTATTGCTGGAAAGAGAGGAGAGAAAGAACCCAAAAAGAACTTTGTGAAAAAAAATTATCAAGTTAACAATTTCTAATTACTTCAAAGTTAAGAAGAAGATAACGTCCAACACTAATTTTTCAATAACAACTGCTGCCAAAGCAGTCTCATGTCCTTTTATAGAAAAATATCATGCCCCTTGCATAGGGCAGACAAAGCACTTACCATATATTTGATTTTAGTAGGCCTTTTAATGTTGTTTAACCTAAGAGAGATTGGACAGGAATAAAAAATGGTAAAAGCAAGTAAAAGTTTTTTTCAAAGAGAAAGGGGACAATCTAATACCAGCACTTATGGTGGACGGGGATAAATGTATGGGCTTCTGATGCAGCAGGAAGGATCACACATATGAATCAGAACAGCTTTCCAAAAGTATAAACTAGAGAAATGGCCTGCTTAAGGAAGCAGGCCTTGGAAGGAGAGTCTACCACCAGAGATCTTGAAGAATAAACTGAGTGAAGGAGCATCATATACATGACTGACCCTCCATGGGGCAGAGAGGGTGAATGAGCTCTGAATAAAGTCCACCTTTTGCCATTTGCATATATCTACATTCTTTAAAAGCTCAAAATCCAAGAGCCCAATAGATGAATCATTTATTACTTAAACGAGCATCTGAAATCAGACAGTAAAAACATTCTATCATCAACAGTTCTTCTGTTCCCTGGGCATAGCATATTTTGGTGGCTTTAATTAATCGGTCCCAACAGTGTCACAATAGGAAGAACAATCTACTATGCTAAAATTTTTTCACCTTCTCTCTTCCAGAGACAGAATGTAGTACTGGCAGCTTCAAGATTCCAGAAATACCACTGCAGGCTCATTAAATTGAAAAAAGTAATATTAATAAAGTCACTTACCTGTGCCTTCGTTGCAATGTTGTATAAATGGCAAATGGTGTAGGATGGCACAGAATGCTTCCAAGTTAAGAATTTGAATTCACAGCACAAATAAGCAATTGTCTCCATCTTCCCCTCCGTGCTCTATGACAATCCTAATTTCTGCTCTTGTGGCTAACTACCATTTTGTCCTCCAGGAGTTTCATGCTTGACTGATCCCTGCTTTCATCAAGCATCACCTCCCTTCCTTTGCTCTACCACATTGTGATCCAAATCTCTCAATCAGTTCTGCCAGCATCTCCCTCTCTCCTTCACCCTAATACCACTCTTATTTCCAGTATCACAGTCCTGTTGCTCCCATCTCCAAATGACCATGCCCCCATTCACACTGTTCTCCCTGCACATGTTCCAGTTTTTCTCTGGCACATCTGGCTTCAGATCATACTCACAGCTGTGCCATGAATACGGCTTTGCTTGCACTTCCACACCGAGCTGCCATCCTGAGAGAAATATGAGCCGGTGGGAAGCTCTACTTCAGGGAAGTTTCCAGCTCTCACGGATACTGGGAAACTCTGCAAATGTGGGCAGAGTAAATCTCCCAAACAAAACACAGGGCACACACAAACGTCCTCCAAAGTACTGCTAAAAATCATGTGTCTCCTACAGCCTGAGGTTTACTCATGATCTTTTAGCAGAACATGCTGGATCTAGCTGGAAAATGAAGAAATCTACTCATACCTACCTAGAAAAGACAACAGGCAATAGTGACTGACTCCACTAGTCCTATCCTTAATCTACAAAGGATTTATTGGTGTGGTGTCCACCTTGACTAAGGACAACCTCTTCCATTAGTCACTTGAAGAACAGTTGAAGAAGCTAAAAACTTTAAAATACATTAAAACAGAGTAAAGACATGTTTTTACCACCCTAAAGCATGAAAACAAAATCAGCAAATGTCAAAACTCAGAAAGGTTGGCTCCCAGATCTTAAGATTTTGAAGATAAGATTCTCCTTTCAACAAAACTGGCCGGCGCTGACAACTCATACACTAATCCAGAAACTTTAACAATTTCTATATTCATTCCTATCAACTTTGCCCCAGCTAATACTTCTTTTCCTGCCATCTTTATCTCAGTTCCCAACAATATTTCACCTATCCCTTCAGGTCAAATCATACTCCTGTCTTGATTTTTGAGAAAAATACTAATGGTTGCATGAATGACTGTAGCCCAATAAATTTATGAAAATGCCTGTATCATAGGGTTTGCTGAGATTAACAGGAAATCAGAATTCACAATCCCCTTTTTCTATACCCCTGAACAAAACCTAAACTCCTCGCTCCCCCTTTCAGCAGGTGCAGAGCACACAGAGCGATCTATATGTCAGGCTCACTTTTGGCAGAAGTGACCGACCACTCATCCTTGATGGACTGGTTCTGGGAGCAGACATCCACCTGGACACCACTGTCCTTCAGTCCTGATTGGACTGGAAACCTCTGCAGGCTGGAACTTCATGTACACATAGGAAAACTAAAGACATATTTGTCAGAGCTGACAGGAGAAAAGTCAAAGATTTTCCCCCTCATCATAAACAGTGTACAGAACCCACCCATCTCAAAAGGTGTTTCTCTTTGCATTCCACTCTCACACAGATATTTCTCTTCAGCTTGCCTGGCTCTTCTGTGCAACATGATCTGTGCAGCATGAGTGGGTGACATCTTTGTGACTTGTGACAGAAACAGTGAATACCAAGCCCTCCCTGCATCTGTGAGCCCCAAGAGACTTAGTAACCATTTTAATTAAAAGGTTCAACAGTAACAAAGAATAACATACAGTAGCTGTGTATAGTATACCTCCTTGCAACAAAACCTTATCCCTGTGGTTGGCTAGCCAAAAACACAGCTGGTTTGCTGCTACAGTTGCGTCAGTGTCTAGTTCCAGGGTCATTCAAGAACTCAGTGTAGTCAAAACACAGCACTTGTGTTTACTTTGTAACATGGATTTCTTTAATCTCAATTTTCCTAACACCTTATTCCTTTTTTTTAATATAATCCCATTGAAGATTTGGGGGATTTGTTAACCACTTTTAAGTCACACTTACCTTAAACATTTAATCTCCATTCCTAAGTCTATGTTTCCCAAACTATGGGAGTAGTCTTATTTCCTATTACACTCCCCTGCAGCCTTCCGATGAGCAGTCTTTTCCCTCCTTCCTGTAAGTATTCTTACATTCTGTCCCACAGCCCGCTGTTACTTAATTCAAGTTCTTCTGAGTTGATCCTAAATTAATACTCTCTCAGTAATCATGGCAACTATTAAGGTATCATAATCCTTGACAGACTGATGCTGACACACATTTGACTCTATTCAGGCTGTGACTTCATTCTGAAGGCAGGGAGACACTCAGTCAATCAAGCCTGCGTATTCGGGGGAGCTGCTTCCCCTTCCCTGTCGTTTGTTGCTATGGCAGGTGTGTTGCCCTAGGGGCTCAGCTGAGGGCTTGGCACTCCACAGCGCTTCCCAGGTCTCCGCTGCCTCTGAGCCTGCGTGGAGGACCCTCCAGCACACGCAGCCTTGCGGTGCTGTGATGCAGATGTAACATGGCCAGCACACAGCAGTGGCTGCTCTGAACCGCTTTCCTGTCTGCCATGATAAGGGCACAGGGCATCACGGCAAACTGCTTTTAAAATAACTGGTTGTGGGAAGGTACAAGGATTAGACTCCACTGTTTCCGTCAGGCCACAGGTCGCAGCCACCACCAACCACCGCTGACCCCGCGGCGCCTGGGGGGCCGTCCAGGCACTGCTTCCTCTCCCTGCAGGGTGGGACCCACGCTGCCCGATCACACACTCTTGTGGTCACAGGGCTTCGTCCAGCGCGCTTGTTGCCTAATTTTATTAAAATGCTACTATTACTACTATTAATAAATTCTATTTCACCAAAAAAAGCTTTCACACTCGGGGTACCCCGCGTCGCGGCCAGATGACGTCACCAGGCGACCACCCAGCCCTCGGCCGCACCCGGCCGCTGTGCCGCCACCAGAGGGCGCCTCCGCCCGCAGCGCGCGGCCCCGCCCCGCCTCCGCTTCGCCCCGCCCTCCCCTCCTCATTGGCTTCCCGCCGGGGGCGGTACCGCCGGGTCACGTGCCTCCGTGCCCGCGCCCCTGTCCCTCCTTCCAGGCGGTGCTGGAGGACCTATCCCATAATGCTCTCGGGGCGGTGGTGTGGAGCGGGCCGGAGGTGTCTCTGTGCCGCCAGGGC
>VZRN01004857.1:6425594-6449415 GCA_013397935.1 Dasyornis broadbenti | reverse complement strand
AGCCCGCCGGGCTGGGGCGCTCCCGCCGCTCTGCCGGACTGGGGCGGAGTTTGCTACCGGCTCCAGCCGCGTTTTCCCCCCTTCCCTCCCCTCCCCGCCTCTCCTCGCCGCCCGCGTCGTGGCGCCGACCGGGAGCTCGGCCCGGCCCGGTGCTGGCGCTTAGTCGCTGCCGCGAAACGCGGGTCCGGCTCCCGGTGCCCGCCGGCCCCCCCTTGGGCAAGAGGGGAAACAAAGCGGGGCGGCCGGGGCGGTCCGCCGGCCCCCTCCGCGCCCAAAGCTTTTGTGAAGCCGCACCGGGAGGAGCAGGAGCCCTGCCCGGTGACCCCTGAGCGGGGCTGAACAAAGGTACGGCCCGCGGAGCACCGCGGTCCCGGCGGGGCGGGCACACGACCGGCCGCCTGGAGCTGTAAACAGCGGCGGCTTTTGCTGGAGGAGCGGCTCCTGGTGTGACTGGGGAACTCAGAGTTGTAGAGGAAGTTGCACGGAGAGGCTCAGCTCAAACTCAGCTCTGCTTTTGTGCTGCTGTGGAATCGCAACTGACTTGGACATCAGCAAAGTTGCGCAGGGTAACGCTGGAGCCTGGAAGCAATTTAACTGAGCCAGTGAGATAATCTCCAGTTCTTGTGTTTTATAGTACATGGTGTCCTAATTTCGTTTTTTTCCCCTTTGGTGAGTATTAAAGAATATTATTAGCCTGAGTCCCAAATGTAACTCATCTTTGACAATCCATCTCCACGTTTATAACTTCAAAACAAAGCAGTATTGTTAGGACTAAAATTGGTCCCCGCCCTCTCACGATGTTTTCATCTTAGAGTACTAATTAATTTTAAAATCTTAGGAAGAATGAGATAACAGAGAAAAAGGCCAGGTAGTTACTGTGTGTTTAGTATCAGTAACTAGGTGCTATTGGCAGTCATTTATTTAAAATGTCAAGAGACGGTTAAGGCTGTGCCCATCTAAGTAATAATTATATAATGGATTGGAATGTCCCTGATTATTGAACAGCTATTTTAAGTTTGTAATTTTATAGCTTTGATAACCTTAAAGGGAAATCTAGCTAACTGAGTGTCTGGTGTTAAGTTTGTAGATCACTAATGTGTTGGGGGCGTTTTTCTTTTCAGCAGATCATAGTTTTAAGTGAAGTGTAATCTAATTTGAGTTATACCATGTGTTCAGACTCTTACACATGGGAGAGTCATTTTGTCATGATTTCATGTGATCTTAGCAGAAATAAGTAGTAGGCTTCTTAAATGAAATGACAGACTGACAAAAATTTACTATTACTTGGTAGATTATATGTGATAATTCATGTCTCTTCATTTTTAACTGGAAAAGCTGTATTTAGAAACTCACAGTATTAAAAGAAAATGGATAGCATCCTCTTTAGTAGCATGGAAAATACTTGGAAATGATCCCAAGTACTTTTTCAAATGTTTCCTTTAGCATTTCTAGGAATACAGTGTTTGTTTTTGTGATTTCCTTAGATAAGATGAGACATATTGGAGGTGATGATGGTTCTTTAGACTTTTAGTCAGAATATTAAGTTTTTGAATCTTTCCTTTCAGCAGTTTACATTTGCTGATGTGTCAACTTCCAGAGTGACAAATTACACAAATGAGAAATATATCAATTTTCTTTCATGTTTCACTGACCTTAAAGTCTGTTTTGGAATGAGCAGAACAGATAGCAGCTTTGTGGCCTGAGGATACATCAGTGTGAGGAACTCTTTCTCTTCCAAATGGTTGTGGAAGAGAATGGGGTTTTTGACTCTCTTGAATAGCAGTAAACCTAGGTTCACTAGTTTGCCTCATATTCAGATTACCTTTGGAAACACTTTTCCAGGTATATGATGAGTGTTTTGGCCATGATTTTATGGTTCTCCATCACAGTATGTGAAGGTTGTTGAGTTTGACCCAACAGGCAGAGGTAAGTTTATCTTATTCTCCAGTTAGTCAGCTATTGCCTTTGAAACATCCAGATGATAGTTTCTCTATGCTGTCAACTGGCTGTAGTTTCATGCAGTGGTTGCATGGCTTCTAGCCCTTGGTTTGATAAAACTTGTGGATGGTTCTGCTCATCATACATGATGGTTCTTCTCAGGTTACAAACATCTATTGAATTTTAGTTTTATCCTCTTATAGGGATTCTTTGCAGAATCTTCTCAGTCTTCTGCTGTACTGAGTACTAAAAAACCTGTGCAAAAACTATAAATTACTTAAGTTTGCTTTATATAGTAATCAAAGGATAATTTGTGTTTCAAATAATGATGTATTGAAATATACTTTATATTAATAGCAGTGAAAAAAGCACTGCTGGTAAAAGTTTGGTGGGCTGACTTGCCATACCTACACCAAAATTCTTGAAGCCTGACTTTCTGTCAGTCCACTGTTCAGTGTTCGGATTTTCTTTGCCAACAGCCTAAGGTGAGGGAGGAAAACTGCCCTTCCAATTAATGCTTAGGAAAACATGCAGAGCAATTCCTCATGATTCCTAAACTGACTATTCAGTGCTGTCAAGTATTGTTATCAGTTTTTCTGAATGAATTCTGAAATGTTTACTGTTAATCTGCTAAACCCTTTAAGGCCGAAGGGGACTTTATAAATCTTGACATTGCCCAATCTTTCTGCTTTTTTTTTTCCTCTTTTTATTTTTCCCCACAAGTTGGAGATGCAGTGTTAAGCATCCTCTGTAGTCATCAATGCCAGAAATCTCTAATTGCATATGCTTTTCGAGCACTTCAAAACAAGGCCTGGTTCATGGCTTTTCAGCAGTGTAGACACATTTTGTTTCATCTGTATATACTAGTCCACCTAGCCCTGAAAGGCAGTGAGCTTGATTGGAGAGGATCCGTGTGCAGTGATATTGTATCTTCCGTGCGTGTTTAATATCTTTTCACCCAACAGCTGAGGATAAGGACACAATTTGCAAGAAAGTTGCTTAACTTTGGTACCCTGAACTACTTGAATAGGATGATTCTCTTGTGTAGGAAAGTAGTCACAGTCATGAAGCGGCAATAGGAGGGCTGTAGCTGCTGGAAGATGGGACGTGAATGTGTGTCTGCCTTTCTGTTCCCTAAAGCTCTGCTGTCCCAAACAGCTGTTTGTCACCTCTGCATCTGGCTCTGGTGGAGCACCAAAGGCATGATGAAGGTGATGCCTTGGAAGGGCTCTCAAAGGTTGAATGTGCATAATCTGTACTTAAGTGCCCCACACCAGATTCAACAAGTAGTTTTTCTCTGTTGGGAGCTTTAAAAAAAAAAAAAAAAATGAAAAGAGGAACCTGCCTCTTCTTGAAAGATTTAAATTCCCTATGTCCTTTTTTTGTGGTGCATCAACTGTCTTAATGACTTTTAGTTGGAGAAACGAATTCAATGTAACTAAATATGGAAGCTGTCACTTCTAAACTAGGGAAATTGTTAACTGACTTGATATAGGATGATCAAAATACTGCATTTAATTTATTCAGGGAACAGATACACAGACACTCCTGTAGGCATTGTTACATCTATGTCTTACATTTGTGTATGTTGTGCTAAGATGAGTATTTTCACCTATTTATTTTTTATAAACAAGTTGTGCTGTCTCACAAATTTATTTTAGTGAAACATTAATTGCTCTTCTTTTTTTTCCTTCATGAGAACACAGGCTTGGAATACTAACTCAAAAATACTCTGTCATAGCAAAAATGAAAAAGTAGCATTTTAATTTTATGGTTTTGTGATTGGTGGTATTTCTTCTTAACTTCCTGTTCTTTTCAGATTTTGTGTGTTATACCTTAAACAATGTGTAGGGAGAATTGGGAAGTAGAAATGTGTCGTCCAGTAGCTGTTTTCTAAAGCCTGCCTAATAGTGTAGTAAATTGCAGTATCTGATCACTTTTTCTAATACACACTAATAATGATGTCTGTCTTAATGCACTTTTTTGTTTAAGGATTGGTGAGCTCCCATTAAAATGCAGTTGTTAGGGGTGAAAGTACTGCTTAACTGTGATCTACCTTCATAGGTACTATCTGTGAGTAAACCTGAGTGATGCATTTAGTGATGTTTGAAACCTTTCAAAACTAGGATGAAATTGCTTGTAAATGTTGGTTGTGTTACCCTTGTCTCTCTGCTTACCTGGCTTTTGTTAGACTGCCAGCAGTAATAAGAAATGTGAAATTCCATGGGATCAGTGTCAATAGAAGTCGTCATCTATGTGCATATCTTTAGGTAGCAACACAGGCCAAAACAGGAGCAATGAAAACTGCTTTTCTTGATATGCCACAGGAGAGATGGAGACATAGGAAACTGAGTGGTACCAATATTAAAAATTTGGATGTTAAGGTAGAATCTGAAGGTAGGCATGCAGTCTTATATGGCCTGCTCACTATTCAGAGTAAATAACTTCAGCAATTCTGGGCATAGGAGGGGCAATGAAATTCTCCTCTGCTTTCTATACAGCTACTGAATAAGCACTTTCTACATGCAGTTTTGTTTTTTGTTAAACTTTCTTGGTTTATCAAGTGTTAGGTAAGAGAGAGTGACCATTGTGGATAGATGGGTGTAACAAAAAGTAATTGGAAGTCCTGTGAAACAGTTGGAGAAAATTAATCTGTTAAGGCTACCTTGTGCTCATTGGAATTTTGGTTTAGAGATGTTATCAAACAAAGATACCTGTAACAGTGAAAGTAAAGTATATTCTTCTCTTTAGACCTATGCAATTGTGATTTTTAAGATGCAGTTTCATCAGCCCAAGAAAGAAGGGTACCTTATGGAAGTAATGGATAAGTTAGTGGGTTCCAGTGGTTATTTTGTGGTTGGTATTCTGGCAAGAAATATTAAATGACGATGGAGTTCATCATTTATAGGGAGCTTCTAGCATTGTTGATATGGAAAGCTTAAATTCTTTTTGCAGGTTTGCAATGACATGTAATAATCAAAGCCTGTGTTGGTTACTTAAGAATTCACAGTACAGTTCTGTTGTGTTGTAGATAATTGCTCGATGCCATACATATATGCTGAGGCTAAAAAGGTGATTAGCATGATTTTCTATTAGACTCACTTCACAAATTGAAAGAAAGAAAAGGTGATGGAGTTCAGGTTGTATTTTCAAGCTCAGATTTGACTTTGCCAACTTGCATTAGTAGTTTGTGTTACCTTTCTTTGCATTGCTACTTGAATTAAGCAGACCTTCTCTTACATACCTGTCTTCTGTTCCTGGCCGTGGTTTTCTGTCTTTATTTTAGCTATCTTGAAAGTTACTGCTGAGTAAGGGCTGTGAAAACGAGATCAACAGTAATTGAAACTGCTTACTCTTCATCTATCTACTACTTCTGAAATTATGTCCAATGCATTGTTATTCTACTGGTATTGTAGGAGATTTTGTACAAAATACAATTATGCTTAAAATCATTTTAGCAGTCATAAATTCTTTGCAAACTTTCTTTTTCCACAAATACACAAAATTCCATTTCTTTTTGTTCAGGTTTTGTAAGAGGTTGGTGTAGGTCTTTAACCTGAACTTATGAAATACTGTTATTCATAGCCAGAAGGCGCTTGAGGACTGTATTTTTGACACCATAGCTTTTATCTAGTGTGGGGTTTTTTTAAAGAGTATGCCTCAGAGAGGCAAAATGTGGTTTTAAATGGGTATGTTATTTTCTTTCTTTTGTTTGTTTTCGACTTGGTGTCTGTATATTTTACGTGTAATCTGAAATTTATTTTTGCAGAAATACAATTTTTTAATGTAGAACGTGTCATATTGCTAAACCCTCAATTTGATGCTTAAAATGAAAGAACTACATGCTTTTAATAGAGGACTCATGTTCAGGGTATTTTTATCAAGCCTGTATGGATGGTTCTATGCATTCTTCTGTAGTCCACTTTCTTCCGTGTAAGTTAAACCATAAAGTTGTAGGGGAGCCTGTGCATTTCATAAATTTTGTTAGAAGAATGTCCTTCATTTTGCAGGGGTTCAACATTCAGAGGCTAAAAGAGATGACTACTATGGTGTAGGTCTAAGAAAAAACAGTGGTAGCTTGTAGTTGGAGAGTTGCATGCTGTTTCTTCCTTTGCTGCATTTGTTCTTTTTGTCTACAGCTCAAGATGCTTTTCTAATCACCTGCCACTCTCATTCTGTTGCCCCATTACTTTTTGCGTCTTAAATGTGCTTCTTGTTGCTGCCCCTGAGCTTTTCATTTGAGCTCAGTCTTACTCCATCAGTTTTGCCCATCATGTTTCCTTCCACTGTTTAAAGGTCTTAGCCTTCTCTGCTTCAGTCTTTGCAAGGTCTTTTGGTTCAGCTCCTGCACCCCTGTCTAGCTTTTTGGGTATGATTAGGATGGTATTAAAGATGGTCTTTCTAGTTTCTTAAGCATCAGAGAGATGACTGTAACAAGTCCTGCTGTGTTGCCATAGCACTGGCTGAAGCATGCTCATTCATCTTGTGGGAATGTTGTATGTGCCATATAACAGTGGGGTAGGAACTTAAAATTATTTGTGTATGCTAGATGGAGTTTATGGGGGGAAAAATTAAATGCAATGACTAACAAAGATTTATTGACTAAATGCAAGCTATTTTTTTCCCCCAGATATGTGACATGCCTGTATTTGGAAGGGTTACTTGTGTGGAAAGCATACTCTTACTCTCTGTGACCCACTGCCAAGTATCTGCTCTTTGGTGGAAAGCATGAAAATACTAGTGCTTCCAAATGGCTAGAAAAAAGTACTTTTTTTAAAAAAAAAAAAAAACAACGCTGTTCTTGGAAATGGCAGAGCCATTTTTGATGACTTTGGTATGTAATGCTATCCCTTCCAGCTGCAAAAGTATGCATGTGACTAAGGAGCCTGAGCAGCAGAAGGCAAGGTCCTGAGTTTATGCTGATTTGATTTAGTTGCTTGAACCATGTGCACCATGACAATTGTACGTAATCCCTAATGAGTTCCTGTTATTTGTAAATCTCAATTTCACCCAGTTTAGTCACAGACTACTTAGAAGAAACACCTAAGTGCTGAATTGTGTGTTTTGTGAGAGAATGTTCCATACATTGTTTTTTTTCATATTTCTTTGTGTTATGGTAATTACTATGGTATTTTGGTGTTTTCTTATCAGTATATGAAATGATGTGACTTAGCCAGTGGCAAACACATGTTCTTCCTGAAGGGGCAGCTGTGGTGTAGTGCTTCTTCTGTTGGGAGTCTTATCATACACATGCATGCACAGGAGTAACAGCAGCACAGTGCACATTGCCTTCTATTGAAAATACTGATTTGGAAAGAAAAATAAGGTGGGCTTTTAATTTCTGTGAATACACATTTCATCACCTTACATCAGTCTTCAGAAGGTTTTATTCATCCCGTCTCCTGTATAAATGAAGCTATTTTTTCCCAAGGGAAAAAATACTGCTCCAATGAATGTTTCCTTCTTATGGCTATTGTGAACCCAGCTGTGCACATCTGTAAAGATTAGGTCTGGAATTATTTTATATAATTCAGAACATCTTTGGGAAGCAGTGTTATCAGTGCAGACTTACTGAGGAACTATCCTGCAAGATCGCCCTAGTTCATCTTGTAGGGAAGCTGCATGGCTTTGCCCTTGCTGCTTTTGCTTTGTCAAGAGCTGACAGAGACTTGAGTTACGTAGTTTGTCCTCTAGCAGAGTAGAAGGGGGTTTTCTCACAGACTTGAGAAGTGTCACTAAAAAGCCAGCTGGGACACAAGCATAACTTTAAATTACAGGTTAGATTGATCAGCTGGGAACATATACTTTGAATCAAATGAAACTGCACTGTGGCTATTAACTCCCTTCAGTGCCTTTTTTTTTTTTGTTTTTATTCTCTTCCTTGCTGACTAGCAAGTTTAGCTTTATCTAGTTTTTGGTCTGTGAATTAAACTTACCTAGATGCAGGACTGTCTTGGTTGTCAGTAGTCACCCTGAAACATACTGATAGTGTAGAAGTACCACTTGATTATACTTTGGCATGTAATGTCACATGTTCTGGTGAGTCAACCTCACAGCTGCTGCCAGATACTGAAAATCCTGTGGGATAATTGTAATGCATTGACTTGGGGAGAAATCTACTGAAGTACAGTATATCATCCACCCTTAAAATGAGTTCAGGAGAGATCCTAAACTTCTGCTATCTGTCCTAGCGGAACAAAGTGTTTTATAGTAGAAATGCAGAAAGAGGAGAAATTAAATTTGCCTCCTGTAGCTGATTACCCATTAGTGCCAGCAAAGTAACTACTCAGTGCCATACTCAGATTTGTCCTGTCTAAAACTGCTGACTGCTGTGCAAGCTTGTAGTCAATTTTCTGTCACCTCTTCACGAGCTTCCTCAGAAAACAGGGCTCCATCTTCTGTGATAGCATGATGAGAACTGATGAATACACTGAAAACTTACTGTGTGTTTTTGACAAAGAGAATTAATATCTATTTGATGCTTTAGCTGTTTTGATCATACCTTTTGTGGCTTGCTGGAAGCATCGGTTTTTATATGGATTGTCCTGGTAGTTATGTGGATGCTCTTGCGTCTGGGCAAACCAGCCCTCCCATGTGTGGTGCCTTTGTGGGGAAGAAGGGGTGATACAATGCTATTTCACAAACTTTGGTGCCTGGTGTTGTTTCAAGTTATCTACTACTTAAGGATGATTAAATGGCTCACTCTTTTGGATGGTTTCTTCAGATGGAGAAGATGGGATTTGGAGTTATTCTGAAGATTGATAGCTTTATTACCAGTTAAATTTTAGTACAAGATTTTTGACTGTCATTTTGTTACTGCTTGTTTTCCGGGCTAATAGTTCTTCTGTAACCTACATCCTTATTTTCCTTTATTACTAGCTAAAAACTAATGAGAACTGGTTACTTGGGGAAAGAAAGGAACATGAAGATTGGTAGATTGGGAGGCCAGCTGCATGACTGGGATTCTGATGTTGAAGGGATGCTTCTCTCATGCTTGAGTTTCCCAGTACAAAGAGAGATAGGAAGTTCTTTCATAGGTTCCCATTGGTGATAGTAACTTTTTTGATACCTGTTGGGTAGTAAATCTGTTGCGGTTTAGGTTTGTTATAGCTTGGTAAGTTTGTACTAATGAGCACTATATGGACTCCATGCAATTGCTAGAGATATTAACAGCGAAGTACAAGTTTTGGAATGTAAGCATGTTGCCCTTTTTTCCAAGTTGGTAACCTGTCTGTCTAGTTCTGTGTTGTAGTGCAGCTTTTTAGATAGTGAATTTCTAAGTAGAACATGGTTAATTCACCCTTACACATCTGAATAATTGTGATGAGTAAAGTATTCTTCAGTTAGTAATCGTAGAATGCTGAAGAAACTTGGGGATCAGCATAAGTTGTCAAGGCACAGGTACGTGAAGTGGTACTGCTGACATTGCTAGGCTACCTTTTGATACTGTCCAAAAAGCAGAAGTGTTTTGCATGCTAAACTCTAGAGTTCAATCTGATTTGCAGCAGCACTTCAACACCCAACATTCTGTGAAAGACATGATGTCCCCCACAGGTTATAGAATATTCTCAAACATGTGAGGTCTTACTAAATGGCACCTTTCTTACTACTCTGCTCTTTTGCCTAAGTCTTGCAGGTGCTCTTTTGTTAAACTTTGGTGAGGACCACTGCCTATTGCATTGATTTAACCAGAAAAGATCTGTACTGCAGGTTTTGAGACAGTTTATAAGCATTATACAGGAAGGAGGTTACCTTGTGTGTGTGTATGTGTCCACAGTAAGGTTCTAAGTCTTCCTTAAACCTCTTGAATTTCTGGATGGTCAGAGAGGTTACTAGATGATAATCACTGCATCTGAGTCACTGCAGCAGTTCTTAAGCACACTTTGATGGAGTTGTGGCTGCATTCCCTGCTTAGGAGGCTATTATGGTGTTGTCCTCTCCAGTGCTGACTGGACATGAGTGTTGAGTGTTTGCAGTGGCTATTCACTTTGTTATTGTTGAGTGGGCCACAAAAATAAAGCCTTGATTCTAGCAAGAACATAGCTGTAGCCACAGCATCTGCAATTGAAGTGTACATGTCACGGTCTTGCTGCTAAATTGTGGAAAAAGAAATCCTAATGACAACATCCACTGCATTGCTTTGGGTGAGGTGTTTTTTCTTTTTTTGGTAGGGAAAGGGAAGAGCAACAGATGCCAGTGTACTGTTTTAGTATGGTGCAGTTCTAGCTGTTTGGCTTTGGCAATCTTCTCCTGTGACTTTACCTTGCATTTTCAGGGACCTGGCAGCTGATCTAGGTACTGCTGTGTCCTTGAAGAGAGTGCAATTTGACAACAAAGTCTGAGCTTTTCTTTCACCTTACCACTGCCAAAAGGGGCAATGCTTTTTTATGTCTTCCCTCCCTCATTCTGTCACTTGCAACGTCTTTGGACACCTGTGGCTTTTAGTGAGTCTGCTCACCATTGCTAGTGGTGAGAAACATAGCTGCTTCTTTTGGTGGCAGCAAGCTGTTAGATTAGATTAGCTCAGCTCTCTTGGGTAATTGCATCCTTAGAGGGTCTGGAAAGAGTCTTTAAATCAGCAGTGTCTTCTTGCCTGAATAGCAGTGATTCTTTCCAAGACACTGGATCTACATGAATAGGCTTAAACCACCTATAGAAAAAGATTTCTGTCTTTATTCCCCAAGGCATAGCAGTAGTCTTTTTCTTTCTTCTCATCTTTGTTGGTTCTATTGCATTTGATTTGGGAATGCAGACAAGGTGCAATTTGAGCTTACAAAGAGTAAAGATCCTCTTTAAAAGCCTGCTTTTGAGTGTCACTGTTGGTTCTATTGTCACTAATGTGCTGGGCCAAGAGATTTTACTGCACAAAGGAGAAAATCCAGGATAAGTGCTTCCAGATTCTCAGTGTATCCCTCATTTATGGAAGGGCAAACAACATTACTTAATTGTCACTTGAAGCAAGTCTACCTTCTAGGCTCTTCGGACAAATCAGAAGTTTTTCACAATAAAAAAATAAAACAACTGTGAAGGTTCTTGATGTATTTTGGCAAATACCCAGTAGTGTGGGGGTTTTTTTAGTTCTTTTTGATGATGTATGTGTTGTGTTAGACATAGCGATACAAGTAGGTCAAAAGCTTTTCAAATGTTCAACTGCCATTGCAAATCATAAGTGTTTTTTCAGCCCATCTCTTAAACAGCACAGGACTTCCGGCAAAATGTTTCAAAATTTTCATCAGCAGCTGGACATTTGCCCAGTAATTGTCCAGAGATTAGGGTCAACCCATATGAGGAACTTCAGAGGACACTGCATGTTCTGTCATTAACTATTAAAACTACAATAACATAAACAACCAACAGAAATCTGAGGGAGCAGCTTAAACCTCCTTCCCAGGTTTCTTAACTACCATGAAAATGCAGAGGGTGAAAACAGCTCCTACCTATTACTGCCCAACATTTTGATGGGAGTAAAGGGTGTTAGTTTTGTTTATTAAGCAGATAAACTCTGTGCACTAAATATATGTCTGTTATTTCATATTTGAAACTGATTGTTTCTTGAGTTATTAAAAATTCAAAGCACAAATAAGAGTGCCCCAAATACTTTTAAAAATAAAATATTTTTAATAGAAACAGAGGAATCAAAATAAGTTGCTACTCTGAGTATTAATGCAACGTGTATCTAAGAAGCTGAAAGTTTAATTACAAACGTTTCTTGAGTTAAATCTGTTGCAGAAATGAGTAAGCTATCTTCAACATAATTTTGCACCTTCTCACTGGAAACCTTGTTGCATGTGTTCCTATTTCCATCCCCCTTTCCAGTTACCTGGGGTATTTCTGTGTAGATGAGTCTCTGGACTGTTACTATGTTGGAGGAAGAGTGTATTTAGTTGTTGCATTTTATTTACATGGTGTAAAGAATGCTTGTAAAGACTTCGTGTGTAGTTAGGCAAAATGGAGGCATGTGCTAATTTCATGTGTCACTTATAATTAGGCTTCTATATTTTTTTATCCAATGATTTTCTATGTCTTTTTAAGATTTTAATATAATAGATTCATTAAGAAATTCAGAAACATGACTTTGAACAGACTAAGTCTTTTCTTTCTGCATGCACAATGAATTAGTGCTGAAATATGTTTGTATTTTTAGGTTGCGAGTTGTATGAAGTAGTTTGTGAGCATCGCACTTCTACTTCTGTGATATAGGAAATATCTTAGTGTGTGCATGGCATTTAGTCTGCTTTATCGAGGTAAGTACTTCATGAAGCTGTGTTCGTCAGATGGCCAGTGATAAATCTATTGCCACAATACACAGTCAACTGTGTTTAAGCACTTTGGTTGACAGAGGCATTCCATGGAAACAAGAACGGGAAATTAATTTCCTCAGAAAAATAGCCTGGAAACTTAAACATTTAATTTTTTTAAGAGAACAGGGAGATGAAGTAATGTTGTGTACCTGTGCTAAGGTCTCTGGTCACTGTTCTCAGTTTAATATACTAGAATACCCTTGTCTTTATCTCAAATGAGATAAGGTATTTTTCTTACAAAGTAATTCCGATGGGAACTTCCAAGCACCAGAAAGGTACCATCTTGGCTGCAATGCTATGCTGTTTATAGGCATTCTTATAAAGTATTATATCTATAGAGTTTGGAGAGGGGTGATTTTGTCAGCATGAACATAGTATAGTGCTTGTTGCTGTCTTGTCTCATTTTGGGACAAATAAGTATTCTGTTTTCTATGATGTCTTCTTTATAAACCACCAGCTTCTCTTTTCCTGACTCTGCTTTTAATTCTGTAAGTTTAGTAACAGTCCAGTGTTAACTCTTCTGCTGTTCTAATGCCTGTGACACCCCTTTTTTAAAGTAGTGGAGGAAACAGTCTTTCCAAAGTTATTTTATTAAATAGTATGTAAATGTTGATGATATCTTTTACTTTATTTATAAATTTTTCAGTGCTATTAAATTCCTCTGCTGTGTTGTGCGAAGTGCAGTGTCAAACTGACAGTTGTGCTGTGCAAAGTGATCTGTAAAATGCATTAGCAGTGCTCAGTATCTGTTTAAATAATAGGTTTGTAAGAAGAATGGGGTAACACCACATAAATGTTTTCAGTTGCTGCACGTCTTGGATTTACTGATATTCTGTCAGAATTTTAGGATCTCTGTTTTTCTAATTATTGGAAGTGTGTCAGAATTTCTGCGATGTCTGTGTCTAGAAAGAGTACAACAGAGTAAAAGGTTACTTTTTCTGGGGAAAAACAAATCTGAAGAGCTTCTGTGTTCTGTTTCTGCAGTCTGCTTTAGTGAAGTCAAAGTCTGTTCTAATAAGCATGAACTCAAAAGGTACTGTTGAATTTGGTATCTAGATTGTACCTATTTAAATCATTTTCTGTGGATGTATGGAGAGTGCAGAATTCTTGATCTTGTCTTGAAACTGACTCAGCTATATAAGGTGTCTTGACTTGTAGAGTTGAGACAAGTTTGAGTACATTCCACATGTTTGTGGAATTTTGTGCTTCTGTAAAGCATTGCTGAGGTTTTGTTAAGATGTAGAGCAGGAGGAAAGTTCTTATGTGTTATGTATAAAAGCACCTATACCACACACTACTGCATGATTTACACTTTCTGGGGCCAAAGCTACGCATGCAAATCAGAGTGAAAGTAACAGACCAAAATGTCCTAAATTAAAATGTGATTTCAGTGGTCTTACGTGTCCTGATTTCATGCAGATTTTGCTTATTGAAGGCATTAAATTTTAAAGGAGCAGGTTGACTTTGGTTGGATTTCCTTTTGCTTAGCTTGCAAAAGGTGGAGATCTGTGCAGTGGTTGTTCCTCTACCCTCAGTTGGATTGATTCCCATGTTCCCTTTGGGGAAATAAAAAGTAATTTCTAACAGGAATATTGAAGCCATTTCAAATTCTAATTGCAGATTTCTAATTAGTTTCACAGTTTTGACCATTTCTTTAGCAAACTATCTGTGTTTTGAGATCTGAGTCTTGATTTCTTGGGTTGCCTAGGAAAATGAGAAGTATGTGTGATGGGAATGTGCAGCAGAGTTGCTTTTCTCAGTATAATGAAATAATCATTAAAACACTTCCTGCTGCCAAGATCAGGCAATAAGGGCTTGATCAGAAAAAAATTTGGAGAAACAAATTCTGGCTCTCCCTGTTCTGGGTATCTTGGTGGTAAAGTGGAGTAGTTTCTAAGTGAAATAGGAGGAAGTTTGGTTAAGGAGTGTGATTATGGCATTTTCAGCTCTGTCCTGTTGCTTTGTCTATCAAAGGTATTGAAGAATGAGAGTAAATCTCAGTTAGTTTGCTTTGGTTTGAATGTTTAAGTAGCAGATCTTGATGATCTCTGATTTCTTCAGTCTCTTCTGAAGTTTTAATTTGTCTTTAAAAGTAATAATTTTTTAAAACTTCATTTATTTCTGAAGAAACATGCTGTTCTCTCTAGGGCTTGGGTTAGATGTTTAGGTGTTTATACCATCTCTGCTGTGACAACAGGAGTTTGAAATGCAGGAGACTCAGTTCTTGGTATAGATACTCTTTTTTCAAGTGTTTCTAATCTACATGTACTAAGTAAGCCTCCAAAGAACATATACTTGCTGTTTCTTATGCAAGGTCACATTCTTTCAATCTTAATGATATGGATCACTAGGATGTACTCTATCTGTGCTATGTCCTTCACAGTGCAGTTAAAAAGTGCACCCTCATTCATGATACTCCACTGCACCCGTGCTTGTGACCTGTCTCTTGTTTTATACAAATTTCTCTACATTGTTTACTGAGTGCAAATAGTTTGAATTATTTTGTTCTTGTTTTTGTCATGCGAATATAAGCTGCTTTCATTTTTCTCTCTTGCCACTACTACGGTGACTAAAGCAGCCAACTCTTCTGGTGCTTGTGCATTTAAAGTTTGTTGCTTTAACCATTTGCATAGGACAGTTTGCAGGCGTTAGTTATTGCAATGTTGCATGGGGTGGTTTGCATGGAAAGTTAGCAAAACATTTAATTTTTAAAAATAAAAGCATCAGTTGTTAGCAGTAACGATACTCATAAATTGCAAACGGATTGTAAATGATCTTTAACTTCTAATATCGTGTGTTTCTACTCTACAAAGTTATAGTGAAATGGAGAATGCTTATTAAATTTCTTATTTTCAGGTTGCAATCTAAATGAACTGCTTCTGTGTTTTCCAGACTGCATTTAGTAAGATGAAGAAGAGAAAGCAATGTATTCAAGATACTGAGGATCAGAAGCATGAAGGCATGGAAGGTAAAGTCTGCATGTGTGAATATATTGAAGTATATTGTTCAGGTTCAAGCTGTAAAAGTCTGATTTTTTTTTTTTTTTTATTTTTTATTTTTTTTCATTTACTCTCTCAATTAGTATGCTACTTGTTATGAAAGAAGTTGTTTAAACATAACCACTGTCCCATAATATTTGGCTTTGGCCTGTGACGTCCCTAAATAATTTCCTGTCTCCTGTTTTTTTGCTTGTTAACTTCTAGTAGCCAAACAAAAATGTTGATATCCCTTGTTATTCAAAGTAAAATTCCTTGAAGAAGAGCTCATACATTTTTGTATTCTGAAAACACTTTCTAACTCTAACACAATTGGGAGCATTTTTTATTTAATATGTGATTAAATATTTGAAGATATTCAGATTAAGATAGTTTTAAGACAAAAAAAAAGATATAGGTAGACTGTGTATATAAGATAATGAATGTAGAATATACTGGTCTAATTTATGTCATGGAGAGAGTACAAACACACAAGGAGAAAGAACTTAAGAGAATAATGTCTAAATGACTACATAACCATAGGAAACATTGTGATGTCTGCTTTATTTGAAATAGCCCTGGAATTAACTTTCCTTTGTTTTAATGGCAAATACTGGTACAGTAGTCTATGAAATAAGTTGCATAGCTTTTTTTCACCTGAAACACAATTTTCTATAGTTACAATCTAGTTGAATTCAAGTTTTCAAGGTCTAATGTAGCCAAGAAGCTGGCCAGAGGAGCACTTTAAAGAATGTGTCTTCTTACTTCTTTATTATTCAAATCTAGAAGGACTTTGTTTCAAAAACTGCAAAACTTCTAAGTGTCAGTGTTAATAATACCAGGTGAAGAAAATGAAGAAAGCTGTTCCTGTTCTACTTTATTGTATGATGACAACACGTGCCCCATCTGTCTGAACTGCCTTCTAGAACAAGAGATTGGATTTCCTGAGAACTGCAGTCATACCTTCTGCATGACTTGTATTCTTAAATGGGCTGAGGTAAGACTGAGTACCAAAGTGTGTGTTTATTTTTCCGTGAAATCTATTGCCTATAATACCTACAGATATTTTTTTAAAGAAAGTTGCGGATTTTGGCTTTCACAAAAGTGTTTCAATGATCAGTTTGTAAATAGATTTTGGAAAACTTTCTTATTAATGCAATCAAGTATTTTGTGTTTTCTTTTGTTAGACAATCTTACTAGAGTAACTTAATGGTTACTAGAGATTAGGGATAAGTAAAGAAATTGGTGTTGGCTGTTTGGAAGATCAGACAGTATTATGTACATGCTTTAATATTGCATTGTCATTAGCTTACTCTTATTTTGTGATAAGCCTTAGGCTGTTTGTCAGAGTGCCAGCTCAGGGCTGGGACTGACATGGATTCATGTTAGTCTACAAAATGAGTGATAAAACCTTAGTTTTCTAACTGTAAAGAGAATTCAACTAAAAGGTTTAGTGCTATTCTGAAAAAAAAAAAAATTAATGATGGCTGTTGTTTGTTCTATGTCAATAACTTTGTAGATAGATTTGGAACTTTAAAGAAAAATTAATTGTTCATCAAATCCTTGATGACCTTGTTCTATTTGGTCCCTTTTGCCTCACCTATGTCCTGCAATCATTGCATTAAGTCTGGTGTCTTTACCTGTCCTGTAACGTTTTCCATTCTCAGTATAAAACAGCAAATTAATATTATTTTGTACTGGGATACGAGTGGGTTTCTGCCTTTTTTCCTGCTTCTGTGCACTTGAATTGGTTTCTCATTTTAATGAGACCATTGTTTGGTTTCATTGCAATATCATTCTTTTGAAGTAAATGATGATTTTGGTTGCCGTATTCCCTTCAGAAGGTTGGTATCACTTGTGTGTATGTATATATGCAATATGCTTATTCTTGTTGTATTTTGAAACCTTAATTTTTATGCTATTGATTACTGAAGGCAGATGGTAACACAATTTTCTGAACAATTTATATGAACGTCAGAGTATTAAAAAGTTATTACATGAAAATTACTTTAGATTTACAAGCCAGCTAATAAACAAAGTTTCCTCTTTGCAGATTTTCTGTTTTGCAGTTGATTCATTGCAGTCATTTTATTTGTAAGGGAAGAGGAAATTCTCATCTGCAATTTTACCCTGACTGACTTAACTGGTTGCTATAATGACAGCTGAAAAGCATTAAACAGTGACATGCATAGGGAAGCAGTACAGTATATTGGCTTGCTGCTGGATTTGAGTTTGTTCACATTGTCTAACAGATGCTTTTAAGCCCAGTGAGGAAGAGAAATTTTATTGTTCAGAAGGGGCAGGTGAATGATACGGCATTTTTCTTGTCATGTCAATTTTATTTTTTGTGGTTTGAAGCGCTATTCAAATAGAATAAAAGCAACGTCTCTTAAGAGTTGACAGGTAAAGTAGATGTGATGCCATAAAAATGGTGTGGGGGTGTTTCTAAAGCTATGTAAGACTTCTACTGCTGCTGCTTTTCATTAGTGACATCAGATAGGTAAAACCAGCCAGGCTTCCTTTTCTGAGGTTACCTGACAGTCAGGCCTGTTGAGTTTACATAACTGCACTGCCTAATCTAGTAGTTTTAATTAAAAGTAAAGTAGCAAAAGAAGTGTTGAAACCTGGGCGACAGTTCAGAGGCTTCAGCTGTGAGAAGCAGATGAGGTTTTATAGACTGGAATGATATAAACATCATAAGCATATCACCATTTAAAACATGCTGATGCCATGTGCTTTTTGTCAGCTGTTAATATTTAGTAACTGAATGTGTTCTTTTTTTGAGAAGTGTTACATGAGGGTTAGCTTTCTTTGATTCTTGGTTGAACATAACCATAATTTAAGTTGTTCTGAGTAATGAAGATGTAAAACAGTTCCAAAAATTATCTGCTGTTTAAAAAATACACTACCTGATTCTGGTTAAAGATTAAGTGTTTTTTTTGGGGCATAACAAATTGCTTTTAGAAATGTTGGTTTTGTCTAAGTTCTGGTGAAAAACAAAATTGAAAATAAAATTATTGAATGAAAGCTTAAAAAATAAGGCTAGTATTCACATTATTTGATATTCTTCTTTCTGTATCTTCAGTTGTGCTTCATGTACTTAGAGGTTTTGCTGGCAGTTTATGTTCAAGTTGGATATTTCCTTTATTTTTCTGTATTACATTTGGACTTCAAAATAAAACAGGAGAAACTACTTCTTTAAACTGTTGTTTTCAAATTGTACGTAATCATTCTCCTGAGAGTTTATGGCTTTTGTATATAACTGTGTAGACTCTAATCAAAACCGGGGTAGTTTGGGCAGAAGGTAAGAGTTTACTGTTCAGCTCCATCTTCAGTCTACAGGAGGTTTTCAACATTGCAACTGCAGTCAAGTGTCCTGTACCAGCAGGTCTTCTGTCTGAAAGCAGCAGCCATCACACTTTGAACATCTTACTTTTTAAGAAGTGAGAGAGAGAATATAGTTTTTTAAAAAGGTACTTAAAAGCAATTAAAAGCAATATATAAAAATTCTCTTTATTCCAAAGGCTAAAGAGTGGTAAGAAACTTGCCATGAAACAGGTCTAATACATTAGATCCTGTTGGCTAAATCTGAACATTTAGTTTCAGAATTAAATAGCACTACAGTTGAGTCAGTGCTGTATTTTCTTTCCTTTTGAGGAAAGGTGTCTACCTCCTAAAAGAAAAGTGAGGGGCAGACCAAGAATCACCACAAAGGGGTTAATCTTCAGAGTAACTTCTTTAAATTTTCCTCAAATTGTTCTGCTCTCTTTGGTTGTGTTAATTGTGGCATCTGAGAGCATCATTATGCACAGAATTCAGTTGTCTATACTATTGAACTCCTCTATACTATTAGGCTGACAACTTGTGTGCCTTTTGCCACGCTAACCAGTGCTCTCCCAGTTGCTGCTGGGCAGCACGGGGTTGGTAGACTGCTGCAGGCTGTTTTCAGTAGGCACAGGAAGATTAACATGAATGTCCCTCATCCTGTGCCAGCCATCAACCACTTCTGTAAACCAATATGGTGTAATTTACTAATGAAGACTTTCAAGCTTGAGGTTTTGAATTTCAGTGAGTCTGTGCTGGAAGATCATAAAAAGTAAAAGGCGCTAAATCTGGAGCTGAAGTTACTGGACACACCCTTCAGTGGGAATGTGGAAGGACAGTGTAAGTGAAGGGTTGCTTTCAGTATAAAGAATTTGTATAAGATTTTTCTGGCCACATTAAACAAAGGGGAAGGGTGTAGCTAACAACAAAAATCCCCTATCTAGAGTCTTCAAACACTATCAGTAAGTAATGTTGTGTTATACAAAAAAGCAATTACATTAATATGTTTCTGTTGTCTGTAATACTATTAGTATATTAAAACTAGTTGGGTCAAAATTAATTTTTTAACCTTTTTTTTTTCTGATAAGCTTGTATTTTGTATTTTCAGTGGTAAACACATGATTTAGTTTATAATAATTGGTTCTGAAAGGATTTAAGTAAAACTGATGCAAGGAAAGGTTAACTAGGCATCTGTGGCAAACATGCATGAAGTAGTTAATACCACCTCAGCTAAGACAACTACTTTAGCAGCAGTAGTATCTTGCCTGTATGCATTAGAGAAAAATCTCTACTTTTTTTTTCTATTCTGTTCAAAGAAAATAATCTTAGCGACAATAAATATTTACTTTACTGTAGGCTTTTTAACTTCCTTTCTGTCCTTCACAGTGCTAATAAATGTATTGGAGATTTCTATCTCTGTTCTATTAATTCCTCTTATGAACAGTCATGAGAGAAGAGTGTTAAAGAAAAGATTCTCTGTGTTGTCTGTATTATTACAATGTTTGTGTAACAGACATTGATTTCAGTGACCTTCACCTACCAAGCTTATTTATCTCATGCTCTGGTCCTGGTTTGCCTCATTAATTTTACCTCATCTGGAGAATTTGAAAGTGGAGTATGTGCAGTCATAAATTCTCCAAAGCGTTGGGGCGTATTGAGGTAGGCTCTGTACAGGATCCAGTGGTTGACTAAATAAATCTAAGCAGTTGACACAAAGAGCTCTCGTGCATTATGTTTCTCATGGATATTGTTAGGTCTTTTGTTCATAGTTTTTGATATTCAGTTCTTAGAGCAGTCATTGCCTTTATGCTCATACAAGGTTTGGATCATTGAGTATGTGGAGTATACAACTGCATATGTATGTTCTTCTGAGGGTAAGGAGAGTTACCTGTATGATAACTGGAATTCTTAATGTGTATTCTTTCTGATCTGGATTCCTCTTTTTCTAAAGGATATAGGAAGGAATCAGCTTATGTGGCAACAGTCTCCACAGTGATCTGCAGTACAGAGCACTGTGGGCAAGATTAAGGTAACACTAATGAACCAAACAGGTAGTGTTCAAAGAAACACAACCCAAAACCCCAAAAACAGCAGTGGAAAAACCTGACTGTTCAACTGTACCCAAGGTGATATATATGTAGACAGTTCATCTGAGAACTGATGTACAGAAAACCTGTATTAATCAAATTGTTTCAGAAAATGCAGATTTTAGATGCCTTTTAGCAAATTACGTTTGCTTTGTAGCATACTGTTGTTCTTGGCTATTTCCCTGCTTAAGCAGGGAGGTTGGACAAGATGACTTCAGAGGTCTCTTCCAACATCAACCATTTTGTGATTTTGCAAGTACATTCATGTAGCAACTTATGAATGTTAATGCTCTTTAAGTGCAGTGCAAAAGTCGCAGTGGTTTTCGTTTTACTCCAGTTCTTCCAATAGTGTCAATACAATGAAACTTCACTTGTCAACACTTAATGACAATTTTGAGTTAGAACTTAAGGACTAACCAAATGTCATTGTAGGTAGAGAGAGAAAAGAAAGCTGTTTAAATTCGTTACTATGTAGTCTGCTGATTAGGTGTTAAAACTCTAATCTCTGTTCTTTTGCACTCTGTATCTTTACTGTCCATCAATGATTTTTCTCCCCTAAAGAAGACTCCTGTCAGAAATAGTGCTTTCCTAAAGCATAACTATAAAACCTCTACATGTACTTGCTCTTTAAAATAAGACTGAAAAATAAGTAATCTTATGTTTTTGCATGCTTCTGGAAAACAGTGCATTTTCTGATGTCTTCCTACTTTTCTTTCATCAAAATGTGGAGAGGGTGTTTCTCACTACATGTGGTGTAATGATATCCCTGTTCACTGACGCTGGAGGTGGAATTGTGGGCTTTTTACTGTACTGTTATTACAAGGTGAAGTGACATATACACACATTGTTTCTACAATCTAAATCTCATGTTTAAGCCTGAATTTAGTTATGAGAATCTGGTATTATTTGTGTTTAATAGGTTATCTAAGAATGCAGGATCGTGTTTCTTTTTTGTATCAGCTTTTAAATACGAAATTTGAAGAACAGACTTTATTATGAGCCACTTGAAGAAAAAGAATTTAGGGACAAGGATTTACTGCAGCAACTTGAATTCCATGTTTGCACCTTGTTACTACTTGTTATGAAACCGCATAATGTGGAACTTGATGAGATGGGGATATCTATCAAAATTATTTTATCAGCCGAATATGTTTTGGGCTTAGCTTGCACATATTTGTATAGCTTTCTGAAAATTCCTAGCTGGAATATAGTAATTGCTTCAGCCTTTTGGCTACCTCAGTTTGTTCAAATGCTGTTTAAAGTGATTCTGTTAAAACAGGGGACAATTACTCCTTGAGTTTAGAGATTGCAGGTTTGTGTCACTGTAGCAGTTACAGGAATATAGAAATTAAGTTATGCTAAAGTGGAGCTAAAGTAAGATTATTCTAGAGGGTCATAAAAACCTAATAAAATACAATAAAAGTATTTTTTTAAAATCTGAAAACCAAACACATTGCTTGTGGGTAGCTTTTCAGAGCTTGATGATTTTTGTGAATGCTTACATATTTTATGAAGTGAATTGTTCAGATATCACAGGATGGGTAAAAGAATGAATCACTGTGGAATTATAAGATTTAACATGAAAACTCTCAGTAGTTTCATGAGGCAAATAAAACAATCAAAGACTTTTGGAACTGTGCTGAACTGCTAGTCTGTGTTTTTCCAAGGAAGTAACTATTGGGAAGCAAAGCAAGTCACTAATACCAGCTGTGAGGTTCTAATGATATTGATGATTACATTAAGAACTGCATGTTCTCATTTTTAAAGCTATGTTAAAGAAAGATATTCTATGGATCTGTGGGTCTTCTAAGGTTATTATACACTTCACATAACTTCACATACCTTGTGCACAATAAAAGTGGTAGCTGCTCCTTGGACTTGTTCCATCTCAGCATCTGCTTTCTTGTTTTAAATGCTTTTCACCGAAAAGTACAGTGTACATTCACTATTACTTAAAATGCTCCCTGAACAGAAAGCTCAGAAGAGTGGAATTGCTAACCTGCTTTTGGTGAAAGAAGACTCAATGCCTTTGTTACTGAACCATCTTCTCAAAAAAGATGAGAGGTGTGTTAAAGGCCACCACTCCTCATAATTGCTGCTTGTACTGAATGTCGACTTTTTTTACATTTTTTTCCTTTCTGTAGCAGTGCAAATCCTGTCTTGCTGTTGGGAAAAGGGACAGGGGAAGTTTCGGGGAGTTTTTTCATCCATTTTAAAGGTTTGGTGTTATTTGTTAGCAGACAGGTGAAAGCTGATCCATGTTTAGACAGAAGTAACCTCGAGTTTCCCTCAGGGTACCCAACAATTGTACTCCACCTGTGGGCTGGGGATGCTAATGGAAACGTCCTGAGTTTGCTAGAATTTCTCTTGTGATAATATTGTGAGCTTACAGAAAAGGTAAGCTAAGGCTACAAAAAGCACCTGAGTTGGAGTGGAAGGAGCATCTGCTGTTTCTGAAGATATCTGAACCTAATGGTAGCTTTTGACTCTTCCAGAATGCTTCCTCCCTTTCTCCCACTGTGTATAACTGTATAAAGTTGTTAAATGTTTGTCCAGAAGAACTGAACACTGAAAATCTTTCTACTGGAGCAAAAGCACTTGGTATTTGGATTGACGCTAGTAGTGCTTAGTATTCTATGATACTTTATTGCAATGAATAAATGTGACTTACAGTGACTTAAATTTGGGATGATAACTTGACATTCATGTGTAAATTTAATGTAGGAAGAGGTTGTATTGGATAAACATTGCAACTAAGGTAGATCCTGAAATGAGAATAAAAATGGCTAAGAAAATTAACTTCCTCCTACCTATCTTTTACAATCTGGTATGTCTAAGGATGAAAGTATGTACCTTGGAAGTTTGCAGTGGGTTCAGGAGCTACAGTGCATTGCATGCTATCAAACATCGTGATGGAATATTGCACTGCTATGTTACTGTGACTTAGCTCTACCTTGACTGCAGGACAAAAACTGTCTTCATGATCTGAGTACTTAGAGAGCTGTCTTAATTACCCTATATACTTTTCTTGACTGGAGCTATGACACTGCAGAGAACAATGGTAGCCCCCAAAACGGGACGATTTTAGTTAGGATAAAATACCAGAGCATCAAAGGGTAGATAATGGCTTTAACTTACATTCTTGTTTAACAACTCATTAATGAAACTACCCCTGGGGTTTTTTTTCTTTGTTTTT
>VZRN01004857.1:6402010-6425567 GCA_013397935.1 Dasyornis broadbenti | reverse complement strand
TTTTTTTTAATTTTGATTGTTTTGTTTGGTGGGTTTTCTTTTCAAATCTGTCTAACTTGGTTCTATCTCCTTCAATTGAAATCAGAAGCTCAGAAACTTCCTGATGCTCAGTGTTTGGGGGCTGGTAGGTGACAAAGAAGTTGAGCACTCTTTGAAATTGAGAAAAGAACAGAATTAACTGGAAAATTAGAAGCCCCAATGAAAAGACAAGAATGAAGTTCACCACTGAATTTCAGGGTAGAGTTCATATGCAGGTTTTTCATAGCTGCTTATGTAATTCTAGTACTGCATCTTGCTTGCATAGATACCCTGTAGCTCTCTAAAGTGCAGAAATTACGTACCTCTTCAGGGTGTGCAAGTCATATACTGGGTCTTGTTCAGTGAATGAGTTAGGGCTGGAGACTGGGTGTGTGTTTTGGTTTTTTATTTTGTTTTCCAAGTGTTTTGAACTGAGTCTCTGAAGGCGAGTCTCTGAAGGCCAGTGGAATTAAGGTGGGTGTGAGGGGTGTAATTATGACAAAAACCCCAAACCAAAGAACCACCTCCCCCCTGCAAATATGTCTGGAATCAAAATGAATAAACAGTTCTCTCACAGCAAAAGTTAATATCCAATGGGATTTCTGAATTACTACATGATCCATTTGGGTGGAGCTTCAGCTGAAGTTTCCCACTTCCATGGTTAATAATGTTTTATTGTTCTCTGTGTTTTGTGTGTTTCACCTCATGTAGTGCAGCCTCAATAACAAGGCATTTAGGTGATCAGAGAAAAACAATAAATCACTATTTCCATCTAACAGTAGGGTAAAATACCCTTCAGTTCCCTTCTCTTGAAAAGTGATTTGTATAAGTTAAGTTGTGTTTCATGTGGGAATCTGTTCTCTCTGCTGTCTGCAACAAAAGTGATGTGGTATTGTCAAATAGATAAGATGAAGAAGGTGTTACCCTGTTTGCTTTTGGCCTTACTAGTTTTATGTTTTGGAGGATAGACAACCCAACACACTTTCTGTTGAAAATAAAATTAAGAAATATAATGTTAGAACAATACGAAATATGGAGGACACTTGCGTATCGTCATGCTTTTCAGTGTGTTATCAACATAAATCTTATATTGAGTCCAAAGCAGTGTACTAGCTACTAAGAAAAAATTAACTATATCCCAGCCAAAATTAGGACTGATGTTGGTATAAAATCAGTTACATAAACGGGAATTAAAAAAGAAGCAATGTAGGTAACTTGATGTCAAATGCTTTAAATGCTTTTGCTTTTTTTAAACACAACTTCTGAGTTACATTCTTGTTTCTCTTAGATTTTTCTTGAAAGACCAATCTGCTTATATGAAAACACTGAGTGTATTGGTAATGTGTGCTTCTGTAATGTAGTGAATAAAAGTATAGAAAATTAAGGCTTCTCTTAGCTCATTACCAAGTTTGTAAAAAGAAAACTAATTTTTCAGACACAGGCTTCATGTCCTATTGATCGCAGACCATTTCAAGCAGTGTGCAGGCTGGATGCATTAGATAAGCAGATAAAGGTATGTTCCAGACTCATTTTCTTAAATAGCTTCAATTGTAGGGACATCCAAATTATGCTGCAGCTTTTTATTCATACCCATTGTGTTAAATAAGCTTTCCTAACAAAGTAATTACTGCTTTAATGTTTCTATTACATATTTGAAGCTAGGAATTATTCTTAATTATTTTTTCAAAGCAAGTATTTACCATAGGAATAATAATCATAAAGCTGCTATTGCTACTTTCTAGTATCTTTAAGCATTCATGATATATGTAAGAATAGATGTATAGTAATTCGTCTCAAAGTGTTTTTTAAGCTATGTTTTGTAAACAACTGCTATACCAATTATCATGCAATATTGCCTTTTTTTTTTGCTGAGGTGAATCTTCTGTGTCCATGGCTTCCAATTCCCAGCTAAAAACACATGAGGCCAAGAGGAATCAATTAATGCTAAGCTTTGTTCAACTCAAATCTCTTAATTTTTTTCAGCTTTCAGTTCTCCTGAAAAATACTGATATGGAGAGTATCAAGTAGGAAAAACCTCTTCTGATAGATGATCTTAAAAATGTATATAGAAAGGTGCTGTTAATTCCGAGTACGATTTGGAAATTTTGTGATGAAGATATGCTTATAAGGCGTTCATAAACTGCTGGTTTTGCACTTTGTGACATTTAGAAAACAGGCTTCCACTACTCATTTCTTGTACTTCTCGAGGCCCAGGTAGTCACCTACAAAGGAGCCATGCTGGCAAACAGATGCTTCCTTCTCCTGGAAAACCATGCTTGTGTATTTTGTCTTCTTTATTTCTGAAGAATCAAGGAAGCAGTTGAAATAGGGTAAACTGAAGTTTACATTTGAAAGAGTGTAAAGCTGTATCAAAATACAGTTTGAAAGTTTGTCTGTTCATAGAACTGCAGTGTAAACAGGTGGGCAGAGAACAATGTCCCACCCTGAAAAAAAAACCACTGGAGTAGTAGGGATAGATGGAATGTGTGCCAAGATATGCAGACACGGTGGTCAGCATCACCAGTGGTGCTGTCAGGACACTGGAAGCTTTTTCTTTGTGGTACTCAGAATTAGAATGCTAACACCTTAAGGAGATGCATAAGAAGCCAAGTTTTGGGAATGAGGAAATACAAAGTTTCTAATGTAAACAATTGCAATGTAGCCATTGAAGAGACTTCACAGTGTGAAATAAAAATTGTATTGCTCTCTTGTGTTTTTGAGATGTGGAAAAAACTCAATGTTGTATAAAATATGTAAGCTGTTTTACTCTAGAGGAAAATTGGATGTGTTTTAATTATGAGGAAGCATGTTTAGTTGAGTGGTAGTTCAGCATTCTCCCAAGCTGAAGCTTGTGCATTTTGAACAACCAACTTAGTTTTAAAAAAACTTAGCTTATAGATTCTTAATGGAATCTAGTGCATAGCTCCGAGACAACTTGCCATGGCAGTCTGAATGTTCAGGGCTTTTTTGGTCTTGTGAGCTTAGCATGCATCTCAGGCCTTGTCAATAACATATCAAGGTGTATGTTTTTTCTATTTCATGAAAAACAAATGGAAAAGAAATCTCCAAACTGTGAAGTCAAAGAAGTGAGATTTGAAATGCTTTCTAGCCCTTCTGTTTGAGCTTAATTTCTGTGTTTTAAGAGTCTTTGTATGACTTTAAAGCCCATGTATCATGAGATTCTAGATTGGATTTACTCTGTTTTACAATACAGGTTCAGGTTAAAAAACAGCTAAGGAGGAAGGAAGAAGAGGAAAACTGTGCCTGCAATAAGGAAACTTATAGCCACGCGAAGATGAGAAGTATTGTGAGGTTGGTTGTTCACGTAAATTCAAGCAGTTGAATTGGAATATTCAAAATGTATAAAATCACCTGGTTTAAAGTGTACAGCCTGAAAATATTGTAAAATTATTTTTATTTTAAAATAATTTAGTTTTCACCAGTGGTAGTTTAATTTTACTTTTATGATTGCTTTAATTCCCACTTGCATATTTAAAATAGCATGGAAGAAATAAAGGGCAATGTATTTCTTGCATTGAGCTCTGTGAAAATTGCATTTTGCAAGCAATTCTGACAAATTTTTTATTAATTTGAAGTAAGGTTTTATGGCTAGATCAAATTTTAACAATATAAGTATTTTTCTTTGTTTATCTAAACAAACATCCACTTTTCTTGCATATTATCATAAGCATTGGTGATGTTCCTCTTCTGTAAAACATAGTTGTAGTCAAGAACTGGTTTTATTCTAGTAAGCTTGAGAGGGAACATTTCTGTTATATCGAAATAACATTTCAGATAAACTTTATCTTGTCACATTTGCTGCATTGTATAAGGGCAAGCTTAGGATTACCAAGATGAATTTTGCTAAATAGTGCTTATCTAAAGTCAGTTTAATGGAATGCATGGAAAATACAGAGTTTTTGAGGTTTAATATGAAGCAGACTTCACTACAGAAAAGATAACTGGAGGTCAATTACCTTTTTTGACTCGTAAGAAAATAAGATGCACCATTCTGAATCAACGCAGACTTAAAAGGAAGCAGGTTATAACATCTTTCACATGTTGCCATGAAATCAAACAAAACTGAGCATTCTGATTTAATACAAGAGATTAATTTTTGTGTAAAGTGCTTGGGTTTTTATTTAATCTGTAAGCTATTTGAAGCACTGTGGTTTTTAATATATGGAGGATGATATTCATGATGCAAGTTCAGGTTTTAATAGCAGTTAGAACTTGGTTTATATGCACAAAGTGAACATACCTTAAAATAGGAGCAGATTTTGTTTGGATGTGCCTAGAAACAGCGTTTTTAAAAATGTCTTTTGTTGGTTTTGCAGAGGAGCTGTATGTCCAGACAGAAGGCCATTAACAGTAAAATTAAGTAGAATTGTGAAGAAAAAGTACAGTAAGTTGGTATTTGTCCTCCATTTGCCAGAATTGTTGTGTTTTATTAAGGAACTCTAGAATATCTTTTCTTGATGGTCCAATTTAATTTTTTTTTAGTTGCTTACATTTGTGTATAAAACCCAAATATCAAGTAGTAGAAGTGTGGAACTTCTAGAACAGAATTGCAGTATGTGAAACTCTTGTTTTTATATTACTGGAAAACTGCCTCTTCAATTTCAGTCACAAATCAAACGGATTTGGTTCCAGCCCCAAGCAATTTTCTGCACCATGCAGCTGGGGAACAGCTAATGACTAGCTTTTATTCACAGAAGTTTTCTGGTGAGAGTTCAGACACACGCACAGAACTTAACTGTATTTTGGGGTTGCTGTTCTGAGGGGCTTATTCAGTAGATATTGTTTGCTAAGTCTGCTCATAACTTAGGAAATGAAGCAAATATCTGAAGAAGTAAAAACTGCTTGGTGTCTAAAAAGCTATTGTGAAGGTGCATGCATTTTCATTTTATTCAGTTTGTATGTAAACATTGTAAATGCACTCAAAATACACATTTCGTTATCCTCCTATTGCATTAATGATTTTGACAAACAATCGAGAACTAAGATGCTAAAGTTAAGATCAAAGTTTTGTTCCTTGTTCCACAGGTAATATTTTGTATGACAAACAAAACAAGGAAGCTTTGTCTGTGAAGATAAACAAGGTTGGTTCTGATAATGAAACAATTTGTAAATGCTTTCTTTCATTAGAGCATTTTTAAGACTACCTTCCTGCTATTTTTTAAGGTTAACTTCTATTAGTTAATTTTTGTATGATTCAAACTTTTTTATTTTGTCTCTTGAAGTAATTAGAATATAGTGCTAGGTTATATGAGCTTCTTTCTCAGATTAAACTTAGTTTTGTGGTGGTAAATATTTTCATTTAGTTTAGGATGTTACATTGATCCGGAACCCTGTTTTCATCTATCTTCACCAAAGGAAGATGGTTTCAACTACAAGCTGTCAGCCAAGCACCACTATATGAAAGTTTTCATTATTTTCAATAGAACACACAGATATAATCAACCAAGTAATTTATGTGAATCCACCATAGATGTTATGCTTTTCATCAAGTTGGTTTTTTTAAATGTGAGATTACTGAAAAGAATGTTTCTGTTTCCAGGTTTCTTGTTCATAAATCTTAGCCCATAAACACAGGATCATCAGATGCCAGATTTACAAGGAGCTATCTGTAAAGGCTCTCTTGTTTGATTTCTACCATCCCTCCTTTCAAAAGTAGTTTGTGTCTCTGGGACACAAGTTTTTGATCTAGTCTTTCTTACTCATAGTTGTACCTGTAAATGAATTTGCATGAAACTTTTAGGCCATAAATTTAATTCAGACTTGTCAATGGCATCATTTGCCATTACTCTGTCTTACCTGAAGTTTGAAAATCTGGTGGAAAAGCTATATTCAAATCCCTGTTTTGCCTATGGCTTTGTTTCATGTAGTATAGGGGTGCATCACATGTATTTTCAGTAGCTGATGGCCTGTGTTCTCACTACTATTTGGTGCTCATTACACCATAGTTGTCAGGGATATTGTTAACTCCAGTTTTCCCCTTCTAAGTCAGGTATTTGGAAATTTTGTGTAAACTGCCAGGTACCTTTCACTGAAGTGAAGAGGTTTTGAACTGGAAAGATAGGGCTTAATGGTAGATCAGCCTCTTATTTGACTTCTTGGTTGGGGAATACTTTCATTTTTAGTTTCACTGATTTATTGTGAAGTGTTTAATAGCATTAACGCCTCCAGTAGTACCTCTTGCAAAAAAAAAGTGCATAAACAAAAGTAGAACCATTAAAAACCTTCAGGAGGAGACAACAGGGCTCAATTATCCAAGAAGTGTTCAAAATTTAAAAGAATTTAAGAGACAGCCCTGATGTACTAACAACCACTTCATAAGGACATTTGTGAAACATCTGGATTGCTTTTTTAATTGGTGGGAGAAAGGTTAATGTTCCAAAATGATATTATTTTGAAAATAAAACTTAAACCCAACAGCTTTTTAAGCAAAACCTACAATTTGCGCACTGATGAAATAAGGCATGTTCCCAGCAAAAGCAGTTCTCTCTGCTAAAGTTTGATGGAACATACGGATGACTGCATATTAAGACACATATTTATATACATCCCATTATGAAGTTTATTTTTCATTTTTCTGAATTAAAATTATGGGAGTATTCTAAATTCCTGTTTTAAAATACCAGTTGTAGGGAATGAACAGGAAAGTTTTAGTCAGATTTGAGGTGTTATTGAACACTTTAGGTGCTGTGGCAAAAATGGATCAGTGTAGATAACTTTGTCAGTCTGGGAAGAGTATCTGGAGGATTATTGTTGGTTTGTTGGTGGGGTTTGTTTCTTGGTTTTTCCCCTGCAGCCAGCCCAGCAGCAGAGCTCCCTGCACGCCTGCAAACGGCAAGGGGCCAGCACACAGTGCATGGCTGGGCCTCGTTGGCAGCAGAAATAGGTGGTGGTGGCAGTATGTTTTGACATACAAAGTGGGTTCCAAGTGTTGTGCCTCTGTGTGAGGACCCAGTAACCAGACACATCAGTCAATCTTCAATTTTGTAATCCTACCTGAAGGCAAAGAAGAATACCAGCTACCCTCATTAGGTTTCCTTGTTACTTGAAACAAAACATTTGGTGAACTGCTGTGGGAGGTCTCTGAAGGTGCTCCAGCTGTACTTACTGTGGTGCATTAGGTAGCAGAATTGTGCAAGAGTGAAGATCAGGCTTATTTATTCATAATATCTGTAGGGAGCATTAAAGATTCTGCTTTATATAAAAGATGAAGTTTATCTGCAAAGAGCAGGTGTTGAAAATTAGGAGACTGAATAGAGAAAATTTGTTTGCTGTAACTGCAAATCTCTGCATATACCTATGGAGCTGTTATGGTGTTTACTTTCTGTGAGCTGAAGTATTGCTGACCTAATTTAATATCAGTGCATCTTTGTGTATTTAGTGTTAATTGTTTTACTTTGGGTGTCTTTAATTCATAATTTATTTTTTGTGTAGCCCAGAAGACAGACCTGCTGGAATGAGTGCATCAGAACTAATTTCTTCAGCACACTTCTGGCCGGTGGTAGCGGTGAAGAATCCTTTTTTAGCTGTAGAAATGACTGGTTAGTGTGTACTAGTGCTTTGTAGAGATTGATGAATTACTATATTGTAGATTCTGAAGTTCCCTCTGCTCCTACCTATATGTATACTGCCTTGAAATATTTTGAAGATTGCCAGGGTTTTTATTCATTGATGAAGAGCAGTTAAAGGATAAACACAAACATTTTAAAAAGAGTACTGTTAACGGCAGACCCCAATTTCTGTTATGTGTTCAGCTTCAGAAGCACACACTTGAGTATTTTAATCTCATTGTTTTAATAAGAGTTTTATCTTTAGTTCATGTTTAAATTCCTTGCTGAATTGAAGCCTTGGATAGGAAAGGCTTAGCCCTGTTATTACAACAACAGTTACCAAAACAGTTAACAGCAAATATCCTGGTTTGTATCAGAAACAATCTTCTTTGATTTTTGTTCCTTGATTCCAAAAGGAATACTTTAAATATCCATGAAGCAATTTTGCAATAAGTAAAATACCTAATTAAGCCTAATACTTAAGGATGGGTGTATAAAAAAATTTGTTCTTTGAATAGATAAAAGAAAAAGAGCAGTCTAAAAGAATGTTATTTGGATAATACGGCCTAATTAAAAAAAAAAAGTTCTATGTCTGTATGTTTTTGGCAGTCTGTAAAAGATGAAGTTTTTGCTATGCATTGAACAGAGTTAATTTATCAATGATGCAAAGTTTCTCTATCCTTCAACTCCCCAGCAGACACATTCCATCTTCTGTTTTCCATTCCGTCTGCTTTATTTATTTAGGACTTCTTTTATGTTTACTGTGACTATGTTTTTCCTCTAAGCTATAACCATAGTTTAGTCATGACTGTTGAAAGTTCTAATATAGTTAAATTTAAAAAGTCATTGGTAGAAGCAATTACTGAAATACAAAATTTTCATAGCACAAAGTTACTTTTTATAACTTCTGGTATGAAATTTGTCTTTCAGTGCAGAATTCACAGAAGTCAATGCAGGGATCAGACAGAAGAGACAAGAACTGGAATTGTCCTGTTCATCTGTGATTGCTAGGGTTGAAAGGTCTGTATTTTTGATTCACAGTGGATCTTAATACTTCAAGTTTGGAGTTTGATTAATTCAAATTGCTCTTTAGGTAGCACATAATTTTCATGAAACTAAATAGTGTTTGCATTTAACTTGTTAAATTTTTGTGTATTCCCTGATTGGTATTTTTATGTCAATAGATTCTTTTCTGTATGTCTTAACATTTTTTGGTATGATATGACAAACATAGTAACTCCACTGACTTGCACACCTTAATATGTCACTTTTGCACAGAAATGTGAGTTTGAAGTTATCTTCTATTTGGAATCTAATATTCAATGTGCTTTTAAAATTGTTTCTGTCCCTGGATATCCAGACTATGTTCACTTTAACATCAGTCTGATTCTAATTCCACAGACCACCCTGTACCCTATTTTCATGGATTGGTTCTATCACTTCTTCTGCAGTCAAGTAGGAAAAACTTCTCTTTGCATCTAGAAAGAGCTAACAGGAATTGTATCAAGTGAAACAGAGGACATAAAATTGTTTTATGGGTTTTTTTTGTCAGAGAGCAGATGTGTGTTAAAACATGCCCTAAGGATGTTTTTGTGAATATAAAGCAGAACCATAAAAAGAACTGATTTTAAAATAACACAGTAAAAAATTGGTTCTATGATATTAATTTCACTACCTATCTCTTTATTCTCTTTGTCATAAAAACAAAGACCAAAGTTAAAATAGCAAGGGAGGAGGTTTTTTTTAATTTTAGTAAAATTTGCATCTAGGATTTAAATAATAGATTTAAATTTTGTGCATGTACATTTTCTTAAGGGAAGTTTCATTCCAACTCAGTGATAATGTAAAAATTGTAGATCTCTTACTAAACTCTGTTTTTGCCCAAGATTTGCTGAGGGAGTCTGAATAAGTATATATTTCTTTGTATAAAAAAAAATAAGCCTTTTCTAAAGTCTCACGTAGACTATTTCTCATTTTTCTGCAGAAAAGGTTGGTGTTCTGCTGAAGTTCTAATTCAACACTCAGACTATTATTACCAGTAGTATAACCTACTACTTTGGAGTAGGCTATTACTATTCTACGTTTGACTTTAAAGAAAGCCAGATGTATATTGCTTTAACATAACATACCTTGTTCAAACAGTTTTAATAGATTAGGCAGTAAAATGAGCCTGAAATAAAATATGAGAAAGAAAGTTTTGTTCACTATCAGCTTTGTGTTTCTCTCCAACTGTGATAAAGTTGGAAGGGTTGTAGTTGCCTAATGGTAATTTTGGTATCGTGCATTGTGTCCAAAACTTGCTGCAAACAGCTAAAATAACTAATGTTACTGCTTTTGCTTTTCCAGAGTTCCTTTAATATCTTATGGACCTGAAGCAGAGACCTTTCTTCTCACTTCTCCTGCACTGGCTGGGAGAGTTCTTCCAACAAATATCAGGCCTTTGGAAAACTTTGGTAAACTTTTTTTTTGTAAGTTTTATTTATAGCTCATGTGCAGTATTGTTAAAATAGGATTATCAGAAATCAAACAGAGCATATAGTTAAACTTAACGGGGGGAAAAAAAGTCTGTTTTGATGTTGTTTTGTGCTTTTTCAAAGCCAGCTACTTAATTTCTGGAATTGGAATACAGAGCATGAACCATCCACCCCAAAGCTGGTATAACTTAATTTTTGAAGATCAAATGAATAAGTATTTATGTAATTTAATTCCATTTCTAATTGCAGCACTTTTTTCTTTCATGCTCTTCTTTCTTCTTTTCCCATTGTTCAAGGATAAGTCTTATTTTGATGCATTGTGAATGGTGTATTTCAGAGGTATATTGTGCAGTGTGAGGAACAAACTGTTGTCTGACAGAGAAGAACATTAGTCAGGAAGCAGTGAAGTGTATGGTTATCTTTCAGTTTGCCTACAAGCTCTTCAGGGAAAAAGCTTGCAAAAGTACTGGAGCTCCAGAGTCTGTCAGGAAAGTAGCAGAAGACAAGACGGAAGGAATTGCCTTCCTCCAGTGGCTTGAACAGCCTCTATCTCCATACTTAGGAAGAATGTAGTTTCTCTTCCAACAGGCTGCACAAGTTCAAAGAAGTAGAAGCAAAGGAGTCCTGTGTTTTAAAGCTAGAGTTAATAACTTCTTTGAATTGGGAATTACACCACTTTCACTTGACTAGTAGGCAAAGAGATGGATTTGGGTCTCTTGGCTTTCAAAAACTGTGTGGAACTAAATTGCTGGAAGGAATTAAGTTGTAGAAAGATCATGAAAAAGTTGCTTTGTTCATTCATACTCCTTGTTATTTTTAAAGGTATATATTTCATCTCCACATTTCCCAGGGAAAAATGGATAGATTGCTTCCTCAGGTCTCTCCTGTTTGGCAGTGCAATGTAACTGATTCTTAACCATTTTTCTTCTAGTAGTATACATGTTAGCTCATACCTCTTGACTTCCCTTTCTACTTCCCTAATCAGGCTTTTTTACATTAAAAGTTATTAAAAGTTATATTTAGAAAAGAATTTTGTCAGTTGTCTTGATTAGAATTTTGATATTTGTACTGTGGACAAAGATTGAATTTTAAGATTAGTGCCAACATACTACAATGTTTTAAGATACAGAGTTTTAAGTCATCTTCAAGTTTCATTTAAAGACTTTCTACTGATAAAGGAGCATGCAGGAAGTAAGAGTCTTAAAATTTCCTAGTAAAACCAGGGGATGGTGGATATGAAGATGTCCCTTGAGGATTTTGGTCACATTCTGATGACTGAGTGTTCCTTCCCCATTCAGTTTTTATCCAGCATTTGAGTAAAAGGCCAACATGCATAAAAAATGGTAAAGACAAAGGCAAAGAAAAGCCTAACATGAATACTGTTAGAGATGCATGGCAAATATACATATATATGTATTTATATATAAGGACACTGACTTTTTATAAAGGTAGAGAAAAGGAGAATGAAGAAAATAGATGCATTCAGAAAAAGATGCAAACTGATTCTTACATTTCTTACTAAATTGTGCCTGAAAGATCATAGCATAAGCATCTTTTGTTTTCTTTTTACACTCCCCTCACCTTTTGCTCGCACCTGAAGTATACAGTTTTGCATCAGAGTAACAGTTGACCGTAGCTTCCAGGATTGTGCAAGGAGGCATACAAATATCAGTGATGATCGTGTAACTGTAGTGCTGGAATCATCCCTGTAGCTGCTGCAGTTTTAATAGTGTGTTACTATTAAATAATCTTTTTTACTAATTTGACCTGAAAATGCATTAGTGAATCTACAAATACCACTATGATTTATGCTGGCATTATGCAGTTTTTGTGTGATTAGAATATTTTTCAGTAAAGAGTCAGTGAGCTGAAATGCCTTGTATTTAGTCCAAGTCCAAAGCTTGTGAAGCTTTTCTGCTAAAATTTTACAAGTAGTAAGGCATGCTAAAAAGGAGTTTGTGTTTCACATGTAGATTTTGAATGTGCTAGAAAAATAACTCGCCTTTTAATTCTGTCAGTATTTCCACATTCCACTTGTATTCAGCTGGGTCATTTTTTTTTAATTATTATTATTGCAAGGTGATTTCTTCTCCCTTGAAGAAAGTTATCACAGATATTAAAAAATTTTAATGTCTTGTAACATCTGACTTTATTTCCTGGCCATTGTAATAGGTTTGAAGATGTAATTAGTCTGAGACAGCCACCTGTTGCTAAGTGCTGTTTATCCACTGTAAAGTCACTTTGTACAAAATGATTGGTAAGACTGCTAGAGTAGATACCTGAAATTGTGTCAGTCACCTGAAATTCCTTTGGAAGTTCTTTATCATCATGTTATTTTCTTTTAAATACATGGTACCTTCTATATAATTGATGTTGTTGGTTTTCATTATCTCAAGTCACTGGACATGCAAAACCAAAAACCACTAGGTTGTTTTTTATCATGTTCAGGCAAATTATTGTGTATTTGCAAGAAAGGTCAGAGGATTTGAGTATAGTCCTGTGCTCTTTTAAAGGCTAGCAAGGTGATTATGGAGTTTATTCTCTGAGATTACTGTTTGCATTTAAAACAGTGATAAGTTTTTTTGTTCTGCTAACAAAGTAGTAGCTGAAGCATGGGAAATAATGTTGTACAAAGAGTTAGAATCACATGTTTGTGATACGATTAATTGCAAAATCCATAGCAATTAATCTTCCTTAGAAGTTTGTACTATTTGTGTATGAAATTGAAGCTGTAAAAAAATTCATTTAAACACCACATTCTTGATGCTTCCTGAAATCTGTACAAAGTGTGAAACAAAGTAATGGATGTCTCAATAAATTAATTTAGTTCTGAAGTATTACATTCAATTATATTTACTTAATTGTCATTAATCTTTAATTCCTGAGCTGTCCACCATAAGCTTTCATAGGTGTCGACAGCGTGGTCTTCCCTGTGCAGTGAATAGAACCCTTGGCTTCCCTACCAAGGCTTTTGTCAGTTTGTAGGTGGCATGAAATAAGTTAGTGCAGTGTCAACACCACGAGCTGAGCCGCTTGCTAGATGTGTCTTAGTCATTTTTCCTAGAGCTTTCATTTTTTTGATGCACTGTATGCTGCCCCAAAAGCTGCATGCCCTATTCACTTCCTTAGGTGCTGCAGGCACTGTGGGCATCTTGTGGCAGAATTCAAGTTCAGTTTGCCCTGTAAATGATGAATAAGTTTGCACTCTCATTGCTGCATCTGATTAGCTGCTGCCCTTGTGATCATCCAATGGCCATTGGAAGATGTCCCCTTCTCTAGTGCTGAACTTCACTACCAACAGGTGTTATAGAGTGAGAGGAACTGCTATATGCTAACAATGTTGTGTGGTTAATTCACTACTTATCGAACAGTTTTAATGCTGACTCTCTTTGAGCAGCCATGTCAATAACAGTTTCACTGTGAATGCCATCACTGCCCATGTAGGCATGCCAGCACTGTTCTAAAGTGTGTATTCAGATGTGCGATGTGTCACTTTGTTAGCTTGTTTCTGTTCTTCAAAACAACCAGTCTTCATTTAACAAAAAAGCAGTGGCACTACTTTATACTAAATCCTAAATTGTATTATTTGAGGATATCTGTTACACTGCAGAAGGCTCTTTTATGTTCTTAACCATGTTCAGATAAACAATTATTATCAAATCTTAATGTGTTCTGTTTTTGTTAGAGTCCTTAGGCAAAGGATATGCTGTTGCATGTGCCCAAGAAGGAGAAGAGAAAAAGGAAGCTTCTGGTTCATCTGGCACTAGAGGAAGTAGGAGGAAATCAGTTCCTACTACTCCTACGAGAAGGTCTGCACGAAACAGCAAAAACGAGGTTCTGAGTCAGTCTCGGAGCTCCCCTCGATCAAGCAGTTCTACTTGCAGTGCCCCTGATAGTAATAACCCATCTCTGAGTAAAATTCATTCAGAACCAGAGAAGGCTCCTCCAAAACGCAAGTCTAAAAGAGCAGTGAAACAACAAACACCTGCAGTTAAAAAGAAACTGAGAAGTTCTGCATGTTCTGAAAAATCGCCCTGTGGCTCAGTGGAAGATGATGATGTTGCTGAGCCTGAAACAGTTCTCACTTTAGATAAAGACCATCAGTCAGATAATGAAAGCAATAATGCAAGCCTTCCACAGAAGAATAATGTAGAAACAGAATCTTCTAACGGATTGGAAGGCTGTAGTGAACATGCAGAAATTGAGGAAACTGTAGGAGAATGTGACGGAGATGAAGATAATTCGGTCAATGCAGATGCAATTTTTTCTCTTCAAGAACCCCCAGTACTAACTGTAGAAAGTGAAACTCAGGAATCTGAAGTAAAAGATGTTACTGAAAAAAATGTAGATCTTGCCAATCAGGACAACTGGGAAAATAATCTTGAACAAATGGAAACGGTAGCTAGTCCCAAAGATGATGTATGTGACCATGTAACTTTTGAAGAAGTAGATCAGCCATCATGTAGTCCTCAAAAAGAATTAATGGAGAACATAGAAACTTCGACAAAAGTAGGTCAACCCATAGCTAGTCCGGAAAATGAATTGTTGGAACATCTGGAACCTTTGGGAAAAGATCCGCCATTAGAGAGCCCCAGAAGTGAATTGCCTGAGCATCTTGATGTTGCCAGAGGCATTACTGAAGCCATGCAAATAGATAATATAGAGACTGAACAAAAACCAGTAGTAGACAGTGCAAATACAAAACCTGTTCAAGATGAAGAACCAGATGCATTAATACACAGTGTTTCTATGGGCAGTACATCAGAACAACCCTTGAAAGAGAACACCATTTCAGAAAGTGAAGAGGGTGAAACTTCAGAGTCACCCCAGGTAAATGCTGAACATAAACATTTTGGTGAAGATAACAATGAAATGATACCAATGGATTGTGACTCATTTTGCAGTGACCAGAATGAACCTAAGATTGAGCAGTTACCACCAGCTGAAAGTACAGAGCAAGTGAACTCCTTACACTGTGATGTGGGAAACTCTGCATCAGGTTCTGATGAAAAAGATGAAACTGTTCCTCAAGAAAGAGAGTGCGAGCCAGAGCTCAAAAAAGAGAAAAAGTCTCGAACCAGAAGATCTAGATTTCACTCTCCATCGACAACTTGGTCTCCTTCTAGGAGAGAGGGCAGGAAATCTCAATCACCATCCCCTAAAAGGGAGACAACTGGAGACAGGAGTTCACGATCACCCAAGAAGGTAACTGTGAGGGAGGAAAGGAGATCCTTATCTTGTTCTCCAAAGAGAGATACACTCAGAGAAGAGAAAAAAACACCATCTCGATCTCCCAAAAGGGAAACTGTCAGGGAAAGTAGGAGATCGTCTTCTCGGTCAAGAACTAAGGATTCACCTCCAAGGCGAAAATCTAGGTCTCGAAGCAGTGATAGAGATCATCAAAGAAGAGATCGTGACAGAGGAAGAAGAAATAGGAGGTGGTCTAGGTCACAGTCACGATCTAGATCAAGATCGCGATCTAGGACTAGAAGTAAAGGTTCTTCGTTCTCTAGAAATGAGAGGGAAAGTCATTCACCTCGACGGAAAGAGAGATGGGTAAATGACAGCTGGAGGAGTCCCAGAAATGATCGATACAGAAGAAGTGATCAAGAGAAACAGAATGAAAATCTTAAAAAAGAGAAGGACAATACAGAAAAAAACGATGATGATCAATGTTCTTCAGATAAGCAGAGGAATGATTGTCCAGACTGGGTAATGGAGAGGATAAACTCTGTTCCTGAAGTCAGGAACAGAGAGAGAGAGAAACCACACTGGGAAGAGGGCAGGCATGATAATGCAGGACAGTCTTGGAATAAAAACTTTGGTTCGGGTTGGATTCCGAATCGAGGGAGAGGTCAGCGTGGCCGAGGTGGGCGTGGCCGAGGTGGTTTCATGTATGGAGACCAGAGTGAAAATCAGTGGCAAAACAGAAAACCTCTCTCAGGGAACTCAAATGGTTCTGGGAATGAAGCTTCAAGGTTCTCAGAACAGCAGCCTTTCAAGCGTAAGAATGAACAAGAATATTCATTCGATACGCCTGCTGACAGGTCTGGGTGGACATCTGCATCCAGCTGGGCTGTGAGGAAGACTTTACCTGCTGATGTGCAAAATTATTATTCGAGAAGGGGACGCAATTCATCAAGCCCACAGTCTGGGTGGGGAATGAGACAAGAAGAGGAGACACCTGAACAAGGTATTACTGGTTTTGAAATGTAGTAGCTTAGTCACAGATGCAGGAGCTGAGCAAAATCCTAGTCACATTGTCCTGGCTCAAGCCAATCAGTTCTTTAAAATAATTTGGGGTGAATCCAGACTCTTTTTGCAATATGGAGGGGTAAAGGCGTGGAGTTTGGTAGTTTCTTGTGTTTTGATGGCTTCTTGGTTTTGCGTAAAGTCCAAGTTCGGGTTTAAGGACTATGCATCTGAAGAGTGCTGCTCAAGAAAATCAATTTGGCTAAAGAGAAGGCGTATTTTCTTCGTCGTTACTTTTAGCATCTGCACAGTTTTAAAAGGCTAATTCATTTCAAAAAGACATGAATTTGCCTGTGCAGATCCACGTTGCAGGTTTCGAGATGACAAAGCACTGTGTTGATGTTTATCTTGCTCTTAAATAAGCATAGTCTTCTTTAAATGCTTTAAAAAAAATCTAGGGAAATTTATAAATGAAAAACCAGTGCTTTTACTGTATTTCAGGATTAAAATTCCTCTAAAACCTTAATAGAAGTCTAAATTACTTTTTGAGGGGATTTTTATATCTAAAAGTCAACTGCCCTGACAGAAATAAACTTCTTGGTAGAAAGTAAGCTAACTGTGGATGAAATTGATTGATTCGATATAGCTAAGAAATCATCCACAGATTATTGATGCCCTAATACATTAATAATCTTTAAAGATGGATGTGAATTGAATTTTAAAAAGTATAAAATCCATTTCTGAAGACAACCACACTTTCACTTCCGCACTGTCTCCTTGTTTTGCCTTTCATTTTTACCCATTTTCATCCCACATGCCAGCAGTTTTCTCTCTTCTCAGAAACGACTGCATCAGAAGCTTCCTAGCTTTGAGGCAATGTTGTCACCCTTCAATTTGCTGCAGGGAAAACTTACCACACCTGTAACTGAAAGTATTTTATGATTTAAAGACTTTTTCATATAGTTCAGGAACAATCATGCTGTTACTCACTTTTGGAACCTGAATTCAGCTTAGAGTAATACAACAACCTCTCGTAACTCGGTGAAACAGGCTAAGTTACCATGGTTCTGAATGACATGGTCCTCCAGGGCAACCTGCTTTTGCTGGCCCTGTTGAGCAGGGAGGTTGGACCAGACACTCTCTATAGGTCCCTTCCAACTTCAGTGTTTCTGTTTTTCCATTATCTTTGAGAATGAGGATTTGGGCCAATGCATAAGGCCTTAAATTGTGATCCCTTTGAAGTAGATGACAGGGTTCATCAAGGAAGGGATTCTGAGGAAGGACATCTAAATTATAGCCTATCAATTGTTTCTCCAAACTAATTTCTTGACTTCTGGAAGGCCTGCTGTTTGTATCTAGATTTTACCCTTTTGGCTTCTGTTGAAGAGAAGATGGGATATCAAAGTAATTTGTTTAAGAAGTCCTACCAAGAGGTTATTTTTACTTCCAGGTTTTACTTCTTATACCATTACAAGGTTTTTAAATAACTCTTTCCAAACATGAATATCTCTGAAATTGTTTGAGGATGACTTATTGCTTAGGGTGAATAATCCAAGCAGAGTATTTCTGTAATTACCAGAACTGTACAGAGACTGTTGTGAATCAGGTGCAGGGGAGCAGAGACTTGCTGATGTGGTAATGTGTGACTAACCTTCAGCAATTGCGGAACTGGATAAATTATGTTATCTTCCTGCACGTTGGTGAAACATTGCAGTTTCATTGTGATTAAATAATTTATTGGCTGTGTTATGGGAACAAGTAGAGAAAGCAAATACAAAACCCAGGCTTCCGTAGTACCCTGAACTTTTTAAACTTGGAAGCTAGCATTTGGTTTCATGACATGTATGGTGGTGAGTGCTGTGTGATAATATAATGCAATATCTTGAAAATACTCAGATTATAGAAAGCTTTTTGATAATCCATCTTTAATTAAGAGTTTACATACTTCACTCCCCTTTTGTTTTATGAAGTACAGAATTTCTTCTTGCTATACTGTCTGGTTTTTCTTTTGGCAGATCCAAACCCCAAAGACCAAGGCAACCAGCAAAGCGATGGTTCTCAGTTACCAATAAATATGATGCAGCAACAAATGAATGTAATGCCACAAGTGAATGCACAGCACCAACCTATGAATATCTTCCCATATGCAGTGGGTGTCCATCCTCCCTTGATGAATATGCAACGAAATCCTTTCAACATCCACCCTCCAATGCCCATGCATCTCCCTACCGGAGTGCCTCTCATACAGGTAGCTGCTCCCACAAATATTTCTCAGGGATTACCTCCGCCTCCACCTCCACCCCCACCATCTCAACAAGTCAACTACATTGCTTCACAGCAAGATGGAAGACAATTGCAGGTATGCTGTATCAGAAGCCATGGCAAGAGCAGTGATGAAATAGTACCAGCTAAGGATTCTTTATCTCGAATACCATAAATTTATACTTGCAGTTCCTTTCTCTCTTGCCTGTTTTCTTCCACCTTACTTCAAATTTGAGGTGGAAGCATTGATGAGCATATGCGTTGTTCAGAGACTGTAGCTTTTACATAATAACATAAAACATCCTAACTGGGTTTCTGTGGTAATGGAACACTGAAAAATTTCATCAGTGTTGTCCATTACTTTTTTCATCTTAGAAGTGATTTGCTTCCAAAACTAAATATTCCCCTTCCAAACCTGATTTTCAAGCATTTTCAAAAATGCCCGAATCCCCTTTTAGCAGCATGTAGGGCGTGACCTAAATTGTGTTGCAGTTTTCATCCCATGGTGGGTCTGTCAGGAGAGGAAAATTGCCAAGTACTGCATGGTACCCATTTGTTCCACTCTTCCATTCTCCAGCTGTCACCATCTCAGTGGCTTCTGCACACATGCATTCTCTGTTCTGTTTAATATTTTCAGCCTTTTTATTAATAATTTCTGAGGCCTCTTTGGTATTTTTTACTTCCCCCTTCTTGCCCAATTCTCCCGGTTTTGCATGCCCTGTTTGAGACCTAACTCGTACTTTATTTCTCTGGTTTCAAAGACTGCCATACTTAGGACTGGTCAGACCATGGTTTTATGACTCTCAAGGTATCTTAAAACAACTCTTGTGTATGTGAGCTCCTTCTGTAGCCAGCTGTTTATATTAAGAGCTTTTATATCAGGGAAAGGTATATGGTCAACTTGGAGGAGAACACATGGCCCTGCAAAAAGATGTAATGCTGCATTTGTGATAAGTAAAGGGCTCTTCAGGAGCTGACTGGGGTTTGTGCTTTACTTTTGCTGTTGCCTGTTCTAACCTAAAACGCTTTCCCCTGCATTCCAGGTTGAAGAAGTGATGTTCTAGAACAAACAATTTCTAACCCTCTGTTTTCATGCATCATCTCTAAAGATTTGAAGTGAGCTGATAAATGGCCTACATTGTTCTCGGTTTTCACTGTTGTCATGTGTTCATACTCATTAATTTAGAACAAGGAGAGTTAAGTGCTGCAGGAAATACTGAGTGGGGTTACAGGCCATATGAAATAACTTAGTAACAGTGCAAAGTAAACCAGCAAGGTACTGCTGGAACTAAAATCCTGGTAGATTGCTTGTTGATTTGATTCATGCCTCCTGTCTGTAATTAAAATATTTTCACAATTGGAAATCCAGTAGGTTTAACCTCCAAAAATGAAAGAAGTCAGAATACAGGCTACAGACCTCTGAAATTAGTATCTAATGCAGCAGTAAATGTGTTTCTGTAAAGATTGTGTATTGCTGCAAAATGCAGTTCCTTGTAAAGCCCGTGTTAACTGCTCTTGTGGAATGGCATCCATGAACCTGAATGCTCTTGGGAGCTGCTGCTGCTTTTTCTTTGAGCTTTCACTCAACCATTCCTCAGTGGTAGCACAATAGAAATGACTGAATACTGCAGGACACCACCTGTCCCTTCCTGTTGAAAGGAAAATGAAGAGAGCACACTGAGCGTTAGCATGCTGATTATAACAGTTCCATTTCTCTGTCCTTTCCAAAGAGCTCAAATTCCTGTTTCATTATTTTCCATCTGGGTAAATGCAGATGTGTAAAGAGTAATGGTGATTACTTGCAGAAAAGCAGTGTTTAGTGTAGCCTGGCAGAAACATGGCAGGAGGATGTTCTGGGCTTTTGCTAAAAATGGCCTCTATGTGAGAGCTACTTAATTTCTCAATTCCCAAGTATGTACAGTGCCTTTCTGTCATATTTAGAAACAGCCAGAAAATTGCTTTTCCTGAAAAACAGATCCTGGTACTTCAACCAGCATTTCATCTCTAGCCTGTGTATCTATATTTGAAATGCATTTGCAAGTTCAAGCCGATAACAAACATGAAAAGAGATGTTTTCAAAGCAGCATCAATATGATGCAGGAATTCAAGTGTGGCTTAGGTACCTTTTGCATGTGTTCAGGTGCTGATTTTTTTTTTAGGAAATGTTTACTTATCACAACCCTGTTTTGTAAATTAGATTGATTCTGCAGCCATAAACTTCCTTCCCCCTGTGCTAACACCATCCGTGCCTGTTTGCAGGGTACTTTATTACTGGGATCAGAGCTAGAATCTGGCAGCCACTGTGGTGACATGGAAGATGCTTTACTTCACAAGCTTTTCTTTTTGTTGTTTTTTCTTTTGAATTGATCTAATGTAATGTGTGTACCTTCCATAATAGCGATGTGGAAATTAGGTAATGAACCAAAGCTTGTACTATTTGTGCTCATCCTATAGCAGCTGAGATTCCTAAAAAGGCATGTTGCTGTATGAAAGAATGATGTATTAACTACTGATAACTTTTTAAAACAGGGTATTCCAAATGCTGCTCATGTAAGTAACAGCATGAGTGCTCCAACCTTGCCTGCTCCAGCAGCAGTCCTGGGAAACGTGGGAACAGTTCAGGGACCAAATTCGGGTAATGCAACGTCATCAGGTCACATGAAGAGCTCTAATGCACCTGTAAAATTGGGAGAAAACAAAACAAGTGTAACAGTGGAAGCCAGTGCAGATAGCTCAAAGAAGGACCAGGCAAGTTCAAAGTTCAGCATATATTTATATATACACTTTTTATATATTTACATTGAAACATATAAATTTTAATTTTTATATAAATGCATTTTGATATACTAAAAAGTAGCAAGTTGTGACAATAACCCTTCAGTGTAATATACTCCATACTATCATGTATTTAATATTTTTGTGGCAGCCATAGAACACAGATTAGCAACTGACTCTTTTTAATGTAGCCTTCTTTAAAGCAGCAGTATTACAAATATTACTTGAGTTGCTGTGGGACAGCGTTCTGTTCTTAGTAGACCATAGGCAGCTCCTATGAGAGCTGAAATGTGTGTGTGGGGCGGGGCTGATTTTCTAATCTTCTGTAGCAACCTTTTTCCTGTCAAGTTTTAATTTGTGATTGATAAAGATACATAGGCAGTGAAAAATAACATTCAAGTTTGTTTTCTCTTCAGAAATTGTTAATTCAAGAAAAAGCAGCACAAGAGGTCAAACTTGCTATTAAACCCTTCTACCAAAACAAAGATATCACTAAGGAGGAATATAAGGAAATCGTGCGGAAAGCTGTAGATAAAGTAAGTTGGTCCAGTAATCCAAGCTGCACATATTTCTCTTGGGGCAGGCTTTGGGGTGGATTTCTTGTTCTTGTGGGAACAGCTCCTAGCTGCGGGAAGAGGGAGAAGCAAAAATACCTTTTTTCCTTCTCCATCCACAAGAGCTTTCCTTGGCTTCTCAGAACAGAACTTGGTTATTGTATGGAAGATTTGAATGGGAATTCAGAAGTATTTGGGAAGCAATCAGAAAGTATTAGGAGTTTTAAAATATATTCTGCCTGGGATGGAAAAATCAGGAGTGTGGGGGAAAGAAGAAAAATAATGTGGAACTGTGGCAAATCAACAGAAATGTTTCAAACGTTTTTGTTCTTTAAACTGTTGTAGGTTTGTCATAGCAAGAGCGGAGAAGTTAATTCTGCAAAAGTGGCAAATCTAGTGAAAGCGTATGTAGACAAATACAAGCATTCACGGAAGAAAAATCCTGAAGAGGCAGTCTCCTGTGAAAGGAAATAGAATATGTTTTCATTTTTTAGTTTTATTCTATCTGCAAAGTGCAATTTCAATGTGAACTGTTAACTGAAAATTGTACATGACAGTGATTTGAATTTGGTTTTGATAAAATTATTTTTCAAGGTAGTGTATAAGGTTTTGTTCTAAAGAAATACAGATCTGCAGGGCAACTTCTTTATTCCTTTTTAAAAACAGATGTCTAAAAAGAATAAAGGTGTAAAGAAGAATCATTAGGAATGTACGATTGTGTGGATACTTAGATGTACAGCATTTTGACTTGAATAACAGAGTGCATTAAATTAGAAACTTCTGAGTACGTTGGGTTTGGAACAGGTATGTACAGTACATGTGATCAGTCAGATTAAAGTAAAATTTTTCTTTTGATTGCTCCCTAATTATAGCAAAGAGGAAATAATTAATTGCCTTGACAAATATTTCTAGTGTTAACTGGACAGGCTGAATGCAGGGGTCACAATGTGTATATTAAAAAAGCACATGGAGTTGTCTGAACACAACTGTTTAGATTTCAAAAAGAAAAAGTCATAAACAGTAAAATGTGGTGCCCAAAAGCATGGGTGCTGCACAGCTGTTGTAACACCAAATAAAAATTATGCTGCTTGGTATTGGTTGTGATGTTTTTCAATTTGTTTCAAGACAGTGGGATAACTTGAATAGTTTTCATGTGCTGAAAGCCCTCCATCACCACACACTGATAACCTCAGTTCAGGTCATGCCCTTAAGCTAGTAGGGCATTGGTGTACTAGAGCTGGATGTTCAGAAACAGAAAAGTTTCTTCAAGTAAAATCTAGGAAGCTGAAATTTATCATTAGGTTCCCAGTTGACCAGAGACTGCTAGCTGTGCCGATCTCAGCTGCTTAATACTTTTCTCCATTAATTAGGGACTTTGGCATGATCACCAGACTGGTATTGGTGAACCTTTGCCATTGGAAGCCAAGTATCTTCCTGCTTCTCTGAGCACTGGAGAAGTTATTAGAAGTACCACAAGCATTCTAAAAGCAGATGTGGGGTCACTGTCCCTGGGGACTGCTTATACCTAAGGTAAAACCAGTTTTATTGAGGCAGCAGCAGGAAGGGATGCTGGAATACTGAGGTCACTGTGTTCTCCTTAGGGAAAGAACAGCTTGAGATCCTTCTCAAAGGAGTCTTACTCTGATGTGTCCCTTCCTCTTACACAGTGCTGTTAAAATCTTGTCACCAACTCTCCAGTCCAGTCCTGCCATAC
>VZRN01004857.1:6387010-6397010 GCA_013397935.1 Dasyornis broadbenti | reverse complement strand
TCACTGACAGCCCTGGGACAAATTTCCTCTGCTCATTTCCCCTCTCCTTTCACCATGCTCTCCAAGATGAGTTTTGTCTTCACTACAACCCCCAATTAGGTAGCTGAAGACAGCACGAGGATTTCCACAACCAGTATCAAAACCCTTTTGTTTAGAGCTACAATGAGGAAATTCCTCCCTATTGACAGGTTTTAGAAGAACGGGCAAAATTAACACATTTGCATTAGAAATTATTACTTCTGCTACTATGAAGCTGAAACAATGCAAAACAAAACCAAGAAAGCACTCAGCTTGTAAGTTCTTAGAAAAAACAAGAAGGAGCTTGCATGGTGATCACTGGCACAGTAAGCAACTACTACTTTTGTATTAAAAAGGACATTTCCTGCTTAGTGCCACAAGTCACTATTGGTCTATTTACTTGCTGAAGGATCTTCTACAAGTAAAAGGAAAGCTGGGTCATTTATTAGCATTAACTCAAGTTTGGAGGGGAAAGCAACAGAGAGGCAGCAAGTATGAAACACAACTGTGTGTCCCTGGCACAACTTACAACAATGTTTCTAAGAGCTCATTTTCCCCTCTCTCGACTGAACTTAAAAGGTACTGCCAGTGGGAAGTTGCTTACACAAGAATTAATTTTCAGAGTCATGCAGTACTACTCTGGAGGAAAAGGGAAAAGCAGAGGCTTCTCTCATGTGTCTCCCAGAATGAACCTGCCAAATTTGTCAGCCACTTTTCAAAAGTCTGGATCACAAATGCTGTATTTAGATAAGACGACGTTGAGCATTTGAGTGGGGAAGTATACAGTGCAGAAGCGATAGAGAAATTGTACTGTCAACATACTTACTGGGTTTTTTTTAAAGATAGGTAAAACCCACCTATTGTTTGGTATTGGAAAGAACAGAAACAGTGCCCACTGATACCAGAAAAATTACACAATGCTTACCTGCGACCACATTCTGAATATTTACCAATATTTTTTAATATTAAGGCAGCTGTTAATCGGATGTGTTTAGTTATTGGTCCCTCTTTTTCATCCTATGAAAGTAAAGAGAAAAAAATGTAAAAGCCCTGCAGTTAGTAGCAGGCAACAATTAATATCTAATACTTGATTCAAACAATACTAACTGTGAAATCTCTGAAGACAAGGTTTCTTGATCCCCTCCTCAATGCCATTAGGGCAGCACTCGGATGATTCACAATGGCCTTCTGTGCTCTGGGAGTAGAGGCAGTACCCCCTGCAGCTGGCTGCCTACATTAGTAAAAAAAGAATTAATAAAAAGAAGCTTCGCACTACTTTCTAGACAATTAACAACTGAAAATTGATTTTACAATTTTAAACACATCTGAACAGAGACACAAAGATCCATTAATGCTTGGTGCTGATGCATGATTGTTTCCACAGAGATAAGTCTTATTGTAAAGCCTTCAGAAAGTCATGCACTTTATTTTATGTGAAAAACACTTCTCTTGAAGAAGTACTGCTCATTACCCATGACATTTGTGATGGAAAAGCAGTATGTTGTACTAATAACACAGCCACTTCCCGAAGTATACCAATTTAAAGCAATGTTTTATCAGACACGCTTTAACAGGAGCTGTGATAGCAGCTATGCAAACGCCATCTGAGATTTGGCCAGAGAATGTCCTTAAAGTATAGCTACTCAAAACTTGACACAGCTCATTGGGATCATCAGACACTAAGACAATTTAAAATATTTATTATTTGTGATTAGTGAGGAATAATATAAAATAACATAATTTAGGTTATGTTCTAAGAGATAAAACATATAAATGTTAAATCAGATGAAACATTTGTAAAATCAATTACCTGTTATTGCAGCTTTTAGACTGAGATTAATAAATTGAGCAGCATGTAACAAACATAGTGGAAGCCATTTCTCCATTTTCAGTATTAACACTGAAGTCAAAGCTCTATTTCATGTAAAAACTTAGAAATTACTCATACCACCAGAGTTCAGCATGTATAAAAATGCAACCTGACTCAGCGAGTTAGACTCGCAATGTCATCCTAAAAAACAATTTGCGGTATTAGTGATGAAACACATCACCACACTTCAGTATTTTGAACAATATTATTATGAATTCTTTTAATACCCTAACAGAACCTGGTTAAGAAGTACAAGTAGAGCTTACTTGTAAAGGTAGCATAAAACAAATGTTAATATTCTGTTTTTTGAATGAAAGCCTGTAAGAGTATTATTTAAGTACCTTATACTGGAAGTGAATATTCTAAGAATAAAACCTGAATTCTCTATTTAGAGAGATTTTCTTAGTAATGTGAGGTCCTAACAGCAGGCAAGTCCAGCTTAAAAACTAAGATGTAGTAACAGACAGAACCCTCCCTAAAACCTTAGCTCATAATCACTCTGTCATCCTCCCTGAATGAAAATAATATATATAAATGTGTAAAATAAAATATATAATAGATTAATTAAATAAAAAGCTGTATGAAGTAGAAGGAGAAGGGCAGAGGCTGAATTAAGAAACTGGTGGGCAATGACATGTTTATAAAAGACTGAGTACCACAGTAAAAGAATTATTGTCTTCATTTTTAATTTCTGGAACATTTTTGTTTTCTTTGCATTGAGAAGCACAAGGATTCATCAATGGAGGCTGTTCCGAGTGTCTCTCCTCAACAGTTATCATACCATATTTTAGAAAGCTGAAGTACTATTGCCTTGATTCTAGAAATATTGAAAAAGGGACAACTGCAATAAATTAGGAAGATATTAAAAAATTCTCTTTTTAAGTTTGGAAAAAAGAAGAAATGGACAAAAAGTTACTGACACATCAAGTGGACTGACTTTTGTCTGTGGGCAAGTATCTCTCTCGAAACATCTAGATTTTCTGAATTTCTTTAATTGTATTATCAACTTAACTTCAAACCACGTTGTGATTTAAAGCTATTTCCTGCCCCACTCCCACAGTGCATGAAGAATATTCACCTTTGCTTCAGTGGCAATAAGGATTCCAATGCATAAAGCTACAGCCAACACACAGTTAAATTGCTAGTGCTACCTGACCTTCCAGAATGTAATATTCAGCTACCTCTGAAAACCTGAAGAGGAAGAGTTAAAATAATAAAACTTTAAAAGCAGAAAAATACAGAATTAAAGTATAAAACCAACTCTGTAACACAGCTTTATGGTGCCTAACTGGTTCTAACAACAGCTATTACAGGTTTTTTCAAGTGTGTATGGTGTTATGATAGACAAAAAGGATGATTAGAGAATGGGCTCCCGTTTGTTACATTGTGTTCCACGTTTTTCTTACAGCACCAGTAACACTCACTATCTGCACTGTGAGGTAGGGCTAAGTTTTACTAAATGGTGAGGGATTAAGTGAACAAAGTTCACCTAATAAATGCCTAAAAGTTGATGACTTAAACATGCTTTGTCTCAGTACCAGGTGTTTTTTAAGCTGATTCAGAGCTCCATACAAGAGTTTAATGATATGGACTATCAGTCGTGAGCTGATATATCTGACAAACTTCTAGGACTCAGAAAAAAAGTAAATTAGGCCAAAACCTTGTAAGACAGCCTTTAAACATGAAGCTGAAAGACAACTAGAGGTGAGCCACTGGAATGAGCTTAGGGTTTCGTCTGACAAGTCACTGATTCTGGAAAGCAAACGATCAAGTCTTGTCTCCCTCATGTAGCTGCCAGATGCTCTTTGCAGTTGTGTGAACAGAATTCTGGGGCAGTGCTGTAAGGTAATGGGGGGGATGCACTACACTTACCTAAAACATTCCTGTTTGTTAAGGGAAGAGAGTAAAAGTTACAGAGAGGGAAGCTCTATGATTTCACAAGAGAAGGAAGTGTATTAAGTGTTGTGAGTGCTGACAGAGAAATGTCTCATCCCTCTCTTTTGCTCCAGCCCACCTTCTGTGCTGGTGTTCAACTGACAGTAAGGCAAAAACATTTCATTCACGTGGCAAGCCCACTCTTTTGTTCTATGAGCATTTTTTTTTTAAACAAATTGAATTACCATGCCATCTACTAAAAACTAAAGCCAGCTCTCTCACTGTAAGCAATGCACAGCCATGAGAAACAACAAGGGATGCCACGGAGAGTCAGAACACAATCATAGAATCATTTAGGCTGGAAAACACTTCTAAGACCACTAAGTGTAACTATCAACCACCAGCACACGCACCACTAAACCATGACCCTATTGACCACATCTGCACATCTTTTAAAGGCATAAAACATCCTATTTTGAGCAGAGGAATGCTCTTATTTCAATTTGTATTCTGAAATAACATCCTTAGTATCTTGTGATATTGCAGTCTCAGTATTTTAGCAAGAACTGATTATGTATGTAAATTCCTGCTTTCTGATCTGACCTAATTAGGGAATTCTGCCTCAGAAGAGGGGATGTATGAACAGTTTTTCTCCTATGAGTACCTGTGCCAATTTAAAGGAAGCTTATGAGGACACATAGCTACTGGAATGTGTTATCTGTGAGATGGAGCACTATGAAAAGGCAGAGTAAAGATCGCATCATGTTAGTAGATGGTGTCAGCCCTACACTTCCCACTTACCAAGTATTTTAAGACTACATTACCATAATTCTTCTTTTTGTGGTTTTCTGAGGTCTGAGTGTTGTTCAGTTTAATGAAACAAGGCACCACAAGGCAATTACAAGTCTGTTTAAGATGGTTTTTTATATTAAAAAATAAAAGGACTCTCAAACTACATTTCTCAGTTTTCATAATTTGACTTTCTCTGCTGCCTCCAGCAGCTTGGTAGCAATTTTACAAGCCACAGAACAGACTGCAAAAATCTGCCTGTGACCATGTAATTACATCTTTAGCTTACAACAAAGGGTTCCAGTCAGTTACTAACAAAGGCCTGCTCTTAACACACTTATACAAGTAACTGAACCCTGAATAACTCCACTATTAACACAGCCATCCCTAAAACCTCACACCAATGGTGTTGCACTCGCCAATATTAATTCCAGATGGTTGAAATCATTTTGCAAAAGAGAAGAGCCAAACCTGATTTCAGATAGCATCACAAAATCAGAAGACTCTTGAGGAGTCTTTATCCTTTAGCTTGCTTGCTTCTTTAAAGAAAAGTTTATTACAACAGTCCCTGGATCAAATTAGCCCAAATTTAGACAACAAAACTGGAAGGAATACAGCAAGTTACAAGACAATCCATCTCAGCTGTGTGACACATGAACTGTACACAAGAAATAACTTTCCATTTGGAAAAGCACTTCCCTATTACAAGGGAAGTTATACAATGCTGTCCAGTTGTGGAAAAAAAACAGAAAACATGCTGAGAACAATGTTCATCATAGAGTTTTGATCCATATACTTTAAAGAATAACCTGTTCTTTTTAAGGTAATTGCTACATCAGAATTTTTGTCCTTTTTGTCTTACTGGAATGGATCTCAAATTTGATTATTGTTACAAGATTCTTAGATATGGCAGAGTTTCTCCTCATAATCCAAGTTATAAACAAATTCTTCTAATGATTTCTAATTCTCTTATTTTCTCTATTGCTAATGAGGCTCAAGTCTCTTACTTATTGGAAGGCTTCTGATTTCCTGCTTGTCCATGTTCATCTTGCTTTAATCCTGCAAGCAAAGCATCTCGGGAACAGTGCTTATCCTGTTTGAGAAAAAGACAGTAAGAAAGGTGCATGGAAATTTACCATGAAATTCCGACTATTTTCTGAAGTAATATGTGAAAGAAAAATCTGCACCTGTAAATGGGTAATGAAGGAAAACCTCTGCCGCTGGAAAGGTTCACATCCCTCCCACAAGCACTGTCCTGGGTAGACATCTTTTCCTCCATGTTCGGTTGCTGCATGATAGAAAACCTGTGATGGTGTCTGAAACCACCTACAAAAAGAGTGGAGGGGAATTTAATGGTTTTTTTTCCTCCAGTTAATGGTGAGGCACAAATATAACAAACATCAACCCATAGCAGTGGTTAACCCTTTTTTTTTTTTTATGAATTTAGACATGCATTGATAAATGAAAAGTTGTAAAATTTTAAAGGGAAAAGCATGTACACATATTACCAGTGATCTACCAATAAATGCCATTATAACTTTTCAAAATCTGATTGAAATATCATGGTTCTATTTTCTACTTACACTTCACCAAAGAAACAATGCATATTAATTCCAATAGACCTATTCACTGCAATGCAAGCAAAATACAGCAACAAACTATGAACAGCTAAACCAGGTAATTTTCATATATTCCGTTTCCCATTTTCCTTCTTTACTGGCAGTCACACTCAAATTATGTGCTATTGTAACAAATGTAAGATGATTAAGGAGAATCATTGTATTTCAAAAAACATGGCATGAAAATAGTGAATGGCTCAAAGCACTGGGATTTTTTTTAGCCTATATATACACCTTAAAATGTATCTCAGATGTCACAAACAATGCTCCTTACTCCAACAGAGCAAAAAGGGCCAAAACATTTAGCTGCTCGCAGTTCACTTCAATACAACTACCCCAGCTCACCAACATCCACTTAACACTTGGACCAAAGAGGTCTAGAAATCTAGCTGCTGCCATTTGGGAAGTCACTGCCAGCAGCTGTCCTCACACACTTGGTGGACAGATGCCACTGGTGCCACAGTCTTACCAAAGAGGAAACACATGCACCCACCTCAGCCACTCCGGTTCATATGCCAGTACTTGAGTTTCAGTTACGTGAAAATGTGTTAAGATGTTTGACTGAACTAACTGGCTGAGCAGTGCCAAGAGGAGATGACCTCCCATCAGACACCCACTGCAAGCAGCCATGGATGTAGCAACATCTACAACCTACCACAGTCACTTATGGACAAGTCTGAGTCAGGACTCTCAGCTTATGATCAGCAGATCAGTGAGTGCTTTGATCCAGCCACCTCCTTCCATGTCCCACTACTCATTTCAGGAGTGTCCATTATGCAAACACACTTGGCAATTGATACCTAGGCCTAAATGTACAGACACTGATACCTGAACACTATAAAGGTATCAAATGAGCTGATTTAATCCACGGTCTTGGTTATAAACTGAATGCTACTGCAATAACCACCTGTAATACAGCAGTTACCTTCTGCACAGGCAATAAATACTACTCTCTTCAAAAGCATTCATCTTTTACATGCCAGTTACCTCTTACTGAAGGGATGCTGAGGAGAAGAAATACCTGCCTCTTGCTGTTGGTCCAAATAACCCATAGAAGTAAATGAAAATAAAACGTTTTACATCTACTCTAGTTCAACAGCTGGTGTTTCAGACGACAGAAAGATGTCTTTCCACAATAAAGGGGAATCAACTTAAGCCTGGCACTAACCTTTTTATGAATAATTTCTGGCACAGATAAAACAAATTTCATGGCCTAAGTGAAATCCAAAATACAGTGCAAAACATTTCATTCAACATGGCAAGGTTTCAGAAAAATAAAGCTTATTTCAGCTATGTTGGCTCATTCACTGTTTAATGTATTCAGTGTTATACACTTCAATCACTGATCTAAAAAGATTCAAACTTACCACCATTTTGCAGAGAAAAACCATTTTTCCTTAAAGAAAGGCCTAACTATAGTAATGAAAAAAAGCTTAAGTACTGACAATATGACCAGTTCAGCCTATACTCTTGTTTCCACATTTAATTCATCCATGGTTCTGTTCAACTGCTGAACAGAACATTAACAGCTGACTTGACAGGCAGTAGAGATCTAATAGCATTTTCAATTTACTTTTTAAATACAAAGCAATTCAAGAGCAGACATCTGCCTACCTATGAAACAAAACAACAGCTTTTAAATTAAGCTGCATACAATTAGCAGTACTTGCAGACAGCTGAAGTTCGAAGGAAAACACCTACTTTGTTACATCCTCAATGCAAAGTAAGGTGCTGACTGACACCTTTTAGAATTTTACTTCCGCTTCAGATACTAAATCTGAACACATTTGCCAGAGGCCAATCATTTCAACTATTGGTATAATTCAGCCTCATTTCATTGTAGTCTTTAGAGACTACTAAATCTGCGGCATTTCAAGTCTTGGTCTAATGTTTCCTAACTCAGTTCCAAAAAACCCCAAACCAAAACAAAACACCCACCCACACCACTGGAATGTTGCTGGCTGGAGCTGACAAATTAGAGGGTAGGAAAGGAACATACTATTTTATTTATTCATATTTATTCTGATTCTCAATAAAATGTCTAAGGCCTTTACTGACTTCAGCAATGTATCTTGGAAGTGAAACTTCATGCTAATATTTTTTGACAATTAAACTAACGAACATGCATAGAGAAACAGGTAAAAATTACTGTTTCAAATGTGCCTCCTGTAATATCTTTCCAGTTAGCTACAAACACCACAAAAAACCCCCACCATTCCATCATTCTACTGTGATTAAAATGCCTGCTTCATCCTACAAAAAAGAAAATTGCTAAGCAATGGAAAATGAAACCAAGAAGTGAATGTGAAGTTCACATAGACTAATGACCCACTCAAAAGAATCTTCTTGTTTCCTACTTAAACTACTCAATAAAAACAGCTACGATTGAGAGCTATAAATAACAAAAAATAGGTGGCAATTCCAGATTTTTCTTTATGTCTGATAGAAGCAGGAAGCCTACACGAGATCTGATACACCTGTTTTTAATCAGGCTGCTCAGGGAATATGAATAAACAATATATATTTGAGGAAAATGCTAACTTAACATTTTGGTTCTCTCTTCACCACAGAGAACACTGAGCGTAATAGTTATCTAAACTGGTTTTAGGTTGGGACTGAAATAAGTGACAGCATAAAAGAAGAGCTGCGTGTCACACAAACTAAATCTATTAACACAAAAATCTCTGAAAACTTTTGAAAAGAACAAAATTTAACTATAAACAAAAAGCAGCACAGGAAATAACAACCAGATAAACTAAAGCAACAGAAATAATACCCCAGGCTTGGGATAAAATATAGAGATCAATGGCCTTATAGCCCCTAACTTCAGTCTCAGGAAAACTTTCTGGAGGAGTATTTTAAGACAGACTATGGAAAGACTGGTAAGGTAATTTAATAGTATAGCTCCTCCTCCTGCCCTAACACAGCTCATCCTGTGTAACTTCATACATGGAAGAAAGTTATGCTGGTGACTTATGCTTTAAAACTGTAGTTCAGCAAACCCTTTGACCATGTTACAAGCTGGCAAGGCTTCTGCTGTGAAACTGCCCCAGCCTTTCCTTTCAACCTCAACACAACCCACCTGCACCTACACAGGAGTTAATGCACCTATTGTGCTGCCAGCAGACTATAGCTCTACGGTTCTATTTATTAGTAGTAAAGGAGGAAACTACAAAATAAGTACAGCCTTACATCTATTACATAGAGAAGTGTCACCTATTAAAGAAAGAAAAATCACTTTTAAGGTGAAAATAGGGCAAAGATTTTAAAAGTGACAGATCTTTATGTCTTGCATTGACTTAATGATCTTAGATTTATGTTTGCAAGTAATCAAAAAATATTAATTACACCTTCAGGAGTTTCATACTGTCATTCAGTATGCCTATAATTCTGTTCAAATGCCTCATTTTAACTATCAGTTCCAAACATTCAAACTTCTCCACCTTCCCAATTTTCTGAATTTCCAACCAGCTTTCTGTCAAATCAACTTTATGTTCCCTTTGTCATCCCACAACGATGAAGCCTCTCACTCTTTTTCATGCCATCCTACATGTTATGCAATTTTTCTCACTAACAATTTGTGTCCATTTTTCGAAGTGGCTATGTGACAACTACCTTTGTTACACCCATCTCTGCCCTTAACCAGAAACTAAGCATATTCACAAACCTAAATTATTTTAAAAATCAGTTTCAAGATATACATACTGATAACAAGGGTTGTATCAAGTTTTTATAAGCCTACATCTAAATGTCTGCTAGTTCACTCCTCTCTAAAAACAACAGCAGCAAATTGGGGGGGGGGGGGGGGCGCAAAAATAGTGGCTATCTT
>VZRN01004857.1:6357367-6387001 GCA_013397935.1 Dasyornis broadbenti | reverse complement strand
AATCAAATAATGGCTGTCTAGTCTTAAGGCTGTTTCTTTTTACTGCCTTTCATGACAATGGTGTCCTCTGGCATACAAATAGTATAATTACCAAAATTAGTCATAAGCTAAATAAGACTTTGACCAGGACATGGAAGTGCAACACCCTGCTCCTGCAAAACTGGAAACACAAGAAAATGTCAAGACATGATTTGCAACTGCAGTACAGGAACTACTTTTGTATTTGCAACATAGAGAACAAGCTTCAGAACTTGGAAGTCTTTTAACTTAACTACACAACTGTTTTATTTGTTACTGAAGAATCAGTATACTACAAGAAAGCCATGTAATACTCATTTTATGCTCTGAAGTATAATTGAAAGCAGTTAAGTGTCTTGTCTCCCCCATCTCATTCAGCTTCCTCAACACTTTTCACTTTCTCTTTTCCCCACTGACAAAGTGTAAGGTGACTTAAAGAAACAGAATGGATGGAATTTGTAGAATCACCTTCTATATACAAGCATCTGTTACATATCAGTAAAAGGTAAATAAAGGAGCCATTTACTTTTTACAAGATTGCCACAGACACATGAAGTTCTGTCCAGGTTTTTTCATTTGCTCTGCATGTTGACTTGCTGCAGTGTATGAAGGTGGCTGCAAATTGATCTGCTGGCCCTGCACTTGCACTGTTGGTAACGACGTTGCAGGTGTGCTCTGTAGAAAAAGTTAAAACACAATTTTAAACATTATTAGCTTATTTCTAGACTTAACATAGAGTTTACTGTTTGTTCAAAGACCTTTTATTTTACACTTTAATCCACCACAGGTCTTAAATTTTTAATACTTTGAAATCTGAATAAGCTTTAATAAGACGCAGTAACAAGGGACATACAACTTTTACACTGTAATATTTATGCAGAAGTTTCTAATATTCAAAAAATAAACTTTATGCTCAAATTCAAATACAGATAATGACTGCAAAGAAATTTCTCAAGGGCACTAGTGGAGCAAAGGTTAACAACATTTTTCAAAGGCTTTGTTATTATTTAAAAAAAGAACCCATGCAAACTCAAGGCACTACAGTATCATCAGCATAGGGAATAGCACCACATGATCAGAACACTGCAAGATGCTGTACAACTTGTACACAACGAAAAGAGAAACATTTCAGAAAGGAAAACAATGCTCTCCTCGCTCCCTTCCAATATAACAAGACACTTAACACTCAACTAAAATTATCTTTGAAATTACCTAAAAATATATAAACCCAAACCAATTTTATTTCTTTTTCTGAATAACAGATACTGAATGCTGAACTTCACATTTCAAAACAATGTCTATGTCAAAATACAGTTTCTCTTCTTTCTTTTTTTCCTAGAAGACTACAGCCAACAAGACATTTATAAGAATGATGACAGCAGCAAAATTTAGCTTTTGAATATTATTTAGGGATGAAGACCTAACATCCTTTTGTTCCCACTGTATGAAAACAAATTCACATCATAAAGAGACCAAATAAAATTACTTTCAAATCTCTTTAAGAATGTTATAAGGAAACACTTTCAAATGGTGCACAAAATACGTTTAGATATTTACAGATCTGTTACTGAGCAACTTTAGACCTTCACTACAAAGAAACAAATAGTTAACTTCCATTTCTAACATTTAATTTGCATGTTGATTTACATTTTCTTCCTGCTGCTCTCTGTTAGCGCTGTGGAAAACAGTCACAAAAGGTAGTGACTTAATAACTATCGCAATACCAGTAACATGACCAAAGGGACAGCAAAAAAGCCTGATCAAAAGCAGAACATTTCCCATATCCAAGCACAAAACATGAGAAAAATAAGGCAAAACTCTGCAAAATTCCTGAATACCGCATAACTACTGATGATGCCTCGGATCCATCCACATATATGAGAAGTTTTAAGAAAAGACTTGAGTTCTTTAGTCACAACTACAAACTATTTTGAACTCAGCAATGTTTTTCACCTGAAGACCTTTAAGCTATTTTACAGAATGGGTAATGGATCCTTCACAGGATATCTTTTAACAAAAGGTAAACACAAGTGGAGCCTTTCAATATCAACATCCCCTTAAAAGGCATTTTAAAAATGAAGCTGTAAGTAAAATAATGGAGTGTCAGCAGTACAGCTTGTTTTGCAGCCTTCACTTGGCATCCCAGTATCAACATATTATGATGGTCTTTATATGACTTTTTATCCCTGTAGAACTTCTGTCTCATTTAATGTGCTGAAGAGAATACGAGCTTACTGAATGAATTCAGTATTTCATTTAATTCTCATCATTCAATGTGTGGTTCATGTATTATTTACTCCATTCAGAGCAAACCCTGCAATTAATCCGGAATTATGAATTTTCTCAAGGGTTTCGCTGGCAAGCTCTCCTAGTGGTATTCAAAGGCTTTAATATCATCTCATTGAAAAATTGTTTATTTTAAACAAGTTGATCTGGGATATACAACACAAAATGTTACATACTGAAAATAAAAGAGCTCAGAAAGGGAAACGAATTTTCAGGACAAAAAGTTAACATTCAGTTTCTTTGCCCATTTTTTTCCACTTTTTTTTTTTTCCAAAAAAAGCTCATAAATTGAAAAGAAACATGTAGAATAGTTGCTGCTGTTTAAAATTCTCTTATTGCTGTACTGTGAAGTAGAGTAGTTTCACTCATACTTGGACAAAACTTCCACGTATCTTTTAAGACAAATTCACTGATTGCCTATCAACTTTACTGATTATATTTTTAAATCAACACATAAAGCAAAGCTACATTTGTTTTCCTAGCATTTTTAATTTTATTTTAGAAATGTAAGTTTTACATTTGAACATCTCAAAGCTTTCTTCTCTTCATTCAAGAGATCAGAAAGATTACTAATTTTTGGTTTCCTTTTCCCTCTATTATCATGTATCGGTTTAATAATGCATGACACATGGGGTATCACTAAAATTAGGTATAGCTTTTGTTTTTCAGAAATGAAACTCCTTTCTCTTCCAGAAATAAACCTAGAAATACTTGCTATGTGATACCTAGTTTACAGTACTCATATGCAATGATTATGTAAACTCACTTATTTCTTTAAGATGCAGTACTATGACAGACCTTAACTTGTTCCTAATGAAGTCTTTCTGAGAAAAGTAATATTGAAAAGTCTTTCCCTGTGGCATAAAGATTTCAGAAGATTTCTTCCTGTAGCAAAAACATTTAATGAATCTATGTTTCCCAAGAAAACAAATGCCCCGTACACTCCAGTACACTTAAAAGCACTCCATGACATCCTTTTATAATCAAATTACACCTCTCCATGATACAATTTGCAACTGCCACCACTTTGCCCTTTTCTCACAGGATCTTGGGACTGAAAGGTACTTCTAGAGCAGCATCGCCTATCTCAGTAGGACATACACTCAACTCTAAAGTACACAAACACAAACCCTTTATGCCTGTATTGTCTACTTACAGAGCAGATACTACAGCCTTCTTTTAATAAGCACGTGGAGATTTTATATCTAGACTGGGCTGACTTTAAATTGAGGGATTACAGAGGGGAAGGAAGTCCAGCCTTGTCATGAAAACCAAGAGTACAACTAAGAGCTTTCTGCTAACTAGAATGGCCTGTTTACAAACATGTTAAATTAAATTTTATGCACAGGAGCTCCTGCATTTGGACACACCAGCTCCCTGTGTGGTAGGAATAACAAAACCTACGAGTTTGAGCCAGAAGTGGCCTCCATTTACATTTCACAGAACCAATGACACCATTCCCTTTATGCATGAACAGGTAACTATTTTATCATGATACCTGCCCATTTTATTTAAAAGGCCTACAGTGCCATCAGCAAGAGAACACTGTGCATCCCAGTGTATTGGAGATTCTGTTGACACGTACAGCCATATGCACTTTAAAAGCATTAAGCTGCACTTTTTTCCACCATTAATATGTGCACACCCACTGTAAATAAACATAATTTTAAAAGAAACAGTCAATTATTAGTAAAAAATATTTTTAAAGTGTAATAGGATTTACAGCTCAGTATGACAAGATTTTGTTTAGCTTATTCACGATAATGAACATACCTACAGAAAGGTAACATATAAGCCAAAAACAAATAGAGCAGAATTTGAGTGTGAGAAAGGGGTCAAGTGGATGAGTAGGCACCAAAATAAATGTTCTTTTCTTGTTAGATTACTGAAGTTTATGTCTCCTTGCAACAGTGTGCTTCACAAGTGAATTGCAATAAAAGCACAGAAATCCTGTATTTCGCTACTTCCAGCTGAGAAACTCATTTGCTCTGTGGCTGGGAATGAATTACACCTCCTGGAGCTACACACCTGCTTTCTGGTGCATGGTAATTCCCAGCTTTCCAATCAACAGAGCACAGGAGCAAATAGTCAAGGCCACACAGATTTTGCCACCTAAATTTCAACAAAAGCACATTTCAAGTGGGCAGCCTTAAGAGAAATGGGTGTGCATTGTTTGTGAGGGGATGACAGTGATGAGCAAGAAAGTCATTACTTTAAAAGCCAGATGAGGCAATTTACATCAGATATGCTCAGTTCTAAGAACTTGGCATGATATCAGAGCATTCCTTTAAAACACACACCAATTGAGACAAACCACCATGGTTATGTTCAACAGATGTTTTGGAGGCGTTTGAGGAGGAACAAGAAAATGTGGCAAAGAAAAGCATACAGACAGGTAATTGCTCATTTCTTTTTCTACCACCAGTCTAGCACAATGCCTCAGGAAAGCAATAAACCAGGAACAGAGAACAAAATAAAAGGAAGCCAAGAAAGTACAGTGCCAGTTCTGTCTCCTCTCAAGAGTACATTTCATGAGCTTACAAAATACAGATGGAGATATAAGAATAAAATTGCAAAACTCTGTGTATCACATGTACCTATTCTGACATAACTGATATATTCATTTTATCATCATAATGCAAAATATGGAAAGAAAATTTTTAGAATTCAGTATACCTACAGTTTTTTTTCAATAAGCTTTGCTGAAATATACAATTAACAGGGAATAATTTCATGTTATACACACAAGATACCTATACTTGTCTAATTGTATTTCGAAGGCTCTTATATGGGCTGTCCCATAAACAGCAAGTATACAATTTTCATTATTTTAATACGCCATTTAAATTAACATTTTCCCCCAAGCACACAGTACCATCCCATTTCAAACTACCACTCATACAACAAAACAAATGTCTCTTAATTTCTACATTCCCGTAAGGATTATTTAATTCTTTCTTGCTTTCCTTAGTTTTCAGTTTGTTGTTCCACTTCTCCCCTATTTGTTGGTCCTTCCTTATCTTCAAGCATCTTCCCTTCCTGCTCTCTGTAGCTCATGACTGCTAATTCTACTGTAGTTGCATAACCGATACTCTCCTCCCTTTTTCTGTCCTCTGAATCTCTTTTTCCAGTCTTCCTGTTTGTTTTTACCTATATTACAATTTCTTTCTTCTATCCCTTTCACACTTTTCTGAAATACAAGCTGTAGCTTAAAATAAAATTTTAAGCTAACAAGCAAACAGGAAATCACACACTAAAAGCTTCAGCAGCTATGTAATTTTGCCTTAGCTAATATACCTTTATTCTCTGTCCCTTACTGTTTTACTCCACTGGATTGTATTTCTAATAAATTTCATACTGTTTGCCGTAAGAACCATGCTCTCCTTTATCTCCTGTAAGACAGCCAATATATACTTAGGTATATCAGAGAGGATAAAACAATGCAGATGCTCAAGTGAAAAAATCTGTTCCTCAGCTGCTGCCTTTCAAAAAGTCAGGGACAGGGAAGCTGTTTATCCAACAAGAACACTCACAATGTGAGGGAGAAAATACAAGATTACACAAGGTCTAACCTTAAATGAAATCATCACTAAAATTCACACCAAGTTCACAAGGATTCAGCTACACCTTAGTACTTCTGGATATCTTAAAGGTACTCCTAAAAACAGACTTAATATTCGATATACTTAGCATCTCTTTTTCCAGAAAAGCAATGGCTATTGCAGCTACTCAGCAGCTTTGGAGAAAGAAAAAGAGCTGGCCAGGATGATTTTGGTACTGTTTATAATCCAACACGTTAATGTTAAAGAAGTGATAAAGATCTCTGCAAATCTTAAGCCAAACTATGACGATTACTATATCTGAACAGAGTACTCTAAAATGGATTCAACTGTAAGTCAGTACTTGCAATATTATAACAGGCATGATTCATAAATATATAGACATATGGTTAAGGCAAATAGCTAATGAATAAATTTCTCACCACAATCAAAACTAATTAACTCCTTTTTCCTACATTTCTGTGATTTTGAAGAAAGGAAGGGCATCCTACAGACAGTAGAATGAGCAAACTTTCAGTTAAGGAGACATTATACCAAGTTCTTCTGATCTGCAAATTTCTACTGAATGGCAAACCCAGCTGGCAGCATTTCTGTTTGTACATGTAATGAAAAATGTAGTAACTATTAACGATATTGATACTAGGGATAGTGTAAAAAACAAACTATCAGCACAGAAAGGTTTTCCTTTTTGTATTTTGTTGCTCTAGTATCATGATACACATTATCAAAATCAAATGTTAAATGTAATACCCTCTTCTCAAAGTTCTTAAAATGTGATCATTTAGTACCTGCTTGAGACATAACTGCAAATTCTTTTCGGGTACATATTGAGGGAGTAAATAAACGTATTCCATTCGAGAGACACAGACACCCCATTTGGTACTTCAGCCAAATCCTTAGCAAAGCTATAATGGAAATTCAAACTGTGTAACAGCTAAAGACACACAGTATAAAAAGCACAGCATAGCTAATATACCCACACTACAGAAAATCTAGCACATTGTCCCTACGCTGCCAACAGACACTATAAATTTTGGTCAAATTATTTCTAGTAACAAAGATAAATAACATATCAAAAAAATACAACTCTCCCTCCAACAAAACCTAAGTGAAAATTTAGGAGTGAGTTCAAAGACATTTTAAGAATTAACTCTGCGCACTGTGACAGTTAAAAGCAAAAAGCAGAGGAAGTAAAAAAAGGAACGTAATTTGTTAACCGTTAATCCTGATTTTTGACAACTAGAAAGTCAAAAGGGTTTTCAAGAGCAACCTAACTTGGCACAGAAAATAAAGTAGCACTGGCTAGCACTTGCCATATTTTGAGTTCTAGGTCTGTACAAAGTCCATCAGGTCTATACCTTCTACTTTTGTCAAAGACAAGCAAAATCCCAACCAAATAAAAAAAAAAAAAGTAAGAAATAAAAAACCTGTTACTTCAAGGTCAAAATGTACTAGCGTACACTCAGGACTTAATTCCTCTCTCTGATCTGTCAGAACTCTAACTGCCAGACCTACTATTCTATTCTCTTTGCTCCTGTTCAGCTTAGGAATAGGGTTTTTTTGTAAAGGGATTTTTTGTCTATGTACAAAACTAAAATAAATTCTAGAGAATGGAATAATCTCAAGCATGATTATTTTACTTATTAATACTCATGATGTCCATACCTCATTTCTAGTAAAATGTGAGGGAGTAACCACTTTCAAAAGGTTAAATGAATTCAATCAGGGGGACAAAAAAACCCAACAAACCCTCTCCAAAGCCTGGCAAACAGAAAAAAAACCCCAAAACAATGCTTGTTTTATTGATAAACATTGGAAGTATTTTGTAACGCATAAATATAAATATTTCAACAAATTTACAAAACAATACTTTCTCTTAACTGTAGTGAACCCACAAAGCAAGACTTTGAAGACCAATTTTAAATGCAAGAACTTAACTCATTTCAGCCAGTCAAATGTAGGTGTGTTTTGTTTTTTTTTCAAAAAAAAACGTATTCACCCTTCCACAGTGATAGACTAAAATGCAAAACAATACTGACAATTTTTTACAAGACCATCCAGCAAATCGCTGTTTTCAGAACAGTTAATTCATAAAGGAAGAAACAGTGAGCAGTTCTTTCCTCACTGTGTATTATCAAGCTACAAATTTCAAATTCCACTGTTGTCACTGATATTGAAGAAGCATGTAAACTGTTAAAACTTTAGTCTGTGAAAGAACAGAAAGCATAATTTTCTGAATATCTGAGATACTTTGCAAGAGATATTGACTGAGCTCATATTTTCAGCCATTTTATTTCACAGTATTAGTCAGAATTACAGTTAGAATAAACATAAAAAGAACACTGCAACATACCTGTGTGACCATGCTTTGTATATACGTGGTTGGATGCTGCTGCTTTTGTTGAACAGCACTTTCTATTGCTACTTTCGCTACAGTGCTTGGATCCGCTCCAGCTGGCACAGCAACCATAGTTGCACTGCAACCAGCATTGTTGGGGTCACTGATTGTAACAATTCTAACTCCTACTTTATTTGGAATTCCTGGAACAGTTTCCCTGTCATTATCCTCTGCTGGCCTCTTTGCAGTTTTGCATTCTGCTGTGCCATTAGTAGACCGAACTTCGGAGGACAGGGTAGACTGGGACACTCTAGGTCCTGAGTGTGGAACTGCTATGATCTGATGCCCCTGTATAACAGAGGCTGTAGATTGTGGTGAGACAACTACACTTGGGCGTTGCTGAGGCACATCTGAATTCAAACTTGAAGCTAGAGGTCCATTAGGTAAATCAGTGTTGGTACCACTAAGTTGCTGGGTTAACAGTTTTGCAGCCTCCTGTGTACCGCTTACAACAGGTGAACTACTCAAAGTTAATACAGGCCCATTAGAAATTCTTTCCCCTTGATCACCTTTGGCAGTATCTTGCTGCGTGGCATCCAAATTCCCTTGTTGTTCCACTGAAGATATCTCACCATTTCCTACATGATTGGAAGTTTTGTGATTTGGAATGTTTTTGCTCAAATGAGAACAATCTCCTTTATCAAAATCACAGATTCCATTAACTAGGGGCTTCTTCAAATCACTTTTAATTTCCTGTGTGTCCGTTTGTTCAAAGTTCTGCTTTCCAGGAGCTCCGTTCTCACCCATTTCTAATGATGGCCCATTACTGACTTGTGAGCACTGATTGGCCTCATTCTGTGTTTTCCCTGAGTTAGAAGGAGGTAGACTGGAGTCACTATACTTTCTCCCATTTAAAAGACTTCCCACCTGCATTTCATTTTCTTTTGCATCCCCATTGCTGGTGTTTGCAGCTCCTCTTCGGCAGGAAGGATTCTCCATAACTTCAATTTTACGTTCATGAATGTGTAAACCTGTTGCTTCCTTTGCTTCTTCCTCCTTTTGGCAAATTATTTTATCACCTTTGAATGGGGGAGCAGCAGTACACGGTGATTGTCCAGCTGAAGGTGCTTGAGTAGCTGGAAGTGTTTGCACCTGTAGCCCAACTCCTGTCTGTGCTCCACTCACTGCAATTCCTGCTGGAGCAATGATCTGAGTTGCATTTCCCTGACTCACAGTTGCAGTAGCAAAACTCGTATTTGGCACAACTGTTATCGTAACCTGGTTGCCAGTAGTCCCTTGGAAAATAGTTGCTGGGCTGTTTGAGATCAACTGGCCTGGCAATATCTGTAAATTAGAAATGGGTACTGTTTGCACTGCCCCTTGGGGCGGGATTGCACCCGGGACCAACTGAACATTCTGCTGTCCAACCAGCAGCTGCTGAGCTGGAGACTGTCCTTGAACTCCAAAACCTGGTGTCTGGTTATTGGCCATCTGATATACCACCTGAGGGCTAGGAGCTCTTGCATTGTTAGGTGGAGGAATCTGTGGAGCTGGGAGTATAAGCTTCCCCCCTGGAGTTGAGGGGCCTCTTTTTGGAAGAAGCAGTTGTTTTATCAGACTAGACTCACCAGAGTTGGGCTGGCCAACTCCTGTATTAGCTTGCTGTGACTGAACTTGCATTTGCATCGGCTGTTGTACCTGTACCTGCTGCTGTGACGATGCTGGTGAATGTTGTTGCTGCTGCTGCTGCTGCCTCTTTACAGAAAGCATCTGGCTAACAGTAGGAGGGGGTCCTTGTGACTGAGGAGTGGTAGATGAAGATGACATAACTGTAGGGACTTGATTATTTGTAACTGGACCTGGAGATGGTGAAGATGATGGAGTAATGCTCGGCTGTCCAGCCAACTGGACAGTTTGACCAGCAGGAAGAGAAGCTGGGTTAGCAAGCACAATTTGATGAATGGCTGGTGCATAGGTCTGACCTTGCTGAGTTGGCTGGCTTACGATCACTACACTTTGCTGGGATGGTGGTGGAGGCTGCTGCTGTGGCTGCTGCCCCACAGCAGATGGACCTTGCTGAGACGGCAGAGGCTTTGGTGCAATATTTTGAAACCCTACTCTAGATGTTGGTGGGTTCTGAACACCTGCAATTGTAACCATCTGCCCAGCTGCTACTTGGAAATTTTGAACTGTGGTGGCAGAAACAATGTTAGATGCAGAGGTTGTGACGTACTGCTGTGGTGCTATGATGACTGTATCTTGTTGCTGGTTACCCGCAGAGGACTGCTGAGATGATGTCTGCCCAGGTTGTGATGATGTGCTGATTAGCTGTTGACCCTGTGAAACTGCTGAACTGCATGCTGGTAGGTTTTGTACTCTGCCAAATATATGACCCTGAGGTACAGCTTGCTGAATTACCGTAACAGGAGTGCCTGAAGGTATCTGTCCTGGTACCACTGCGTGCAGTGGAGACTGTTGTTGAATTACAGGTTGGTGGTGAAGCATCTGAGAACTCACAACTGTAACAGACGGCTGCTGGCCTGTAGTGCTGTGATTTTGATTAGAACCTCCTCCTACAGCAATAGGAACAGGAACTGCAGACTGAGGAACAGAGCTCTGTATTACTGCGGCCTTCACGACTTCACAGGATATTGGACCTTTATTCTGTATAACAGTCATTGGAGCATTTTGTTGTGTATGAATAGAAGGATTTTGTGGAATTCTAGAAACAGTCTGTGCCACAGTGTGAACACCTTGAATTGGAAAAGACATCTGTGTTGCTGTCAAAGTTGAAGACTGGTTAATAGGGGTCCTCTGATAGTGATTTCCTACACCTGGTAGCCCATGCGGGATTCCTGTTGAAATAAACACAGTAAAAGTTTGGAAGCAAATATTATTTCAAACACATTAACTAACAAATTTTTTAAAATCCAAGAAACTGCAATTCTACATGAAGCAGTTTCTGTTCTCAGCTATACTGAGTCTGAATTAAAGATGCAGCAACAATGGCTTGTCTGCTGACTGGCCAGTTCATGGGTTACACGTCAAACACTAGAACGGCATGCAAGGAAATATTGCAATACTATTCCAAACATTATTGAATAAACTCAAACAAACACGTGGCCTCAATTTCCAACACTTTCAAGCTATGTTCAAGAACTTTTGGCTTTTATTATATCAATGCAAAGTACTTTATGCATAATTAATTTAAAAACCTGCTGGCAAAGGAGACGAAGACACATCAGGAATTGAATCAACCCGGACAACTGGGGTAGACGAAGTTGGTGGCTGCTGATAGTACATCTGAATGGGAAGTGGTATAGCTCTCCTTTTCACTCCTACCACATGAATATGTGCTTGACCATTGTTACTTGGATCTTCTACTCTCTTCACGGTATGATTTGGAAAGACAGTTCTGCCAAACAACATAAATCTGTGTTAATAAACACAATAACTGAACTATTTTACAATGTTTTTGTTTTACCTAGCTGCATTGTGTGCAGAGTAATAGCAGGAATGCCTGCATCTTTACAATACAGCAGGATTTTCCAACAGCAATAGTATGTGAGTATTCATCATCAAAGACCAGCAGGTCCCCCAGATGGCTGACATGTCATAGGACCTAAGTGAAAGTTACAAAATCTCGAGAAACTACTTCAGAAAGAAGTAAAAGGACTAGAGGCAGAGAATGAACCTGATCTTGAAATAGACTTTAAAGATCTTGAAATAGACAAATAAAATTAAACAAACTCTAAACATTTTTTCAATTAAAATTCCAAAATTGGATGTCTTTCAACTCAGTAGATCTTTTCTCAAAGAAATCTAAAGCTACTTGCTTGGTATTGAGAATATATAATTGCTTCTTTATTGCTGCATGAATTCTTGTCTTACCGCAGGCATTTATAAAATCCAGTTGATGTTAGGATTCCACCTCGAGCTAATTTACTACAAGTAGAGAGGTATTCAGAGTACATTTCTGCCCGAGAGACTGAGCAATCAAGGTTCACTTCAAAATGGGCATTCAACCTGAGGATGAAAAAATAAACCAAGAAACAAAATACAGAGAGAGTACTTTTAAAGGGGTTGTTAAAACACTTCAATCTGTATCATAGAAACTTTTGAGATCTGAAATCAACATGAAAAACAGCTTTTTAGTGTATTGTTTTGTCAGATGTCTGTTCCACACTTTCTCCTTCTCACTGCTTCTGAAACAACACATATGATCCCTAACACGTGCGGTCAGTTTTACATGCAGTATCTTATTTACATATTTATACACATATTATTTATGCAAAAGAGTCTCTACATATGCCATTTTTATGGTACATTCTGAAATAAAAACAAATGAGAATGTATGGTTTTGGTGGCATCTTCTCCCCACAGCTCTGTTCTTATTCCTTAATAATTCTACTTTTGCAAAAGATGGGCTGAAAGCTAGCTAATTCTTCACCACAGATTTTCATCATGCGACAATGTTTGTACATCTAATATTCACTTAGCACTGAAAAATGTTTATGTCTTCTGTAGACTCTCTACGAGTCCATAGACCATCTAACCTCTAACCCAGAAGCTGTGAGAAAAGGAAACATCTTTTATCAGTTTAATTTCATTTCTCTTAGATCCACTACTCCAACCCAGAGACAAAGGAATGGTCCATCCCCAGCAGCAAATGGAGGCAAGTAACAACTCTCACCCAATGCTCAAATATTGGCATGAAAATATAAGCTCAGACACAGTAAAAACATATTTTAGTTGTCAGCATTTATTATATAGTGCTAACACTTTGGAAAACTACACTGTGTTCTCCTTTGTAGAGCCCTACACTCCAAATGTAACCAGATGAAAAGCCTATGATTACGTTCTTTAAACTGTGTTCTCTCATAAGGATTAAATGCTATTTCTCCTGCAGTTGCTGGAATTTTATTATTACAAAAATTGAGATTGCATTGTATTAACAGAAAGCCTAGGTATTAATTAAATTTGGCATATCAGACAAGTGACCATCTAGTTGGGTATGTTATATTAGGCTGACACACTAACACTGCTACCAGCAGTCTGGAGATATTCAGGACTTACAATGGTCAAATGCGATCTGTGATCAGTACTTTACTGTCACAGGCACTTACAACTTCTACTGAATTTAAGCTGGCTAATAATACATTCAGGAAGGTCTGCTTTAATACGTTGTCTTTTTGCTGCTTTCAAGAAACAATAACTAAATTCTACTGCTATGATTCACTCATTTTCCCATTTCTCTCAGTAGGAAGCAATGACTAAAACATGTCATGAAAATTTACATGAATCTAAGACAGTGCACATTGGCATTGATGAAAATGCTTAAAAGAGGCAGCTTTTTTTTTTTTTTTTTGGTGTGGGGAGCACAGTTAATATTTAAAGAGAATTTTCAGGGCTATATGTTAATTTTCATTTTTCACTAGCTCATATCTAGCGAAGACTAACCTGAAGAAAATTAACTACAAAATAGTATTCAACACTGACAGCTGCAGAAGCATACAGGATCAGAAACAAAGCAGATATTCAAAACCTTCCTGATACAATGCTTTATGGTTTGTTTCAGTATCTTCAGTCATTTGGTGCTATCCCACAATTGCAACATGGTACCTGCCCATATTTAACAGTCAGGCCTTCTATTTTACATTGTATACAGAGTACAAATTTCACCTTGCCTACAACTTTACTACTGAAAGCTCAATGTCTAATGCTCTCTACTGCAAATAAAGAGAAGGTGGTACCAGAAGGTAATACCTAACCTCACCAGAAACTCGGCAGGTGAAGGCAATTCATTTTACTACTGGGGGACAATCCCACTCCATTACTTAAAGAGGCAGCCTAGGAAACTAGCTTTGGCTAGAGAGCAACTTGAGGATTGCTAATGGGATTTGTAGAGAGTCCAGTTCCAGGTATCCCTGTTTAAATGCCTAAATGTGATATTTTTCAATCTTTCAGCAGTTTATTATTATGATTAATAATACTTTGCAGTGTACAAAGAGAAGCATGGAAACATCAGTTGGCCACAAAAATCTGCAACATTTCCCCCATACAACCAAAGCTCTGCTGGAAGTATAACTACATCACAAAGTTTTGTAAATTCCACCCACTTTATCTTGAAGGTGCTTGTCCCCTCAGTAAGACAAAAGATGAACGTAAGAGCTGTGAAGGAGCAGAGGTGACAGGGCCCATAAGGAACTGATTAATACAAATATTTAGAATGAGAGTTGATTTATGCAAGACAAATAGTTCAGAAAGATCACCCACAGTCCACATGAGAACCATGTGAGAGATAGTTTCTCTCTAAATATCTGACAATAATATTAGTTGAAAGCAGAAGAATTTGGATGGAAAAGACTTTGATCTTCCTTAACTTGAGTTTCACAATGATCATGTAAGAGTTTTACAAGGCCTAGCTTCATAATTTGATAATTACTTTTATATTGGTTCAGTAATATAGCAACACATTACCAGATAAAAATACCTGTCAAACAGGTACTGCTGCTTGACAATTTAAAAAATAAATTAAATCAAGATCAGAGTTAAAAATCAAATCAAATTCTGTCCTAAGAGACAACACAACTAATTTCATGGATCAATAGGCAAAGACTGAATATTCTGGTTGAGTTTTTGCTTTCATACTTCTTCAAAGCAACGACAGAATGGATTTGGCTTATAGTTTTCAGAAAAATGAGTCTAGCAGTAAAGAGAAGTAAATTAGAAAATCCTGTGACACATGAATTCAGGATTTTTCTTTGTTTTCCTTCTTCAATGAAATATTTGAACAGAACTATACACTTACCACTGACATGCAAATTTCTCGCTGTCTATTTCTACTATTCCTGGAGGTGGAGCAACATGTGGTGCTGTCCTAGAGGCTGTAGAGAATGTGGGGAAGAAAAAAAAAACCAAAACTTGCTGAAATGTTTTTTGTCCTCCTGAATGGAGCATTTTATGACATCCACTGGTATCATTTCTCCTATGTTTGTCAGTAAGGGTGCATCCAGCTAAGGCAAGTCACAGAGGTGCCCCTAAGCAGACTACAGATCTGCAGCACCGTTTACCAAAGTGAAGGAGGGCTTGCCAGGGCCAGAGTCACCACTGAAGTGCAATCATGAGGTGTGCACCTAGAGAATGGCTGCTTCCAGCTTCATGATCATGATCTCAGTACTTAACAGTATTGAGCATGATTTTAAAGTGGCATAGTACTCCATTAAAACAGGCACAAATACACAGCAAGTATTTTTCCAATTCCTAGGTGGCTGCAAATATAATGCAAAGGGTTTTGTGGCAACGTTACATCAGTTCATCCTATTCACTCTTTTTCACCCCCTTGGTCACATTCTCTCCCAGTCATTTTTGCTGTGGTATCTGCACCCATCCCACAAACAGTACACTTAGACATGAAAGCCAGTGTCTGTTGCTATAGTTCTTTCTCAGTAACTTCCTAAGAATAGTTAAGATTTAGTTCACATAAGAAGAAACTGTTTAGAACCTTCAAGAGTGGGTCTATCTCATCTATTCAATTCTATCAAATATTATATGTTACTGCTGAATAATACCAAGTGTAAAACACAATATAAAATGGACCTCTAATTCTCTGCAAATTGTGGGAACAATCTAGAATGGATACCTCTTCTTTCCACTGAACAAGTTTAAATAAGGAATGTATGTAACTTTCAGAGAATTTTCAGATTAGCAACTGAAAAACATTAAACTTCTTTCAAAGCTTGTTTCACAACAGTTTTGGCTAACATAGTGTATTTGCTTAGTGAGCAATTGTTTGAAAAAGGTATGTATGTTATGCATGATGCTACACGTATTTATACAAACTAATCAGAAATCTAGAAAACATAAAAATCATAGATCATATGGGAAATTTTATAGAAGAGTGTGCTCTCTTGCAGTGATACTCACCTGGGACACCTGCTGCATGGGCCTGTGAAGAACCATGATCCATTACCTGTGGTCTGACATCAAGTATTCCTTGCTGGCTAATACACTGATGTTCAATGAGCTTTACTGCAGTAAGAGCATCAGGTCCAAACATCTGGATGTCCATAGAAACCAGACATACTAATGTATCTAAAGTATTGAATGTAAAAACAACAGTGACATTAGGAAAAGACAAATGAATGCTGTTGGAACATACTGATTTAGTTTAAAATTGCCATGTGTTGAAAGCAAACAAGTCTCTGCATGCTTCTGTAGATTTTTTTTTTTAAACACACTTCATGCCATTAAAAAAAATACTTCAGAATTTTTAGCATCATCAATTCCTTGAGGACACAATGAATAAATTTAGTAAATTCCATCCCCATGCCCCACACACACACAAGCAAGTCACGTTTTTAAGAATATGTCATGGTCAGTGGTTAAGTCTTTTTTTCTACATAAGGGAGAGTAGTAATTGATTTTGCTTCTTCCTTACCTATGCTCTTCTCTACTTTAGCAATCTTTGAGCAGGCCACTTCTCCCATTTCTGTGAGCATGTACAGCACCTCAAGTGCTGAGATTACAAGCAGCACATCTGGTAGCGTGAGATGACATATGATCTCTTTATAGGATTCTTGATCCACGTACTCACAAATTAAGACACCATTATCTTCAGCCTTACAAAGATTTGCCAAGATTTCCATGCCTGAAGAACAAACACAAAATAGTTTTAAACAGCAATAATTACAATTCTAATACAACAAGAAGAATAGCTAGAGATCATACCTCTCATTTTTAAAAATCTATCCCTTGACATGAGGCATTTTGTAACAGTGTGGAACATTAGATGAGTAGTTTTGAAATCAACAGGATCCAAAAGAAGCTGATGAGAGAAAGAAAAAAGAATTACTCACACTACCCACATAGTGCTAGTGGCTCAAATCCTTAAATCTGCATACCAAAGGTTCAGAAGTGTTTAAGTGCAGCACAGATAAACTATACTCATGTTCATAAAAACTGAACTCTGTACGCTTTTGATTGTAGCTAGCATTTTGAGCGCCCTCCTCCTTTTCTGCTCTGAAGCAGCAATCTAATTTACACTTTCCAGTGCTCAGAATAAGGAAAATAATTTTATTCTCAGGCACTCAACAGTATACACAATGGATTTTAATATCCAACAAAAACCAGAACTTGAGTAACAACGAGTACTCCTTACCAAATGCTATCCCAGTCATTCTTCTTGTTTCTATCTACTTCTGCCTCTCAACTAGAGGTCACAGACATAAGTAACATTCTTTCTCATTCAAAAGAAGCTGGGTACACGGTAAATGAAAAGCATAATCTTTTTTTCACTATTCAGCAGTGGACCAATACTTCCAGTCTTATTCTCTGACAGTACCCATTTTACTTAAATTTATATGCTGTATTTTAAAATGTAAGGGCTATCTAAACATACCTATAAAATCCATGTAATTTATCTGCACAATAATGTAACATACTGAAATAGTGTGTTTTATAACATTCAAACCACTCCAATAAAAAAAAAAAAAAACACAAAAAAGATGCCTCACATGATTCTGGCAGCATATCCAGTGGCATATGACTAGTTTACACAAGGTACAGTACACAGAACAAAAAACCCTCTACAACCCTCTTTCTTTAACATACTATTTTGAAGTTACGACTAAAGGTTATAATTATAAAGTGAAGAAGCTAGAATAAAGACTGCAGAATTTAACAAATTCCTTTCTTCTCTCTGGGAAACTGAAAATTATCCACTGTGAATGTCTTGTATCTCCCTATATCATCAGTCTTCTTCACGTGATTCTATTTTTGCAAACTGGCACAGTCATATTTTAGTTTTGGCTCTGAACACTTGTTTTCAAATTGCTATTAACAAATTCAGAGAATATTTATTTCCTTCTCTATCCAATGACAAAGGAAGAAAGAATAACTTCATTAACACTAATGTTTTTATCAGTTTATATTTGAATTGTTCTGTTTGGAAGTACACTACCTCTGCTGCAATATTTCCCAGCGTGTCAAGCCCCAACTGCCGTAGAGAAATAAAGTGGCTGTGAGCAGAGAGTAGCAGGAACCGAAGACAAGTACGATTAGCTGCCAGAAGTTTAACATTTCCCTCTTCAAAAGAAAGATTTCGTAGAATCACTGCTATCTGAAGTACCCGCTGCCCTTCAATATCATTAATGCCCAATTTGCGAGGTGGATGAAATAAGGATTCCCAAATCCATTCTTCTGATGGAATATCTATGAAGTAAATAAATAAATTTTAGTCCTTCCTTTGCTGTATTTACCAACAAGCATGTATTAAGATTAGTCAAGATGTCTCACCTTGAGATTTGCTTCTGTCAGAAATTAGATCACGAACTTCAATATCCTCAACAATATCCTTCCAAAACTGAAGAAAGAATTTAAAAATACTTAATTTTTAGGGGATATTTCTTTAAATATTATTTACTTATATTTCTACTATGTTAAAATACTGAAATTATATTAAGATAATTGTTCTTTAAAAAGTTCCTAGTACCTTGATTCATCTGATAACCAGAAGTGATGATATGTAAGATGTTCAGTACTTTATACTAAGAAACTCTTCCCTTCGAGCACCAGAAGCATGTGGTCATGATCAACCAACACTACCACAGAAGTGCCTTGCTGAAGCACATACTGAAACTATAGTGCAGTTTTCCGTACACCATCAGAAATACAGTAAATACAAACAGAAAAAAAGTACAGTTCATCCTCCCCATCTCCTACAAACAGTGATGACCTAAGGCAGCATAAGGTGACCCCTCCCAATTTCAGTTGATCTTAGACTCCTGCTAGAAGTTTCTATTTGGAAAGACTTTCCAAAGCTGCTGCTATGTTTCCCACTTCATTATAAAACAATTAAAAGAAAGAAACCACCACCACAAAAAACCTTTATAAATATAACCAAAGCAGAATGCTTCAGCAGACTGGACTTCAAATTACTTTACAAATTTGTGGCCTGGTCTGTAAATGGTTATTTTGTTGCTAGTCCTGTTGAAACTCAAGAATTAATCAAGGGATTAAGGTTTTCAAGCTAATAAAATACATATTGTGATGTATAATAATTTAAAAATATGTAATGATACATGTATTCTAATGTGTGTATCAGAACAAAAACATAAACCTTTGACTAATAAAAATTTGTACATTTCTTTGACTCCCTAATGAAATACAACTCTTCTTTTGACTATAATCACAGAATAAAAACACCAATAAATCTAGATAAAAAGAGAAGGACGGGAAGTACAACCAGCTGAACAGCAGGAGAAATTTTGCTATGCAAATGTAATTACTAAATTACAGCATTCATACCAGGCGTGACACTACTATTCTCTTGACAAATACAATACTACAGATTTTCTACACTGGAAAGAAAATAATTTCATTTTCACTGCAATGTTGCTAAATGGCGTCCAAGTACTGTTTAGCAAAGAGGATTACTTGCACAGAAAGGATTATTACCTCATTTTAGCAAAGACAAGAACAGCTAGAAAAAGGTCTTAACTTCTTACCATTTGTGACAAAAAGATTTTTGTAATTAATACTGAAGCTATCACCAAGAGCCACATAAAACAAAGACATGCAAGCAAAATTCTGTTACAAGGTAACAGGCAAAACATGACAATTCTTTTGGTTTTTTGCCCAAAGAAAAGGCAAAAGTGGAAAAGAGTAAGTTAAGCTTTCTGGGCATTCATTTGAAAAACACAGCACAAAAGCAATGAAAACTCAGTTTAGCATCACAAGCAGTTATTTATTCCCTACCACGAAGGATAGCTGCAATCTAATATTACATATTAATAGAAATAAAACAAACAGAGCGTAAAAGTAAAGGTTTTTATCAACAGTTATTCCTACATATGTATTTAGATCATGGTAACACATTGCTAATAGAACCATAAAGCTAAAACTTGGAAGCAACCAAATAATGCTTAACTACATGACATCCAGATGCTAAGAGATAATGGACAAAGGTAAAGAACTTGATTCACATTCACAGTCTGATTACTGTCAGAAGCCAAGTTCCTTTGGAAAAAGATGCAAAGGATTATACAGAAGTCACTGTAAATCAGATCAACTAAATTACTGTCCATAAAAAGAATGGACATTTGAGTCCACAAAACCTAATGTAGTAATGGTATGACTGCTTATTGTCCCAAGAAAAATACAATTGGAGATATACAGAGAGCAACTGGAGTCAAGTCAGCTTGACAGATTACTGTGAGAGACAAGAAAAGTGATGTTTGAAAAGTATTTCAGGTATTTAGGTGCATAAGAATCTCTTTCTCTGCACACTATCTCAGAAAGATTCAGAAAATAAATGCATAATAAAGGAAAGAATTTTTAAATTTATACTAAGAACACAAAGTTGGGCAACAAAATTAAAAAAATCACAAAATAAAGAAGAAAACTATAGAAGTAAGTAAGAGTAAAAACTGTGTACATGTGGATTTTGGAACTCTACAGCTAGAGGAGGCCTCAAGAAGTCCAAGAACATGAAATCCAAATCATTAAAACTGAAGTAAACAGAAATGAATGGTGCCTGATGAAATGTGATGCAATTATTCACACACTACACATCAGATACTGAGCAGCTGGAGACATGAAAGAAATAACTAGAAAAACAGCTAAATCTGTCAAATTATAAACATACTATATAAACAAATCACTCTGGAAAGCAAACTATATTCACAAGTGAACCTTGGTAACATGAGGATATTCAAAGCTAAGTGGAACAGTTAAAAATGGGAAAGTTTCCAGAGTAGAGGAGAAAATATCTGAGCAGGATGCCATCAGAGCTTGTGGATGGGGACAACAAAACAAACAAGCAGAGATACAAGATGACTAGCTAAATGCCAGTTGTTTCAAATCTTAAGTAAGGACATGCAGCTATTCCAACTAACTAGAGGTTTAAGCTTATTGACAGCACCAGGAAAAATCAAGAGGGGAGAATGCAACAAATTAACATAGCTATAAGAGATAGTAGGTTCAATTTAAACAATACTCAAATTTGGACAATTAATGGAACAGATCTTCTGACTAGTAAAAACATTTGATTTAGTCTAGAAGGAAACTCTGTAGAAAGTGAGAAAATACATCCTGCTGCAGGTAAGATAATGAAAACTACAAATTTTTCAAACAGGTTTTTATAATACAGTAAGGATTGGGGGAAGGGAAAAAAAAAGAAAAGAAAGGTAATTGATTCCCTTGAAGTTTAGTATAAAGAAACACATTGTTTTTCATCTTCACCTTCAACTGGAACAGCAATGATACTGGAGGACAGAAATAGCAGCAAAATGAAAAAACAAAAAAAAAAGGATTTTTTTTAAATGATAACATGAACAGTGAAAGGAAGAACTTATTTAATAGCCATTTTATTATCTTAAAATTGCAAAGCACATTTAAAAAAAACCAAAAACCACAAACAAACAGCAAAACCAGATACACAACCTCTATGCTGACAACCAAGTATCCCTCTCCTAAGTCATGAAGCTCCCATGGTTCCCCCCGATTCCTGTTTTGACATAGCCACAGCTGCAATACAAAATAAATTACTTCCAGTAGCGGGGCCAAACAAATGCTTGCAGTGAGATGCTCTGAAAAACCTGGATTCTTGACATTAGAGATACTTTTAGATCTGATGTTAGTTTTTCACATGCTTTCCGAGTATTCCTGACATGCTGTCAGCAGTATTTCACTACTGAGTGGTACTATATATGTTGTAATGTCCAAAAATAGATCTTGGCGAGCAACCAAGTTTCTTATTAGTAAACCTTACTGCAGTTACAGTGGTTCTCCTTAAAACTTTGTTATGATATTTATAAGAACCACCTGCCCTTATCACAATTATTTAAGTCTGTATAATTAATGAATATGTAATAAATTAGAATATAGTATAATTTTCAATGTTTACAGATCTAGACGGCGCCTGTTTCTGCTCTAGATCAGCAACAGTCTGTGACAGCTTAGGGTGAAGTCAACACAGAAGTGCTAAGTGACTCAAAAATGCAAACAAACAAACAAAAACACAGCCTACAGTACTTCTGGACATTTTTCAATAGGAAAGGGAAATTAAGATAATGAAACATTAATTTTTACACTTTGGCTTGGCACATTTGAATCACATTTTCAAGTCCATATACTCACAAATATGAGAGCTTAGTTTTTTTGGTTTTAAGCTGACTCAGGAAATTTTGATTAGAGAATCTATTCACTGGTATTTCAACAACCCTTATCATTTGACTAAAACTTCTATGGTCCAACTTGTTCCCAAACTGAGTTACATAAAAATAAAACAAAAGATAAATGGAGAAAGCTCCCGACAAGTACTGCTTTGTAATACTGGTAAGATATTTCAGTATATGAAACAATTATGGAATTGAGCAGAAACCTGGCTTCATAAGGAACTCAGAAGATTTGCTCTTCGCATTTTTACTTAATAAAAAGCATAAGGTATCAAAATATATTTTAATCTGGCTTTCTTCTATTTTAGCCACATAAATCATCACCTGTAATTCAATCAAAGAAACTGCATATCATAGTAAATATGCTGAAACATCAAATCTCTTTCAGCTATAATTCATGCTCTCATTCACCTAAAAAAGTTTATTTAGAATAAATAACCATTGGTACAAAGAAACTTTACTTCTATTTTTACCTCATTTCACTGCTTGTACAGTAGCTCATGCCCTCTAGTGGAAAGATTAAATAAGCCTTGTGCAAAAACAGTTTAACTGAAACAAACTTGCGACATTGCTAACCTATTAAAGTACTTCTCCTGTGCCTCTTATGTTATGATCTTAATTTTCCTAGTTCACAATGTTTCTTAACTGATCATAGCAGTTTAAACCCCACCCCCCCAAACAGCACTATTGCCTCATTAAATATGTTGTCAAACGTTCCTTTTCCACACATATTAATTTCCTTATAAAAAGAAACATGGAAACCTTTGTTCATTTGCCCATATCTATTTTTTCCTTAATACACTTCTTCCTGTTTATCCAAACATTTTAAGATAACTGTGACATAATGTTCTATTATATTTAAATCAAAGGAATAAAGTTGAGAGTAATTTTAAAGACGTGATAGTGCATCTTAGAATTTTCAATCTTTTTGAAGGATTTGATACCCACCATACGCAGAACAAAATTATTTTAATAATTTTTGAATTACCTTAACAAAATCTCTATCAGTTTTCTCCTTCCACTCTTCTCCAAATACAGCAGAAAATGATCCTAAAGCTTTAAGCACAAAAAGTGTAATTTAGTAAAATTATAAAATGAACATTTTTTATTAATCCATAAACTAAATAAAGATTTAAGAATACTGTAGACTCTTCCAGTGTTTCCTTTTGATCTTAAAAAACACTGCATAAACCAACTGAAATGCCTGCTGTCATTTAATTAACAGCTAATGCAGTTTCACAGTTTAAATTGAGAGAAAGGAGTTCATATGGAAAGGGCTAGTTTGTGAACCCTGTAAAAAAAGCACTGGGAAACTTTTCCATAGCTCTTTTCCAGGAGTCAAGATGACTGCTCTATTTTCACCCTCACGTCAAGAACTGTTTTCCATGTGCACTGTGTAAGTACAAACACTACTGTAATAATTAAACAAATTACCACTTATATTTTCTAAAAACCTTAACAGTAGTAAGATGTTGACAGTATTCAATTCAAACTCAACATTTAACTAAGATGAGTAATGGGTGTTCCTGGGTGTTTGATGGAGCCACAACTTTTGTAATAATCACTCCTTGAAAGCAGCAAAGATTCAGTGAATCTGATTCAAATGCTGAGTCAATCCAAAAATAAACTTTGTCTTGCAACAGTTCTGTAATGAACAAATGATACGCTTAAGTTACACTTAAACATTTTGGTTCATGCTGGTATCTTGTTTTGAAAAAAATGCTACAAATCTCAATTTCAAGATCACATCAGCTTTCAATTCATAGAATCCTAACCAAGGCTTACGCAGCTCTCCAAGCTGAATGCACTATACACCTCCCAGCTCCTGGGGTTGCCCCATGACCTGCAATCCAACTGTGTGTCATCTTGAAGTTTAGGAGGGGACAGGATGGAAGCTGATGACATATTTTACCTAAAAGCACTACTTTATAAATAATAATAATTATAAAACCTTAATTATAGACAAGAAAAATCTAAAATCTGTATTAAATGAAGTTATTCAGCTATTTTTTATTGACACCTGAAATTATCATGATAGTATTTTTATAATGTCTGAATTTACTAATTAGAGATTTCATTTAATCATGAAACCTGACAGATTTACCTTCCTTATTTATACTATAAAAGCATGTAAGTACTTCAAATTGAAGCTTCGTGCTTCAAAAATAAGTAAACATACCCCTGCTGTTTCTTTCCCCCATTTGTGCCGCTTAGTCCTCCTAATTCTGTTAGGACATTTCCCTGGATTTATCCAGAAGACATAATTAGGTAAGATAAAAATGAGGTTTTTCCCAGGGAATGAAAAGAGTAAGTTCCTTACACAGGCATCCACAAATACAGACAAGCCAAGGAATAAACCTGTACTTCAAGTTAAGAAGTCCAGAAACCCTGTCTACAACACGCAAAAAAGTCATTGAATAACAACATAAAACTCAATTGAATTATTTGCAAATTCCTAAATCCATAGAAGTTTCATCAAAAGAATATACCTATTTTGAGTGATGGTAAACTCAAAAGTCTAGAGAGTAAGCATTCTGGAATCATATGAAGTACTAAGATTCCCTTTAGCTTCCTTTAAAATATTTTTCTTTGAAAGTTCTTGTGACTGGACTAGATGTAAATATTAAATCACCATGATCTAACCATAACAGAAGGATGTGTATAAACTGAAAAAGCAAGAAAATCTGGGGGATACTAATGCAATACTGGGGGGAGAAGGGAGAAGTTACAAATCATTATGTAAAATGCTAATTATTAAAAAAACCAACCAAACCGTATACAATGCCTAACACCGGTTCTTCCCCAGAATTTTAAAACAGAATCTTTGACATATCCCACTATGTTTATGCTTACACATGCAAAGTAGATTTATACTCAAATAGATATGATCATCTGTACTATCAGACTTATGTTTGGCTATAAAGGCTCATTTGAGCAATTTCTTATGGAGGTAATTTCTGAAATTCAGTATACAAAGAACCAACCAACAACAACAAAACAAAAACAACAAACAAACAAAAACAAAGAAAAAAAAACACACACAAAAAACCCCCCAAAAAACCCACAGAAAAAACCAAACAAGAAAAACCAAAAATTAACCCCAAACCCAACCAAAACACAACCCCAAAAAAACCAAACAAAACCCCCTAAACAAAAAACAAACAAACAATAAAAAGAACCTGAACCAAACCAAACAAACCCACCCAACAAAAAATAAAACACAAACCCAGCACATAAACCCAGTAAATACTTTCTCATCACCACCCCAAGAAAACAGCTATGCTGTTATGAACTTGCAATGGTTTAGGTTAACATACACATTTTGCTCCTCTCTTGATAGAAAGACAAGCAATTAACAAGGAATAATTATGTGTAAAGGTCACGCTAAATAAAATCTGAAGAGTTTATTTCACATACTTTAGTATTTTGATGGAATCAACTCTCTTTTGAAATCTATGTGCTAAGACATTAGTAACACATTAAGTAATTAACACATTAAGTAATCCTGAAAACCAGATTAGGATTTTGATCCCTTAAGTTTTATCTTCTGAATTTCACTACAGTTGAATGTGTAGTGAAGCATCGGGACAAAAATGTTAGCGAGTCATTGTTTCAGACTACCTTTCCTTAATTTTCAAATCTGCAATTGCCATTAGAAAACAATTATGAAAGTGAGCATGATCCTACAAATTCAAAAGGAAACAGTAATACTCTCCGAGCAAATGGAAATTCAATGCCATAAATTTAACATCCTGAACAATTGAATTTTACTGTCAAAAAATTAATTCTTACATTTCACTAACCTGTTAAATAGATTTTCAAATTACCTAACTTAAAAGATATTTGTAATGTCTGATAAAACCTGGAATTGTGGACAAAGTAAAGAGAAAAACTAGATATAAGTATATTACTGTGAAGTAAGTTATTAACATTTTAATTATCATGAGTTGTGAAAGATGCTACAACGGGTATAGACTCTTTCCGTTGCAAAAATGTTGTTACATACTTACTGTCATCAAACACTCCAGCATTTGCAAGCAGTAAAGTGATGATTTTAGGGTCCTTTTCAAGCTGCATAACATGCTTGCTTTCATTTGAAAGAAGAGTACACACATTAATTGCAAAGTCCACTTCATTTGGGAGTCCAGATAACAGTGAAAGCACCAACTTATTATAGTCATTTGGTGAGTTTAAGTCCATAGACAGCCCATAGCTTTGACGAAGATAATCTAAATAAGAAAAAAAATAAAACAACAACATTTTCACAGTTAAACTAATTAACTTTAGATGATACATTAAACAATATTACTATGAGTAAGAATTTTTTAGAAGTTTAGTTATAAATTATTGCAGTTTTAAACAAGTATTTTACAATATTCAATGTATTGTTTTGTCTGGCCAAAATGCTAAACACATTCTACTGTGCTGTGTACCTTTCTAGTTACATATTAGTTCCTTCACCACCTCCAGAATGCATCGCTACAGCACGTTCTCCCAAAGAAAAGCTTAGAAAACACAAGCTTTAATTAAAGCCGAATGGAATTGTAATACAATTTGAAGTCAATTTCTACACAACAAATTACACATCCATTCCACAAAGCCCACTAGCTTCTGATTTAAAGCTTAACTAATTGTAGGCTCAATTCAGGTATTTGACTCTGTGGAGAAATGACAGACTGAAAGAAATACACTGCAAATTTTCAAGGCAATTTTTTTCAAGACAAGTAACTACACAGCTCTACTAATTAAAAAGGATAATATTTGTAAAGAAGAGAAACAGCTTATGGATTTTAATATTTGTTTTGTTGTAGTTCACAGTGGAAAGGTTTTTGAGTTTATAAAGCCAATCATTTGAGTGGCCTACAGATTTCATGGTTTTAATAATATTCCAAATTTATCTACGCACTGTTTCTGTAGCCTGTAGTCAAAAACTTGCACACACACATGAAAAAAACAGCACTTTTATCCTCAATAATTTACCTGACACGCTGTGTTGCTGGTAGTTATAGGAAGTTGGAATTGCACCAATAGGAAGTTGTGGCTTTGGATTGCCTGGTTGTACCTCATCATCCTCCTCCCCAAAATGATGGACTTTTTCATACTTTTCTAGATAACTGGAAAAAAGAATTATAAAAAAAAAAATTTTGATATATATAGTACAGCTAAATCTTTCATTCCAAGAGTTGAGCTGCCAAATGAAGCAATCTGTACAAACATGGAGGTTTACTGGAAACAATAATCAAAGTGGTAAAAAATATCTGAGTCAGACTGACAATAGGTGACCAAGTCGATATGTGTAATTACTGATTTAGAGACCACATTTTTCACATTTTTCAACAATGATACTTAGATAAATTGCAACCAATTGTGCCATTTCGTGACTAGGTCTATTTTTCCCAAATCAACTTTTGCTACCCAAAGTAACTCTTCAGGTGAAAGCATCAGAAAAACTACTCTGTGCAGGTTACCAATACGTATACCAAGGTCGAGTCCAGAAAAATACTTATTTCTCTTTGACTTGTTTAAAGAGAAACTGTACACTGGATCCTAACAATTACACAAGAGTAAAAGAATTCAGGCATACCAAGGGCAGCAATTCAGGATCAGAACCTGTAAGCCACAGCTGCAGTTAATAACTACTGGAAATCCCTTTGAATCCCTTAAGAGAAAAAAAGCTGATATACTGTACAAAGAATAGACTCCATGCACAGAAGTTATATGCACCAAAAGTAAACAGTCAAACAGCTTGGTAATTATCTCAACTGACAGTTAATTTAGCATTAAAAATATAAGTTTGAGAACTTTCTACACTCCAGTATATAAAAACTTAAAACACCCACTGTACCCTTAACTTCACAGTGATACGTAGATGCAAAACCCTTCATGAAATTAAGTCAAGATCAAAGCTGCCTAAATTTACAAACTTTAATTGTGGTGAAAATGACAATACCAAGTCAATGAAATCATAATAAAAGTACTATGTAATCAGAAAATAATTTAAGACATTTATCTTTCTCTTTCTATATGCTAAAGTGGATAAAACAAGCTTTTGGTATAATTTGTCAGTAAACACTGAAGTAATTAACTCATGGTAAACTAGAAGGACTTTAAGAAAACTATATTCTCCATTTACCTCTGAGGAATACTTCACATTCATTAAATTAGTAATTACTTCATGAAGTGAGATATCAATGACATAACCATGCATTTAACATGTTAGCAAATACATTTTTTCTTAAGAAAAGGGTGCATTTCAGAAGAAAGATATCAGAGCTAATAAGGCATATCATGCTGTACTCTATCACAGGCAAATATGATTAATGTCTAACTAGAGTTCAGGATATTCGAAGTACTATATATGTTATTGTTATATGAACCACTGCCATAGCCCCCTCCTTATTAAATAAACTCTTGAGTGAGTTAAGGAGTCAGTAAAAATCTTCCTTGCACAATCATTTGCTTCTAGGGATTTAAAAAAGACTAAAAATTACATTTAATTTTTGGTTGCTTTTATCTTTAAACTCAAAATCCTCATTTATGTGAGTTAAATTCAAGCTGAGTATCTGCAAAGAAAGTAAAGCCTTATAGAATTGTTTACAACTTTTTTAAAATTATAGCTCAACACTATCCTAAAATCTAAATCCTAAGTTTTCTCTTCCCCTACATTTCCTTACCCTTTTATCCCACTTCTTTCCTTTAGCTTACATCTTATATCCAGATCAATCCAATCTGTAAACCCATCAATTTTAATTAACAGAGCCTGTGCATTTACGTTCAAGACCAAAAGGAGTAGCTCAAAGGCAGCCTTGACCTTCCCTTCTTCTGTCCAGTCACTCATTCTTCAGAGTTCATTCAGAAAAGTTGGAAGACTCTCCATTGGCTTTCCAGTAATTTTTCAGACTGAACAGGGGTCAGATGAATACTAGAGCTGGTGCAGGGAAAACAGCAGGTGTACACACAGCCAAGGATGGCACACGTACCATTTCTACAATGGCAGACGCTACACTGCTGTAGCTTGTCTAACAAATGCTGGGTCTAGGGCTAATTTCCTCATATTTGTTGGTCTGAGTCAAAGCTTGAGCTTAAAACAGTTTCATTACTGAAATAAAATTTCATAAAAACATTTAATAAGATGAAGCAAAAATCCCTATACAGAAACACATATGGTACTCAAATTACAGTCTGCAAATGATCCTGGACTTGTCTAGTTTACCAAGACTGAATAGCTACCTAAGCATTAAAAAAAAAAAAAAAA
>VZRN01004857.1:6305994-6357319 GCA_013397935.1 Dasyornis broadbenti | reverse complement strand
ACAACAACAAAAAAAAACAAACAAAAAACAACAACAAAAAACCCCCCTGTATATATATCATAAAATAATTCATGTTTTTCCACAGTCTTATATGGAACATATATACTTAACCTTATGCTCTTCATTAAAGCCATGTCCCAGCCAAGCTGAACAATACTAATATCCTAGATGTTCTCCTCTGTTAATAGCTATTTTATTAAAATGTATTAAAACAGTTCTGCTGAACACAGAAAATCTCAAAGTTCAAGAATCTACATCTTCCCTCTCTGAAAAAAATTTAGGTATATATTAAAAAGACCTTTGCAAACTAAAATGGTCATTTGTTCAGTGTTGACAACTCTCACGAAGTTCTCACAAATGTCTTATTAAGCATTTCACAGAAAACTAAGATTCAAATTAACTTTATGCAATGATCTAATTTTTCCCTATGCCAACTCAAGAACCAGCTTCACTTCACTAAATTCTGAGCCCTTTTTGTTGTTATTTAATGTACTGAGGTTCCATCTCTTCAAAGAACAATCCTCCTTTCTTATCTCACCCCAAACTATCAAGTTTGCCAAATCACCAACAAAACTATTAAAATAAAGCTTCCAATAATCCCAAAGCATCAGTTACAAAGGCTAAACCCTGCCTTCCTCCCACTCCAAGAAAAGCCCAAACCCCAAACCAAATGACAGAATACCTTCCCCAACTCTAACACCAACACCTTATTCTCTTTAAGATACTGCTAGTATTGAGGAAGGACATTGCACTGTTTTTCAATTCACTGTGTTTTAACAGCACTGTAATACTGAATTTCAACTATAATACCCAGACTGTAATACACTCTTCAGTGTGATTCCTTTATGCTATGTAAGTACCAACTGTTTACAGACAGCTGTACACACCTCAATCCTCCAAACGTTCCTTTTGTTTCCTGCAGAGAGAATGCATGACCTGGAATTTCAGTGTAGAGAAGAAGCTTTGCAAATTAGCTTGTACATGAGCTTTACTAGTCTTAAATTCTAATCTCAACAGTCTGGCATACAGCTACTATGCAAACAGCAGAACAGTTTAGCATAAACACATGTCTTGCTGTAAATATACAAGAAATTTAAAAACAATAAATTGAGCTTTTCTATTACTGAAAAACAGTTGTGCAAATGCTCATACATTATAATCAGTTGTAAAAGGCTAATCTCATATTTCAAAACAACTTTTATCTGTAGTTATAGGCTAGAAAGGTATACTTTGATCACAGAAAAAGGTTTTCAGGAATTCAAAATGCTTTCTTAATTTCACAGTCACAGATAGTATACATCAACAACACAGGTCTCAATCTTCTAATCTTCTTTAGTTTCAATACCAATGGAATGGTTAGGTCCTGACAGAGAAAGAGATGCAGCTAGTATGTATAAAAAAAGAATTAAAGCAACTAACTAAATGAAAGATCCAGAATGAAGCTCCTAATGAAACAAACAATGCACATACATATATATAGGACAGAAAAGTTTAAAAGATATCTTTATAAAAGCCCACTTAAGTACTATATTGAAGCCTTGGTGAAGATGAAGCAATAAAGAAAACTGTGTTCTGTGCACACGTGGAAAGGTGCTCCACACTGTTAACACGGCACCCTGGTGTTACCCAGTGCACACATGATCCAAAATATTGAAGAAACTGAAATGCAATGAAATGCAGTGGCCATTTACAGCCACTCCTGGCCTTTCAGCTTGGATCACTCCTCTGTTATGAGAGGTTTAACTTAAATAAATAAATAAACGGAACAATAAATAAATTTTTGCAAAGCTACATACCCCCCGAAAAATAACACCACCACCACTCTCCAAAACCAACAAAACACACACAGACCTCTGGTGAATAGCTAGAACTACAGGATATGCAAATGACTGAAAAATAGGAAAATACATGGACAACCAGAGACAGACATGAGCAGGCTGGCTACTTTTTGAAGGGCAAGTGATTTCAGTGTTTTCTGAAAACTTGGTTATTTTAAGGATCTCCCGATTTGGAAATGAGAAGATTGTATATCTTTGAAAATCAAATTAACATATTGCACATTCTGTTCCTCTGACAGAACTTCAGTAAGTCACTTTGTTCCATTCAAGTCCATGAGAAAAAAAATTCTATGTAGACGAGTAATATTTTTGTCCATGAAAAATACTTACTTAGTAACAACACAGATTTTTATTAAGCCTAGTGACTTTCAGGTTTCTTTTCAGATATTTGGGAAAAAATACTAACAAAATGAAGTCTACACTAGGTACATCTAGGAGCATGTAGAATTTACCATAAATAGTAGACCTGAATGTGCTTAGAGTATACCAAAAACTGTTTCATCTAACAGTATAAAACATCTGGCTCATTTGGATATTTTGACTCCCTATACCAGGACACAGTAAATTCACCAAGTATATATTAAGCCAATGTCTGGCAAAACACGACACGTGCAGACAGGAACTATCACAGTCCAACTATCAGTTCCCTCCTCATCTTTGTATTCAGCTGAAGAATAAGCAGGTACCATTTCTATCACTGCTCTCCACCTCACCTTTCTTGAAACTATCTTTCTAACAGCATTACTAGTGGGGGACTGACAACATGACCTTGCATCATTTCTGTTTACCTGAACACCTTCCATTATGATGCAAGACAGACATACTCTTGCTGCTCATTCTCTTGAACTCCCTCTCCCTCTCTGCAATACTGTTAACAACATCCTAAATAATCATGAGACAAAATCCTCACTGTAATAAGGATTTCACACTATTGAATATTCCAGTTTGTGTTACCTTAAGTGAGAATCGTTATGTTAAGTCTCTCTTTGCCCCTAATTTGACATGACTCTTGCTCTGATCTCAAGGACTAAGGAACTCATGAACTTCTGGTGCCAATCAAAAGCTGAAACCTTTTTTTAAAAGATACCATCTTTATTAGAAAATCCATTGCAGTCCTATACCTTGATTCTATGTTGGATACAGTTACTTGAAAATCCAATCCGTTTATGAACCCTAATAGCAGGCAGTGCTTTAATCCCACAGAAGGCTGTTTCTCAGCAGGGCCAAAGCATTTATGGCTTGACTCTGCTGCTGCTGGCACACATAGTAGAGACTGGTGCCACACACTGCTATGAAACTCCTGCTTAGAACTTAACAAAGCTGCTGCTGCAGCTACCCCAAGTAATTTACTCATTTACTCACCTCATAGACGTTCACTTACTAAATTCTTATCCCAACAGAAATTTTTTGAAGTTTCTGGAAATGACAAACACAACAACCAGATCCAAGGCTCAGCTCAAACTTTTAGTGTACACCAATAAACTGCCTCAAACTTGATTTCATGTCTGAGTGTTTTGTCAACGTCATCAGCAATCTTTTCAGGTTGGGCTTTGGTTTTTTTCCTGAACCGATGCTTGCAGATGAATCCTTCAAAAACATCATTTGCATTTTCCATCTTCACTTTGTCCAACTCACAAACTGACTATCTCACATAAGGCTTCCAGTGAAACATTCCACACATGATTCTCAGCATTATTTGTTTGATTTCTGGTTTATTGTGACCACCTAATAGGACAGGCTGACAAATCAAGACTCCTAATGCTGTACTTGGCCAGCCTTCCAGATGAGTACAAAACTCCAATAGCAGTGCTTTTCAAACACCTGGTGCAGTGTTCCATGATATGCATGCAAGATACTCTCCCTCCAGCCTGAGCTGGCCTGTTTGGAATGAGTTCCCATTTGTGCCCATCAGACCATGTACACCATACCAGGGGTTCTACCATTCAGCCTGTACCCTCATAAGATTCTGTCACACTTCAGGAAAATTGTGAGCAAACTCAGAAGGCCCTATGCAGATTAACCAGCCCAAGCCATTTTATACATAACCACGTATACACAATTGTATTTCAACGTTATTTAAATGCGTTAACATTTTGTAACACATTTTGTAACACGAGACTACATGATAGATGGTCCGATTTGCAGTTTGCTTGAAATTTGGCTAAAAAATTCTTATCCTACAAAGAAACTTTTGCAAACAGAGGAAACCCAAATACAGGCCTTCATGAAGTTCTGAATCTTTTCTAAGGCAATCTTTGTTAATCTTTTTTGGAAGAAGTGTGTAAGTTAGGAGCATCAGCAACCCTGCAAGTTTCACTTTGTTAGACATTACAAGAAGAAAAAGATTCAATGCTCCCAAGGAAAAAAAGGAATCATTCAAGTCAATGAAAATACTTTCTCAATATCTACAGGAACACCAAGAGGGAAGAAATTAAAACACTACTTTATGTTTTCATACTAATAATGCTCCAGCTTAGAAGGGAAATAATAAAAGATATATGACAGCCAACTGAAGTGCTTATGCTGGAGTGCAGTTTCACAAGACTGAGATGGCTGGAGGATGACATCAGTATCTGAAGAAACTGCACTACCAGGAACTCCAACAGATTCTAGATAAATACACTGCTATATAAGCTTATCTTAATTTATTTTATTTTATTTAAACTGAATCTACTTGGATCCACAGCTGTGGTCCAAACTTACTTTACAGGACTAACTGTTCTACTGCATTCTCACTGCTTGCCAAAAACAATTCAAATCCAGCATCAACTCTTACTGCTTCAGTGGCTGCTTCATCAGACCTGACGGGCTTCACATCCCGGAATATCTGAGCTGTACAATTACTAACAGTATTAATTCTCCAGTCTTTATCTTTTCAACAAAGGCAATTCCCAGACGTATTCCTCTTACTAATACTATAGTCACTCTGTTTCCATCTAGGATGACAGCTCATCAAGTCTCAAGTATAACTGCAGTCTGAGTTTAGCTCTTCAAGCAAAATATCAGAACCATCTAGATTTGCTGTTATCTCCATAACATTCTCACAAATTCTCAAAAAACCCCGAAGTTTCTCTATTTTGAGAAATAATCTACAGTACCTCCTAGATTTCCCCACAGTGCCTGAACACAAGAGTATCTAGATGGCAAAGATGCACAAATACAAGTGGTACCACAAGTCAGGAACCCCTGCAGGTACATGCACGAAATTTTTACTAAGCATTGTATGGTCTGCCCATAGCACAGTCCCACAACAGCCACCATATTTCAGACCACCACCAAAATCCCAAATACCAAAACATTATGAAAGCCACTACAACAATTTCAAGTATTCCTACATCCGCTGCAAAGGTGGTAGCAATACAAATGAATGTCTCTACACTGTAATATGTATTGTGACACAGTAATAGTAAAATTTTCAACTAAATACAGCTTCTCACATAGCGTTAGTTATAAACGGAGTGTCTTGTAAAACAGAGTGCACAGAATGCAAAAGCTTGCATTCGGTGAACACTAGGTCACTAAGTGAAGTATCATGGTAAATACTAAAATAAAAATAATTTGTTTATGTGGATTCTTTCACAAACATATCCTAGGACTGGGTGGTGTTTTGCCAGCAACAGATGTATTTATCCAATAAGTGTATTTAACAAGAAAATATTTTAGAATATATGTATAAATATGTATATAAAATATATACTTACTTTAAACAAAAATCAGAACACAAAGTCATCATTGCTACACAATGTGGTAACTTCGAAAACATGTTTTACAGATGGGGGATTCCTTTTTAGAAACAGTGGCTTATATTTTGTCAAGTATCAATGCTAAAAATCTATTAGTACTCCCAAGATCAGAATCAAGCAAAAGCACATTAAACATAGACTTTGAACACCAGAGATTAATGACCAGGTGTTCTGAATATATTTCCTGAGATAAACAGCTACAAATATGAAGATATTTTAATGCAAATATACAGGTACACATTTGGTGCATACTGTGTATGACAGCTGTGCAGCTTTCAGAATGGTGAAAATGAACAGCTGTTAAACTGGCCTATATAAGTAACCTACAAATATTTCATTACCTATGTGAAGAAAACTACACATATTATAAAAAAGTATAGTTTCATTTGCCCATTCGTTCTCTTATTATTTAAATGCCATGAAATTTAAATTGAAGAGAGATTTCTGCTTTCTTTTGCCTTGTGTGTGTGTGTGTGTGTGTGTGTGTGTGTGTTTAGGTAGCACAAAAGAAAGTGGAGAAAGAAACACTTGTTAGAGCACCATAACATTCTATCAGAGCACAGACTAAAGAGCTGTTCTCACTAAAGAGAAAATTTCTATGGTAATTCAGTCTTCGGTTTTTTCCCCGAATTCAGGATGCAAACTGGCCTTGTAGTACATACAATTAAGAAAATTATTCCTTTAGTTCACAATTCCATTATCAAATATGTAAATAGAAAGAGCTAGTATTTTTTCACAAGAATAGTTTACTTTCAAACTTTCAGGGACTTCACTCTGTTTTCAGAGAAACCTGACTAGGGGGTTTTATATGCAAGGAGTAAATTCTTTAATTCTCTGCCTGCTACACATAACACAAAAGTTATTTACACAACAATAATGCCCTGAAAAGAATTTATCCCACCAAGAATTCCCAGTTCTTTGAGTTTCTCTCAAACATTATAAATAACAGAGCTCACTATATTATCACAGTTGGTAATAGTCACCTCATCTTGGCTATGCAGAATAAATTTATCCTATGAAGGCACAATCTACCAAATACCACAACATGTGAATGGTCACATATCACATACTTAAAATTACAATTATACACTTATTCAAAACACTTTGCTAAACTGGAATCTGTCTCATCTGCAAAGACTTGCATACTCCTTTTCAACTGCATATACTTATCTTGCACATTTCTGAAATTTAGGAATATTACACGCTTTTCAAACTGCAACAATAAGACAAAAATACTCTTTGGACTTAAAAATAATTAAAAATATATAACACCTCATGTTTGTGTATTTAATTATAACTGTGCCAACAGAATTGTTACTTATGGATATTAATCAAGCACCACTGACAAAAAACATGCCAGCTCTTTCTAGAATGAGGTATCAAGGTCCAGACTACACACAGTAAAAGTACTATCTTAATTACTGGAAAATGGGCCTTTCTCCCTGGCCTATTATTAATCCATGCTCTTTGCTACATTGTGGCGATACTTTGATAAGAAGAGCCAATAGGTTCCCATAGCAATCCTGGTAATTAGAATGATATTATACGAGAGCACAGTATTTGCAGATTTAAATCCCATGACAAGAGCAGCCTAGAAACAGCTTTTCTAGATTTTGGCAATTGCTCTAGCCACCACGGTAAACACTGTCACAATACTTCTTCCAGTTTTATTCAATAGTTACTAAAAAAATCCCAAATCCATAAAACACAGAATAAAAATATAGAATTTACTGCTTCCTAATGCTTGTAGTCTATTTCTTAAATTCTACAACTGTTTATTAAAAAATTACTGCCATGCAGTTTTTTCACCTCACATAGCTATCTGTAATTTCATTATTATTTTCTGCACAGATTCAGCAACTTGAACAGTTGCGCTTTTCTGCCTTTATCTTAGAAATCAGTCTTTTCCTGCAATTAAATTTATTTACAATTTCTCTGCCAAACTGTATTCCACACTCCGACCACATAATCAAAGTATGTGTACTAGTTTACATGTCCTTATTTATGTGGTAAATCAAACAAAAATATGAAGATTAATTAATTCTTGAACACTCTACCAGATGGATCAAATATTCATGGAATAAAAAAATGGGAGAATAGAATAAAAAAATCTGATTAAAAGGATCCTGTACACTAGGAACACAAATTCTTTAAGGTCCAAGTGGAGAGGAAAAAGCTGCCTTGGGAGCGAGTATTTTCTGTCTCAAAATCTTACCAGAAATCAGTGTGTAAAAAGGAATGCCATTGGACCTTAATAAAAACCTTCAACCTAAAAATATCTGTATGCTTTGAATAAATACAAACCTACCCAGACTGAAAGCAAAATAATAATGACTAATTTTACATTTTTTGATCACCTAACAAAAAGCAGTTATATGGTTTAAAGTATCCTTGTGCATTCTGAGAATGCAGCCAAGCACAAATTTAGAAATTATGATAAAGAGGTAACATATTGATTTAGCAGTCTAAAGTTGTAGAGGCTACACACCTATACCAGTAAAATCAACAATGTTGTGAGCATTTCTGTGCATGGAAATGAACTGCCTGTACCACTAAACTGCTAGAAAAGTGCCCAAAACAACTTCTGTCCAGGCCAATTAGCATTCTTTCAAGCAATTTAAAGGTACTGTTCAGAAAGCTATCCTTGGGTTAAGGGGACCATTCCCAGAAGTAACTTAGACATAACTACCCTGTTTTGGGGCTAGGACTATGGATGTGAGCTGTGTTATGTCAATTAGCCTCAGGCACACTTACTTCACTAATAGAGATACAGCCAGAGAATCACTGAATGCTACACAGATGGCCTCTGGCTTAATACTAATTCTGATAAAGCATGAGGAAAGCAGAACAACAGATGAAGTGTCGCTCCTTCAGAAAACAGTTTAGAATTACGAATGACATAATAATCATGAAGAATTTATAAGCATTTTCTTTTTGCTTTTTATAACGGTAAGGTAAAGCCATTAGAACATACATAAAGAAAAAAGAAAAGCAACAAATGGCACGAGGAATACAGATAAAGCCCAAAGATCAGATTTCCTGTTGGAAAATATCCATCTCAGTCACTGAAGATAATCATTGCAAATTGCTTTAAAGGCAGAAAGAAGAGAATTTTGGAGTATTAGAATGAAAAAAATAAACCAACAGCTCTACTTCTAATAAATTACAAATCTAACAAATTACTCAATGAGAATGCTGTTGTGAAATATGTAATAAAACCACTCAAACTCTAATCTTATATAAAACTGAGATACAGATACTAAAAATGTGTTGAGCATACTGGAAGAGAAATTATTCTTTTGTATAAAAAAATCACCTCGGTATCAACAGTATTCAGGTATTAAGTATCAGAAAATGCCTGGAGTATATATAGTCCCTGCTGGTGGTCTGGGGTTTAAAGGAGATAAAACCTGATCCTTCACTGTGGATTGACCAGCCTTTTCAAATCCTGCGTAAACCCAGTAAGCCTCATTGTATTTCTAGTATTTTGAATGGAAATAACTTGTGGGAAGAAAAGCGCTCTGCAATTAACACACTGTGTATCTTTTCAAGAGACACAGGGTAGGGACTTCTAAGACTGAAGAAAGTTCATTTTGGAAAGTATCAAAGTCACATGGTATCTGTACTAAGCAATATATAGGCAAGTAAGCTAACATTTTCCTAAATAATCATCCAGATGTTATCGTTTCTTACCTCAGAGCCTTCTACACTGTATATAAATTTCTATAGTTCTAACAGCTACCATCAGGTTGGCTTCAAGCAACTTGATCTAAGGAAAGATGTCCCTGATCACGGCAAGGGGGTGCGTGTGTAGGGTGTGTGTGCTGTGGAGTACATGGTCTTTAAACTCAAAGCATTCTGTGATTCTGCATTATTACAGCATATGACTGGATTTGCTACTTACATTTCCTACACCCTTCCGTTTGACTTCTACAGTGTACAGTCCCTGGTTAAAACAACCACGTTTTTGAAAACACAGCTATAAATTCACAACAGTGTACTTTCACAGAAAAAGACACTTTACCTAAGTTTCCAGCTAAGACCAGCACATGGTGCTTTGTCCCTTTCTTTAAGTACTCAATATTCTGAAACCAGGCTAACTCAGTGTTACACAAGCTCTAGACATGTTTGAAGATTCTTCTTCAGACCAGTGAAATCTTCTACCAAGAAGCAAAGCTCATTTCTACAAGAGAGCAAACCTTCTCAGAAATAAATTTCAAACAAGAAATTAAAAATAAATCGTCGGTATTTTCTGCTCACATGTAACAGCCATGCTTTGCAACAGATGGGGAAAAGACTAAATCCTTAAGTAGCATAAAAAGCATTAAGCCAGTGACAACATCCAATCCCCTGGAAAGACCACGACACAAGAAACAAGCCACATAAAACAATTTCTTTAAGAACTACCTTAAGATGATCAGTGAACAGTTAAGTTTTAAATTGTTAGTTACTGTTTTATGAAGTTACCTAACGCTTGAAATAAACTGGCTGAAGTTGTACTGTCATCAAAAATGTATTTACAAGATTCCTCAAGTTAGCAGGCTGTAGAGGGAGCAGTACCCACCAGCTGATGAGAGACAATGGTGATCCAGGACACACTGAACTGCTGATGTCAGATCCCATAGTTTAACACAAATTTTTCTTAACAATCTTGAATCCATGTCTTACACAAGCTGCGCTGCATTGAGTTTGACCAAAATGAAGATGGAAGAAGGCCCATATCCAGTTTTCGCATCACTTGTGTATGTTGCCCTCTGTCTTCACCACCAAATATGCAACAGAGTTTGTTTGGTAGTTTGGGGCTGTTGTTTTGTTTAGGTTTTCTTTTTAAATGGACCAGAGGCCCTAATTCATGCCCCAAGTAATCTGAACATTTCTTATGGGTAGCTTCCTTTGGGAAAGATATGGAAAGCATTATTAAATATTTTTAAAAGTTTTAAGCTCCTGGGAGCTGGGGCATACCAGATGAATTACAACAAACTTAGGCAAGATAGACAAGTAATTAGCTACATTTCTGGGCAGCTAGTTTTTATAACACATGCATGATTTATAAACAACACACTATGGCCATTACAGGAAAGAGATTGTTTTTAAAAAGAAAATCTAAGTACCTTTAGAACTATGTGTATCAAGTTACATCCTATCAACATATTCTCAACATATTCTGTCAGGCTATAGACACAAAAAGAATCCGAAAAGAGGAAAAAGAAACTGGAGGAAGGGATTTAAGACTGTAAAAACCAGTGAGATACTGTGGAAGGAGAACACTGATTTAGAAGCTAAAGCAGAGACTGGGAGAACTCAATACTCTCTAATGCACTAGGCTTATAACAAGGGGAAAAGAACATCAAGAAAACAAATCAAAATTAAATTTCCTAAAGTCAGAAAACAAATTTTTAAAAATACAGCAAATCAGATCCTACATGAGGATAAAGCACATGCCAGCCAAAGAACAGAGTACAAGGAAGGCTTTGGGAAGAAGCTGCTCCCAGGGTGCACAGTGGCAGGGAAGGGAGGCCACCACTGGCTGTCAAAGCTCCTGTATGGCTCGGCAGCAGTGTGCATGCAGCAGCTGACCCTGTCAGAAAGCACAGACAGAACTTTTTGTATGGTACAGATTAACAGGAGATGAAGGAGAAAGTGAAATGACATTCACTTTCAATGGAAACAAGATTATAAATGGTAACAAATGATGGAGAGGAGGCTAGAGAAAAAGCCTGCTAATTTCACTCCCAGCTGCTTGAAGTTACTATAATGGCATAATAGAATAGTCCAGTGAAAGTGAGCACCACATTCCTGGCTTCCTTCTTCAGCCCTGTTAATGACTGCTCTCTAAATATTAAGAACTAGGTTCATTTCACTATAAAAACTGTGATGACAGGGAAAAGAAAATTAAAAGAATAAACCAGCAGTAATACTAAAACCATGCTTTGCCATAGGACAGCCAATTTTGTATAGGTGATTCAGCTTTTAAGTGACAGCAGTAAAAAGAGGACAATGATATGAAATAATGTACACAGGGCCTAAAAGAGCTAGATACTGCTCAACTGGAGCAGCTTATTGGACATAAATCTACATGATAAAAAAGTCTCATCAAATGAACCTCCAAACCTTTTCATGTTTGGAAAGCTACTAAAAAGACTGATGGCAAAAACTGTAGTTTACAATGATTCCAAGTAGCTTTTATAAAATCTCATGCCCTTCTAGACTATCAAATTTTGTATAATCAAAGGCATATAGCTTTAAAAGTACCTTTTCAGCACCAGTATCCTTGTAAGTAGTTGCTCATCTTTCCCAGGATTTCTGCCCAGTCCTGCATTCCCCCAGAAGAGTCTTCTGCCACATGGCATCATAAGGATTTACACAGTGAATGTGATCAAGCTAAGAAATTTCTCAGTTGTTTAAAACAATTACTAGGGAGCAACAGAACATCTGCCAAGATATTCCCTCTATACTTCCTCCTGCCCCAGAAAAGGCAGGAGGAAGGCAAAAGGATTTCTGGAAACTTTTCTTTGGCTTCCTGTCTCTGATTTCAAGCTTATATTATCCTTGAGATGTTTAAGTAAAATACCTAAAAAGTTTTAAGTGTAAAGATGATGAAAAGATTTCATATCATTTCAGATTTGCAAGTGCTGACCAAAATTAGGAAGTGAATAAAGACAACTTCAGTAACTTCATGATGCAACAAAAAACCCTGTTGTAGCAGTGGTTCCCTGGACTGTGGCTGCTTATGGTATGAGCATGAGCAGTACCAAACAGTACATGAAGAGGCCTAAAACTGCAGCTGTTTTATTTTTAGCTACGTATACATCAAAATGATGTAATATTACAAAATACTAATATCCATCTAAAAAAAAACAAAACACTGAACATCAGAAAGGCAAATTTCAGTTATTTTATGAAGACGTCAGTGAAACAACTTTAATTTTGTGAGGAAAAATCATGTGAAAAGAAGCACAAAGAGTAACTATAGTTTTGACTAGAAATGAAAAAAAGATGTAAAATATGGTATGCTATTGCAACATACAGTTAAATGCAATTACAAGAGTGCTTCAAATGTTTGACCTCACACTGGGTAGGATAAAAAAAAGCCTATGACTAATAGCCTGTGGCTAATCTAGTAACAAGGGACTAAGGCTGGCTAATTAGCCCTTTTACAAACAAAAAGATAAGGAACAACTTGAATTCTGTAGAAAGTTTTAATTACAAGCATGCCATAGAATTCAGTCCCCACCGTGACGGTAAACTGAAGATGTAATTTCAGTATCATCCACATTTCTCCAAAGCATCAAATTTCTTTTTACTACCAGGTCACTACCCCTAGAAATCCATGGAAAAAATAGGAAGATCTATCTGTACCATAACTGTAACATTCCCATTTTAGAAATCCAACGATTTCAGATTTGAATACATTTCAACCATAGTAGTCCTTTCTTAATTAGGGTTTTACACTGCAATGTTTAGCAGGCATCAAGGTGTGCTACAATGTTAGGCACACTGCACTTTATCCCTAGACTGAGCAAACTAACATAAGGTGCTGACAGACTTGTAGCTGCAGATAAAAATCAGACAACTGAATTACCACCCAGCTGCTTGCCCCTCCCTGCTGACAAATGTGGCTGTTCTCAAATGAAGGCATCTGATGCACCCCTGAATCAGCTCATGAATCACTGATGCTCTCAGTTGTATATTCAAAGAAGCAGAGACAATTTTACCTGAAAACAGTTAGATGGCTCAAGAGCCTATTTATATGCACATCTGACATCATCATTTGGAAAGTGGGGCAAATGTAACATAATACCTCATAACAGTAACAGCTTGAGCCAGATGATTTCTATTACTATGTGGCTGCCAAAACCAATAGCCTCCACTATCAGCTCAGAACAGGCCCTACATATAGTCATTCGAACACTGCAAGTAACGCAGTTTGGGTTTATGCAGATTGCATGTGTTACACCACACATTTCTTATGTGACCTTGTGGACTACATATAACTTTTAAAATTATCTGAATGAGCATAAAACTAATTCAAGAATTATCAACTGTAGAGAGAGTGCAGACAGCTTGACTTATCCAGCTCCATCACCTACAATTTCTATTATAGTTTTACCCTATGGAGTCAGGAAATAACAGATACAGCTATAGTTTCTTACAAAGTTCCTTACGAAGCCAGAGGTTTTTCCAAAAAGGAGGTGCCACAGCCCTGCAGAGATGTCTGTACTCCTGCTGCAGAATCACTATCTTCATCCGATCAGCCAGGCTGCCCACACAGTAATTAAACTACACAGATGTGGAGGCAAAGCATGAGCTAATTCGGCACAGACCTCTTCTGTATCGACAAATTAGGGAGGGGGTAGGGTAGAAGCTTATATTTCCACCTTACTGTGTCTGCAAATCTATACAAAGAATTGCATCAGCAACCTACAGAGTAATTCACTCTGGACTATGGCACTGGCAAGAGAGGGAGGAGTAGGAAGACAAGCTATCTAGCTTATAATAAGCACAATTAGGTTCCAATCTAGATTTCACCCTTAACTTTGTCAAATACCATTAGGTGACAAATGCTTACACTGGCTTTTGCTGTTACTGAGGGATGGAAAGTTGTTTTTGGTTTTAACTACTTTGTTTTGAATTGCCACTGCTACAGTAATAGATTCACTGAATAGATGATACTTAAACAAAAAAAGATTATAACCATGTATTTTTCCCCACTGACCATCACCTCTTAGGGCCTTATAAAGATCACTTTAACTGTTTTATTACAACACAACCAGCGAACACATAACTGAAAGATGGCAGAAACCTAAATAGTATTTGAATAGAAGTCAATCAGTTACATCTCATCGTTAAACTGCTCTAAAAATACTTTATTTGGATTCAAGTAAAGGATTTCGACCTTAGGCTTTCCTTTAATGACATGGAAACCTTTAATCAGGTTTTCAAATGTCTCACTATTTTAAGATACATCCCATATATGGCTTGGCTTCTTTTATTAAAACCAAACCAAACCAAAAACCTTAACACAGACTAGGAAACTATATCCATCACATAAATAAGCAAAGAGAGTTGAAATAAAGCTGTAACTCAATTTATTAATTAGTCTTTTTAAAAACCCAAATAAACCCCACTGTTTTATCTTCAGTACAGTGTTACCTCGGTTCATTTATTAGTGACAGCCAGAAATGCAGTATTCTCCCAAATGAAAAGGTATTTAAGACATTAGTAGTTAAAGCTTGTCATGTACTACACTTACAAAAATCCAAAATGCCCACAACCACAGTTTCAAACAAATAATTCATTACAAACACGGCCAAGTTATTTGATTAAACAATCAACAAGCAAACATTTCCCTAATTAGCTGTTCAGTGTTAAAAAACAGTCTTGATCATCTTAGGAGCTCAAGCATAAATAAAAATCCTGTGTGCAGCAATCCATATGGAAGATCAGCATTTTTCTTCCCCTCACTTTTTTTTTTTAACTTGTTAAGACTGAGGAATGTGGCTGATAACAAACGAAGCACATCTAACTGCAGCTGCTATACTGATCCTTTCCCCTGGCAAAGCATTACCGCTCCCTCTGGTGTCCATCTGACCCTGTGCCAAGTTCTTTCCACATGCCACGGCAGCAGAACACAATTTTTTAAAAAGTGCATAGGTGTGTATATATGAGCAGAATTACATGTGACTATGCATATATGGCAATTTCTGCCCAGTATAGTGACTGAAGCAGCTGAGCTTGGGGTCAGAAGGGCACTGAAGCTGGCACAGAGGAGGATGTGACTGTAAGAGCCAGAAGTTACATGACGTTAAGCTGCCCCAGAAGAGCAGCTCATGTTACAGTAAGTTACACTTCACAGACTGTCCAGCCTAACAGACCGTTGCCATCTTTCACCCTCACTCCCAGATGTGCTGTACATCCCTGGTATATACCACTTTGCAAAGGTTCTAACATGATAACTATTCTCCAATCAAGTCCACTCCATGAAAACTAGCAATACCCTGCCTTTTCTTTCCTTCTTGGACTAGTGTTTTTCCCCACATTAATAAACACCAAATCTCCAGGAGAAGGAGGTGGGGTGGTGTAAAAAAATGTCAAAGCCAGTGAAAAAGTAACTGGTGGGAGTTTACAGCTATGCACAGAAAGAAAATGTAGCTTTTCACCACCAGTGATCCATGAGATTACTTAAGCTGGTTAGTGCAACTCTTTCCTAGATAAGTGTTATTTTACTATAAATTATCTAAAAAATACCTTCAAATTAAGCATGAAAAATGACTTTTCTAGAAAATTCTACTGTACCCTCTCATCACACCAATGTCAATGATAGGAAGTTTGTTATTGGTTTTCAAGCAGTACTGAAAATCCTTAGTGATATGATACGCTGGGTATAAGCATTATTTCAAAGACTCCATCTGTAAGTGCTGAAAACAGCACTGTGCAGTCAAAATTAGAAATTACAGCACTTCTTTATATGAACAGTAATATCCACTAGCCAAAAGCATGAGATATTTAAAACAACAGATGTGACACTAAAACACAGAAACACCCTTGACAATACACTCTTTTTTGTCCCAAAAGAAAACTGAAGCGGCCTGGGATATAGCAAGTCTGACTTCTGCACAAATATCATTCTCTTAACGAGTCACAGTAAAAGTATCTATACAACAAATACCTAACAAAATATCTAATCCATTGATCAATAATCTTTGGTTATAGTAGTTGTTGCCAACAATCTCTACAGGCAAATCAAATTATGATCATTTTCCTATTACACTGAATAGTGCATAGAATGACTACAGCTCCCAGGGAACAAAATCAGGATGACAATAATAAGGTGACAACTGCCTAATATGTATCTAAACAAGACAAATATAACAGCTTGAAGTATTTTCACTGTAGACATGGCAAATGGATCAGGTTTCATCCTATGACTTGCAATTAATACTCACAATTAAAAGCATGCTGTCAGCTGGGCAGCTGTATTTTGGCTTGTCCTTCAGATGTGTAAAGAATTTGAATACTCACAATTAGGCTTTGATGTTAACACCCTATTAACTCATATGGAAGAAGTTCAATCCTACAGTACTGTTGCTTGAATCTAGCTATTGACACAAAACACAGTGAATTTAATTAGTGAATGCGAAAAAGTGGGGAAAGGTATTTCATTCTAGACAATTTAGAAAAAAATTGAGAAATACCCACATTTTTTTCTACTTGGATAATTGTACATTTTTATCATTTAATTGACCTTACCTAATTTTGTCTCAGGTGTTAAACACAATGAGGTAACAATTAAAGTGCCAAATGCACACTGAAAAGTAAAGTTAACTGTGTGTCTGTAATAGCTGCAGCAGAAAAATAATATTTACATGCAAAATGCAGACGCTTAGCTGAAGGTGTTAGAAATCCTTAGAAAAGACTGCACCCTGGTGGAAGACTTGTTAACTTGCTGCAATAGCTACTTTGTAAAGCCATGGGGTTTAAGTTTTTGTTTAAAATTTGGGTTTTGTACTAAGAAATTAGTTGCTACACAAAATGGAAAGCCCTTCACGCATCTGTTACTTCAGTTCTTAGAGTTCTTTGGTTCCAATTACTCACGACATTTCAAAATACTAAGCCAAATATTTATAAGTATTTTTATATAACTATATACATTTCCATACCCACATCCTGTGACACAAAGAGTAGGAGGGATAATTTTCTGTAATTCTGTTCCTTAGCCACAGAAGGTTAATAAACACAAAAACTCCCAATCCAACCAACCAACCAACAACAACTAATAAAAGAATAAAACCAAGCAGCATACCAAAGGGAGACAACAGAGAACATACTTTTAAATCTCTGTGAGGAAGGCAAATAATGAATCATGGATTTGTGCCTTATATTCCTCTTATTCCCTTAACATGTTGACTTCACCCTTTGGCCCAAGCATAAATCTTTATCGTAAGAGTTCTACATACTGTAAGTTTTCCTCAAGTTTTATTTCTCCACTTCCTAGTCACTGCTTTCTCCCTTCTGTGCCTACTACAGATCTGCAAAGTACTTGCAGCTCCCACAGACCCATCTCTCCAACTAACCAGGCAAGAAGCAGCACGTGTTACAACTGGTTCACAAAAATGTGCAAGTTGATATGTGTGGGCTGCTGAAAGCCAGTCCACCTGGCTGTCCAACTGCCCTAATCCTCCCTCACTGCCAATATTTCTAAAGTCTCCTTTATTTATCTCCTAATTTTCAAATCAGTTATTGGAAAGTTAGAAAGAAGTTATTTCTGTCTATCAAACTTGGCTGAACTTGGTCAACAAGTTCCAAAGCTCGCGGAGAAGACAGACATACAATAAAATCACATGAAAACATTCTTTATAAAACTAATATAACTCTACCAAAAATACCTAGGAATTAACACTAAGATACCCATATCAACACATTACATATGAAAACAAGCAAATTCTTGCACTGTCTGCTTGAACTAGTAGTTTACTGGCCCTGCATGTAGTGTTAACAAAAGAAATGCATTTATGACTGATGGAACAGACAAACAGGATGATTGATTCTGAATCTAGGGTGAACACATATATGAGCTACCATGACACGGAATGGCAGAAGAAAACAACATTCATAGAGCAGCAGGCTAGAATTCATTTAACTTCAGGCTGCCCTAAATTAAAATAAAGCATCTTTTCTAAGATAAGAGTTTTATATATATACATACATATATATACACACACATACAATATATCACTTCATATTGTGCGTTGCCAGCAGGCCATAATGGGAAGAGCAGAATGAGATCATCATGTGCAAGGTACTGTTTCAGTTTAACAGCCATATTTTCACATGTGAAACAGTATACTCAAAAGAGCAGTGGTACACTTACCATTTGTCTTGCAACCATGTTTGGCAATTTTTTTAAAAAAAATATTTATTCCTGAATTCAAGGTGTAAGTATTCACAAATTTGTTCTGAAGATTACACTAGCTTTAAAAAAAGAAGCACATTTCCAATTAGTATTCCCAAGTAGAGCAAGGCTGCGGTTCCAACTTCTTGCTTACCAATTATGAAAAGCTTTTCTTAGCCTTGTCTATTCTTGCACCTTTCAGGTTTACCAATGCCGCCATGGATCACTATTTGTGACAGTAACAGCAAAAACTCCCATTTAATTCAGGTATCACTGGTCTTACTTCTCAGATCACTCAAAAATGCTGCTCACATGTCAAAGAAGACATAGGAAGTTCAGCATCATCAAGGAATTGCATTAATGGTAGTGAAGGAGAATTAAAACTGGTTAATACTATTGCATGCTAATGCAGATATATGCAGATATATGCAGATCATATTTACTCTCAGAATTTTACTAGAATGGCAACTCTAACATATGAAGCATCTCCTTGGTAAGTTTCACGTATAAACAGTCATGTGGTATTCAAACACAAAGAAGGTAAGAAGTAGTCCTCTGTTGCATCAGCTGAGGGTATCCCTACGCAGCCAGCCTTCTATTTCATATTCATACTGCAAGGTCAATTAACACATTAACAGTTTTGTTAAATGAAACCCAGTAGTTCTCTCAATATTGATCTGAGTTCACTATAATATTTTTTTCCTCAAAATTCTAAGGAATAACCCCTATGAACTAGACAATCAATAGTGGAATATACCATAATATGAATAAGTTAATACTGTCATACCTTGCATTGTAAAGGAAGCACTGCACTTCAATGAGATAGTGCTATCATACAAGAATATTTATTACTTGCACAGTTATCTTGATTGAGAAATCATGGCATATTATGATAACAAAAAATAGAAATCAACATACATGAAGTAATGATTTTCTGTGAAATAGGAAAACATTCCAGAGACTGCCAGAGGGTGGGGGGTAGCTTTTAGTATCTCCTGAAAATAGTTGGCTCCCAATGAACGTGCTGAGATGTGAGCCAAAAAAACCCAAGACATGTAGAAAACAGGGCTAGAAATAACTTTCAAAAGGCTATCTTGTCAATCCAGTACTGCTTGCAGGTACTGATCTGAATTGATCCCTTCCTGGAAAAGGTTATTCTAACCTGTTTCAAAAACGCCACTGATGGAGCTTCCACCAATTCTCTACAGGAATATGATTTTATGACAGAAAACTGTTTATGTTAGGAAACTTTTAAAAATCTTTAATCTAAATCTCACTTGCACAACCACCCCCCTTCCCTTGCTCCTTGTCCCACCTCCAACAGACACAAAAGAAGTTTTAAGGTTATAGTTGGTCCTTTCACATACTAAAGAACTCTTACCACGTCTCTTTTGTCTTCTCTTCTGTACACCAAACAAAACATTTTTCTTTCAGTCTTCCCACAAATCACACTTTCAAGCCTTCTGATAACTCTAAGAGCATATGTGTGCAGGTGGACGGGAAGCGTAAGGTAAAGAACGGAAAAATACTTCCACCAATCAAAAACATGTAAGAAACACTTTAACAACATTTGCACTGCGGGAGGACAAAACAGACAAACAAAACCCACCACTAAACCAAACAACAGCTTTCTAAAAATTATGAGATAAGGATTATTAAAAAAAAAAATAAAACATTGAAGAATTATTGGTATCAATATACACATTTCATGTTACTAGACTGTCAAGCAAGCAAGACAAGCTAAAAAAGGCATACTCTTATCTTCCTCCTGTTTTCTGCAAAATTCCCCAAAGCCCTGTGAAACCACACTCTTCTTGCAAATGATTATACAGGATTTCATACTATTAATGAAAACATGGTACAAGATCTCAAGAAATAGTAAGATATTAAATTCAGGGTTTTTTTATGAAGTGTCCAAAATTAGCATGAATTTCACTTCTCCTGATTCTTCTTGCTGTACTCTTGCAGCAGTCCCTCTGTAGTCAAGGCCATGCTGATATAGTAAGTGAGATGAGGAAAAAAAAAAAAAAAATCAGTAAGAATAACATCTAATCCCAGTTTACATATGGATTCCTTCAAATGCTTTACAAAATCACTTAATGTCCCTTTTATTTCAAGTAGTATATTGACATTACACATTATGTTTACAAAAGTAATAGATACAAAGAATCAGATATATATCCCTGCCTACAAAATTCGATGACATAGTCATAAAATAGTTCTTGTGAAGTTTCATTTATGTTTTAGATTGCTTGGAATCTAAAAGCAATACTTTTTCTATATTATTCTGTTTCACTTATCAAATGCAAAATAAAGCTAAGCTCTGTACAAAAAGTTAGATAAATGAATAAAATTAAGGATTTTGTTTAGGCATGTTGCAGTTAACTCTAGATACCAGGAACTGTCTCAAAAGAAATCCATACATTTTAAGACACAGAAACCAAGACATAAAATATTAAGAGAACCTTAACTTTGCCCTACTGAGCTCTGTTAAATACAACAAAAGATGAACATTCTGAAGAATGGCTTTTAGCATTTGTGGCCCAATCCATGCTTTAAAAACACAACTTTTTTTTCTCCTGTAGCATAAAAGGAGTATTTCTACTTTGCAAACCCATGTACCTGCATTTACTGGATGACAGCCCTACCAAGCACCAGTGTTCAGAAGAATCACAGCGGTCATGCTATTTCACCTGCTGAGATAGCACACAAATATCAAATCTAAAGATGACCAGGAAATATGACTTCATCTGTGAAGGAGGACAGACTTCCTACAACCACTGGAATTACATAAAAGTGAACAGCAAAGGCAACATATAAAATTACTTCTGATGTCACAGGATGTCATAGTTAACATAACCTTAGCGCTAATCTTTGCTATGAATTTTTTAGTGTCATATACAGTAGCAAGCAGATCATGATAACCACAAGCTATATTCTTCAAGATACTATACACAAGATTTCAATGGCTTTTGGCAGTATCTAAAGTCTGAATAATTTATCTCATCCATTACTAAATTAATTCAGGTTAGAAAGATACTGAAAGAGAAGACTACACATCTCAATCCAAGTCTTCATTCATTTCAATTCAAACTAATTAATGAGTTAACTTACAAAAATCTCAGCAGTTTCATTACATACTCAGAAAGCACTGTATTCTGCAGAGGACAGGCTGCCTTCACCACTCAAAACAAATGCAGAAATCCTGCTTTCAAAGCAAAGCTAAACAGAACTTGTGCTTCTGAGTCATAATCAAGGACAGCTACTTATGAGGCTGGCTATACTTCAGGGTTTTACTTCTTATGTTATGTTAAAAAGGAAATAAAGCATTTTAAAAAGTTTATATACAAGCTGTTTTTTGAAGCATTAGGTATTCCAATGCCGCATCAGAAACAGCAGGGGGTAGTATTTCTGTGTTTTTAAACCCTTGTACAAGTCTCATCCTGCATTTTCCCTTGTTACAGGTTACCCTTAAATCCCTCACCTAGATTCCTTTAGTGCTTAACTTCTTCTGGCTGCACACCTGCCAGGCAGAGCTGTCAATCCTCTTCTGAGCTGGCTAGCACAGGTCCTGCAACTGGTGACCACCTGGCTGCTCTTCTCTGCTTCCTCCTGCCTTACACATTTTACCACACTTTTATTTACCACTATTGTGGGTATCATTAGCCTAATAACAGGTCACCTCCCATTGCTAAACTGTACCTTCCTATAAATACAGGGACTCACAACTGGTTTCAATTTGAAAATTAAAACATTAACTTGTACAGCACCACAAGTGTGTCCAATATTTTATGGACTAAAAGAATATGCCCATCATGAGTTTACTGCCTGAACACATCAGAACAGCATCTAGCACAATGCAGAATGTAAGAATTTTGTGCATGTAATCCATAAAAACAGTTCTTGAAAATGGCAAAGCTACTTGAACTTTTCCACTGAGATGGTATTTTCCCACTTAGTTTATTAATTCAGACCATCAAACTTTTAGTTTTATCTAAACCAGGCTATGTCCCCCCAACACCTACAAATCATATTAAATATTCCTCCAGTGAGCCTAATTTTATGAAGTGTAACACCAGGCAATAGAGATTATGTGGTTTTTATTTTATTTATTTCTTATGCCTCCATGTTTTACTTTTCTTTTTCAGCATTTATCTTGATACCCATACTCTACCTCCCCTGTCCTCAAATCTAGATTGCCACAAACAACTGTAGAAAGCCTGCTATTTTTTCAAATATTTTGTTAGCAATTTTAGGATACATTATTTCATGAATTACCACAAATAAGATCCAGTACTGTCTTTAATTCAATTAAAGAGCTGATTCCCAGTTCTCTAACATGATGAATTTAGAAGTATCTGTGAAACAGGAAATTTATTTTCCCTTTTTATGTATTTATGTATTTTTATGTATTTTTATTGTTTTATTTGTATTAGCTCACTTACACAGTCATTTTAAAGATTTCTTCTTTAAAATACAGCAAAATATTTGTATAAAATATATGAATGCTGTTTCAAGGAAATGGGCTGGAGGATGTCCCTCAGATGTCATTTGTTCTAAAATAAAGTAAGTTAGACTGAGTTTAGAAAAAAACCTTTCAGCTTCAAGATTTAAAGCTGAAAACTTAAGAGCAGACTTAATCCTCTAACCAATCTTGCATTTAGTATGCAAAAGTGAAACACAAAAAACCCCCCAAAGTAACTGTGGAATTAACTTAAATCACTATCATTATGCATTATCACTAAAGGGTGAGGAAACTCTCTGATTCCCCTGTAAGTTACTACATTGTGAAGATGTACCTTGACATACAAATGAAAATTAGCCCAAAATTATTTTATTTATGGTCAAAGAGGATCTCAACATTTACTCAGAAAAATTCATAGTAACAGAGATATTATATCGCGAAGCCACTATTTACTCCTCTGATTCCACTCAAGCTATCCTATTCAGGAATTTCAAGAGGATGCACAGATGCTGTATGTCACCTTCTAACAGTGACTGTTTCTATCCTAAGATACAACTTTACTACCAGTTTTTACTGATTTAGGTGAAAAATTACCCTAAACAATCCATCCTACCATCTTACACCTCTAAGAAGACTAAGTGGACTGGAAACTACTTTTTATCTACCTATCTTTCAGTTCAATCAGCAACCCAATCTGAGTAGCCAATGACCAGTGATAATAGAGGGAAGTTACAGGAATCCATTAGCAGAGGAACCCAACTACACTTTTCAAGTCAGAAGGGAACCGTATTTTTAGAGGGCAGCTAACTGATCTGCATCGTAGTAGCTGGCACACTGTAAGAATTAAACATATATCAGCAATTACCTCCGTGATCTCCTCATGATCAATCTACAATATTGTCAAAAGAAGAAGAAAAACACAGCAAAGTGATCCAAGTCCCACTGGTGACATACTGCTGACTACCATGATGATGACACAAACCTGGCAAATATTTCTACATAATATCAGGTATAATCTTCTAAGCACAGAATAATAGGTTTTGAAGAAACCCCTGAATGTGACCTCATCCACTGCCTGCTCAAAGCAGAGTTAACTTCAGCAGTCTCTACACAGTCAAGTTTTGCCAGTCTTCAAGGACAGCGGTTTCTCAGCCTTCCCCACTCACTCTAAGCACCAGTACTGGAGTAAAAGTAGGTAGTTGTATGTGTTTGTCCCACTGTATATTTGAAAAATATGTACCTGCTACAAAGAATATCTTTTGGGAAATTAGATGGCTTTTCAAGCACATTAGACTTGAATACTTTTCAGTTTTTCAAAAATATATTTGAAACAAATCAACAGGTCAACAAGGAAACGAACCTGCTTTTGTTTATCAGCTTATTTTTAAAAATCTTCATGAGAATCTATAAATAAGTATTACAGTTTTAAGAAGGTGAAAACCAGCAAAACATATGTGCAATATTAAAAGGGAAAAGCCTCTACTTCTACCTATGCTGCTCCTATTTTCAAAAGAAATGCAAGTTCTACCACATTATTTTCTCAGTCAACTGCCAACAAGTAAGAATACCAGATCTTTGACAGAAGTGATCACTCTTCTTACTTGGTTCAAAATAATGTTTTGCTCTTTTATTTTCTTTCTATTCTAGTCCCCAACAAAGCATAATTCCTTCTTCCTGCTGAGGGATATAATTATGTCCTCATTAGTTCTGAAATGCAGTACAGTACTAATCTGTTGATTTTTTGGCAAGATAGGCATACTAAATAAGAATAACCAGATGCTGCTTACATCACTTTCAGATATAGACAAATTAAAAGCAAAACGAAAAACCAATGCACAGGTGTTCATAAAAGCAATAAATTCTGAGTTCCCCCACTATCTGGCTCTCTGTTATAGGGGTATTTTGCTTTAGGTCCCGAAAGGAACATTGTGTGTTCACAGCTCACAGCTATTTCATGCACTCAGATGTACATATCAAATACAAATTATGTAGATAAAACTCTGTAACCATCTGGTCATTTAAAGTATTTCATACAAATTTTAAGTGACCTATTTATTGGTATGTAGAATGTTTCCCAGTCTGTATTTTCTTCTTCCTTTTTGCTGTTTTTGATTGAAAGTTCAGGATGGCAGCTTGCAGAACTCCATGATATGTTGTTCTTTTGTTTGCACACCAACAGGTGCACATACAGGCATTAAGAAGGCTGGTGCTAGAGAACGGCACAATAGTATAACTGCTCAGTTATGCTCTAGAAATCAATGGAATTACCAAGGAGGAAAACAAAATAAACTGAAGTTCCAATGAAAAATGAGTTGTCACTTGCAGGAGTGCCTAGTTATAATTAAAAATGACACTTTCATTTTCCACCATTTTCCAGTTTATGACTTACTAAAACAATAATCGCTTCCTATGTTGGGACTGAAACTGTTCCTGGGCCTCCTCATTCCAGAAAGTTTGTCTGCTTGTGGTTCTTCTGGACAGAAAGGAGAAGGGCAGATCAAGGAAATCCATTACTATAATATTTTAAAATGGTATTCAGTGCGTTTTGCTCTCTGGGCTCTTTAAATACGGAGTTTTCAGTCCCAGTCCTTCTGGAAGCAACACTCTGCTTTCATGAATATATTCTTACGGGGAAAAAACTCAACTGGCTGAGAAAGTGCAGACTTAGGATTTCAGTTTAAAACAAACAAACCAACTCCAACAAACCAAACTTCACCACACACAACTCACACACTATTTTCTTGACAGAAGTACAAACTGTAACTAGTGAGATAAACAAATGAGAGCATAAAAAAATCCTAGGTTAGCCTATCTGTAGTATTGTAGTATCAAGAATTATTGACATTTGAATACATATTGACAACCTGAATAGTAATTTTTTATTTGTCTGAGGGCTATGCTTACCACTAACTTACATAACTTGAAAAGCAAACAGTTTAATACATTAAATCAATTGTGTGCACTAGAAAGCTCATCTCAAATATCCATGCATTCGGAACAGAGACATGAAATACAAGGGCTATACAGATAGCCCTGGAATGACCTCCAGCATGATTCCATGTATGGCAGCTTCGTTCAAGTCTCATTGTCTTTGCTTATTTAATTCAAGCTTATTTAATTCTTCCCCTGAAAGAAATTTATTGCTTGTCTTTACAATCCTCTGTACAATGGGAATCTGATCTAATTCAGAACTCCACAAGTAAGTGATAAAATGATCATTACTGAAAGGTGTATTTCTAGCATTATGTACTTTTAGGAAGAAGGCTGTAGTTTCATAGTCGTAACGACCAGATTCTACATTAAAAGATTGTTACTGAGCAACAGTACAGGCCTATGTGTACAAATAAACCAAAGGGAAGTCTCTCAGTCACCTCTGCAGGTACCCAAGGATGAAAAGGAAGATCCTGACTTCCACTCCATGCCTGCTTCCTAGACCTGACAGGAGCCATCTGGCCCTCTCCAACCGCTTGTTGTTCCTGCCCACTTGAAATAAAAGCAGAGAAGAGCAAAGTGAAGGACACAATGTGCAAATGCAGAGGGAAGTCTTATACCATTGCCTTTATAACAAGTAGTTCTACTGTAAAGGGCTACTTTTAAAAATACAGCATGTACTAACTATAAGATAAACCATGCAATATCTAAGTATCTGCTCAGAAAGACAAATTATACACTCAGAGTCAATGGTTAGAATTTTGCCAGCATATCAGGTTTCAAACCCTTATTTTTTCAGAAAGCCTCATCCAACTCCTATGAAATTTAGCAGAACTTATTTTAACTGGCTTTCAATTTAGTTCACAAGAAAATTATGGAACCAAGAATACAAGACCAAGACCTTCAGCCTTATGTCCAAAAATGAAAAAAAAATTGACAACAGCAAACATGAGAGTAACATTCTTCTCAACTCATTTTAAATGACTGATCATTTTGATGTTTGAGCCCAATTTCCAGGCAAAAGCAAGCACATAGAAGTTACAAATAAATAACATGAAAATACAAAAAGGTAGCACAGATAGAAGTAAATGTTAGTTATTCATTAGTCTAATTTTTTTTACAGTGAGTTAGGAAAAACACACACAATGGTTATTTCTGCCTATTATTGCAGTAAAATTTGTTTTCCTTTTCAAATTCTCTTGAAATAAATATCCAGTCAAATAACAGAAGTTCCAATCCTGATTCGTTTCCAGATATTTTCTCCATTGTTGATTACTGACAGATACCTGAAACTGCTTAGATGATTTTGCATTTTCTAGAAATTACTACAGCATAACTGATCCCCTCTATATTACCATACATTCTTAGTGAAGCAATGTAACTATCCTCCCCTCAAATATAGTAACAAACACTGAAAGCCATGACAAAATACAGGTAGCAGAGCTGTGCAGCACTCTGCTACAATAGATCTAGTAACACCTTGTCTCTTGAGCCCAAGGGACATAGGAGTTGCAGTGGGGATTAGTAAGAGAAATAAACAACGGTTATTACAAATGTTTAAAGATTAACGTAGCGAGCACTCTTTCATCATATATAGCCTATTACTGAACCACCATAATTAATAACAAATTCACCTGTAATACTTTGAGACGTTTCAAAATAGAAAAGTGAATCAAAAGAGTGTGACTTATTCCTAAAATAACATCTCATCTAAGCTGGTATGCAGCCCATTCACTGTCAAACACAACACGCTTTGGGATGGCTCATTTGGATATACACTTCATATGCAGCATGAAATATCTTTCTAAAATCACACTTGATTACAACCAGAAAAATTACTAAACGCAGTCACATGCTGCAAAAGCTTGAATGGTTGTAAATGATAAATTTCATGAGACAAGAGTATGTCAGTCATTTCTTCACATAACTAGTATTTCTTTATTTTAAGGAAAATATTTGTTGCACAGTATCCTTTGAAAATAATTTATCCTACCATTTGTACAAGCTGAAATACCCAAAAGAGAGTTGTATTTTGTATCTACAAATATATGGCAAATGCAACAGTTTTTGTTACTGGCACCGTACTTCAATGCCAGCACATCCAGTTATACCCAGTTCAAACCCCAGGAACTTCACTGACCTTCTTGCAAATGACCAAGTGGTTTGAAGATACCACAACATGTATGACAAGAGGTGCTAGGAAACATTTTACCAGCTCTGCTGATGTACTAAAGCAGAAACCTATACAGGTCACAAGATAGACAGACGAATAGATACTTCAGTATTTATGTCAACTTACACATGCCTAGGCAGATGGAACTACACTCCTCTGAGTTATGTATGCATGCAGTAATAAACCGCAACAGTTTTTAGTTTGGTTGATGCTGAAAGTACAAATAAGACATTTATGTAGTCATTGTTTCTGCTCTAAGAAAACACGACATTAAATTGGGTAAACTAACCTTAAATAATGGATACAAACGTAACACCATTGTCTGAAACATAAATGGAAACTTCAGAAATAATAATGCCACTTAGTTTACAAGCAGTATTTCTTAAAAGATCTAAATGGTCTAACGGTTTATCTGTCTAAAATTTCAACTGGTCTACCCTGTCAGATCAGGGAACAGCCAAAATATCTATCTAGGGACCAAACTCCAAAGCACTGTTTTCACAGTCTGAATGCTTTACCTGCCATATGCTCTAAAGTTTGGTTTTTTGAATCTGACTTCCACGTTGAAGAAAGAAAAGAAAGTCATTAATGTTTACAGATACAACATTATGGAGACAGATAAATTTTTCATTTTAACTCTCAGGAAAAAATAACTTTTCAGAGGCACTATATGGCTTTTTTCTAGAATGCTTAATAGTGATTATTGGTAAATACCTATGATAGCAATGCTGTAAGTCCTTACTTTCTTAATACAACATCATTCTACTTTTTTCAACTGGCACTTCAATAAGCGATCTTTGCCTATTAAATATTTTGAATTAGATATTCTAAAGAATCAGAATTCAAAAGTGGTTAGAAAATATTCTCTTCTTAATCATAACTGTAACTAGCCATCACATCTGTTAAAACTGACATATACCATAATATTAAATTCACTAGAAGAGACTAAGTTGCAGATGCTGCAGCGTTAGTGTAACATTCATTAGATTAACGTTCAGTCTTCTACAGATTAATTTTTTCCCTTTCAAAAATGTCCATATTTAAATGGAATCTGATATATTCATCTTTGATTTAATCTTTTAACTTTATGTCATATAAGGAACTATAAATTATAAAAAAAAAACCCAACTATAAAACTTCCTTATTTTTTCCTCACCTGCAGCATTCAAAACCACATCACAACCTAATGAGAAATGGAAGTCATTGAAAAACCACACTTCATTCAGTGTTGGAAACTGAATATAATTGAACAACTAGTTCTACAGGTGTTTCAAGTTTAAAGGATGCTCTGAATTAAAGGTGTGGCCTTACTACCAGAGAAGCATAAAAATGACATACAAGCAGCATTTGTCATGTTATCTATAATCTGACACCAACACAATCAGATAGAGAGTCTTCTTGGTTCCATTATAGGCAATTGTGATGGAACCAATTCTTCTGAAAATACACAGGAATAGGTTTCTGGATCTTCAAAGAAAAAAACATTAGTTGTATTTATTTCCTCCGTCATAAACTTCCAGTACTGCCTTGCCATTTTCCATTAGTGTGGAAAAAAAAAAAAAAAAACCACTTTAAATTACAATTAACCTAATTTGCTGCATTCTGAATGATAACTATTTACATATGCAAATTTCATTATGAAGCCTTACATCAAACAATTCTCATTGTCTTACTGATGCAGAATATGAAAAATTATTTACTAGGGTATACTATGTAGTATTTCCCAAGAAATTTAAACTCATATTTTAAAAGTACCGTATGTAAGAAACTACCACACAGAAGAATTGCTTGCTGCTGTACTTCTCTTTAGAATACTATTTATATTTTTTCAATGAAGTGCATTATGAAAAAGTAATAGTTAGTGTTCTGATTTCTGCGACTAACCCAGTTAATCACAGTAACTGGCTACAACTTGACATTGTTTCTAAACCACAAGTTATCAACTCACAATACTAATGTTTAGTGAAAATATATTGCACATGCCTATCTTTCCTGCTCTCATATGAAAACGTAATCCCAAATCACCATATTGTAATACTCTGCACAGGAACCATTTGTGATGATATCACTAGGGATTGTAGCATTAGGTAAGAAGAAAGCAACAGACTAAATCCTAGCAAGGATTTCATTATTTTATATTTCTTATTATAAACACATTTTAGAAATTATATTCTCCCCACTTATTTTCCTCAAGAAACATCTCTAGAAAGTATTATGTACTCTTCCATTTCACAGTACTTACAATGGTGCTTCTATGAAAAGCTCAAGTGTCAGCATGTACTGTGGGTTTTTCCTTTTTTTAAATTATGATAGTAAAGAAAAAAGATTACTTGTCTTTTCTACTGTCTTTATTTAAAACTTCATCTTTTATCAGTGCATGTAGATATGGTTCTTGGAAAATATACCACTGAACACCTTATAAAAGGTAAATAAACTTTTTCAAGTTTTTACCTTTCAGATCTTCTCATTAAGAATTTTACATTTTTGTATCACATGAAAAAGAGATGGTAAAAATATTCTACTTAAAATTATGCAGCAAAACCAACTGTTCTTAGTAGCTCATAGAAGTTCCTAGGCAGTTAGATGAATGGTCTCTTATTTCTACCCCCTTATGTATCTACATCACTGCAGAGCATGTCCAGGAATGTGAGGAGTCATTTTAAGAAAACATCTAAATGTCAAATCAGCTAAATAATTCTCACATCTCCTAAACTCTGCAGGTTTGGGGGTCATGGTTTGGGGGTCAAGTTTGTTTGTTTGTTTTAAACAAAAACTCCTATTAAACTGCATTTCCTAAAAAGAAATAAGGAAATTACAAAGCAATGCATTACTTTTCTCTCCAACAAAACTACAGCACTAGAGACCAAGAGGTAAAAAGTCATCATCCCAGAAAAGTGTCATGAGCTCTTAGTATCCCATGATGAGTTAGGGAAGACAAAAGGCAACTTCCTCCTCTACCTTGTCAAAAGACGGGAAACTTCCGTTGTACTTGCTCAGTTTCCTGTTTTTAAAAAGGAAAAGGGGAAACTGGCACAACTGCAACAATTTCAGAACAGGAAGGTCTTCAGAAAACCCAAACTGCTCCTTCCCCACATCACTACTCCTGAGACTCAAACAGAGCTTATCATCCTGGCTACAGCATATGTTACTCCTTGCTCTTTTCAGTAGCATAGGTGCCATTTGTATTTAGTTATCATTCTGACATGCTGTCAAATTAAAAGGAAGAATGCAAATAAAGGAGAAGTAAAAAGAAAGACAGATTAACTACCTAAAATACAGACAAATCATAATGTAACAATGGAATGAACAGCAGGCACTTCTCTAACTAAGGGCCTTGACCTTGGCAAACTACAGTAGTCTGCTACAGCCAAAAGTAGTTCTGGAAATTAAAATAGTCTGAAATTACCATAATGGAAAAGGTAAGTATAAAGAACTGCTAGCAGCCTTTCTACTAGGTTAAGTGTAAGGCAACTTACATCTGTCAACAACCACAGATAATGAAAGTACACACTCAGACAAAGAATCCTTATCCTTTTAATTTTGATTTTTAATTACACAAATTGTCCGTCAAATGAGTGCTTCTGACATTTTTGGAACAAAGAAAAATTATTCTCTATTAAAACAGATTATTTTAAGTGTAGACAAAGGAATTGTTTTGAATTGTTCCAAATTCTTCCAGAGTTTAAGTGTTATCTTTAAATGCCAATGAGAATATTTTTCCCCCAACCTTTTACAAAAGAACATTACAGTAAGAACCATTCTTACCAAAACTGAACTACCATAAAATTCTGTTATGCTGACCATAATCTGCAAATAATATATGATTCACTTCAGATATGTTTTTATTATCAAACACTATGCATATCTTTCAAATATTTGTACTTTTTACTACTAGTGTTTGAACTAAAAAGTGCATGTTGTAAAATCTTAGTACATATTTAATGTTTTGTAGTAAACTCATATATAGAACTATTTGTTTACCAGAATTAAATCTGTTTTATATAATGTGCACTCAGTAGTTCTCAAATGTACAAAGCAATAGAAGCACATTTTGGACTAATCAAATTACTATTAGGTAGATTTACTAGACTACACACCTTACATAAAATTCAACACACTGAAAACTTCTGAAATTAGAAAACCCTGGCACCATTCATTGTCCACACGAAGAACATCCCCAATTTTAGAATCTATGGGAAGTAGCATTATTCACCTATTTGAGACAAAAGGCAAACACATTACCAGTCTTTAAATGACAGGTAAAACATCACTACATAAAAGCTTAATTGTAATTCCTCCCTATTCTTCCATACAAGTGCTATGCAGATATCATTAGCTTTATACTGGCTATTAAATTTGATACTTGTACTGTCCTTATGGTATCTGATTAAAAAGTAAATGTACTAAAGTCTCTTTACTATTTCTGAAAGAAGACAACTGATTCCTTTGAGTTCATGAGCAAAACAGAATATTAAAACCAGCCCAACAGTGAGCCATTCTAACTACAGGTGAATTAACTTATTTATTTTTGACGTCATTATGTAAGGTAAAGCCTAAAAGTTATTGATCTTAATGTTGCAGTAAATAGCTCATTTTTAGAAGAGTAAAAGGAAAGTAGATTTGCTTGCCTTTTTGTATATATGAGATTACTGCTTATTCCAGTGCTGAACTAAGGGACTAAATATGTGAAAACCAGTACCTCTAGGGAAAGCTTACTAACATGTAAAGAAACCCCATATAATCCATCTGGCTAAAACATACATAAAAATGCGTAAGAAAGAGACTGGGGACAAGCTTGTGAAAGGTTAGAGAAAAACTGCCTACTAAAATTTGGGGATAACTGTATCCCTGATTAATCAGGACACTGACATTTTGGTTTTATCTACACAAAGATATAACTACTACCAAGAAAAAAGGAAGTTCCTAATTATAATCTAAACTTCCAAAGCACTTCACCATAATTAGACAGGAGATATAAAAGCATCCTATTCCAAGATGAGAAAATGCTCCTTTGTGAGGAAAGTTTTTTGGATACATAATTCTAAGACAGAGGCTCCCAGGTACAAAACACCCAGTGCCAGCTAGTCCACAATGAAGTTCCTCAACTGCCGAAGTAGCCTTCCACTGCCTTAATTTCCTTTTCAGAGCTTTTAAAAAAAAATCTTTAACTAAATTAAATGTATTAGATCTTAAATATAGCACTTTATATACAACTGCAGAATACAGCTCCTAACAATCCTTTTGGAGTCAACAAGTATTTATTGTAAGTAACATTTTATTAAAGCCAAAACAAGCTTGCAACCTTCAGGGTGAGAAGTACAGTACAGGAAAATAAACACCCTTTCAACCAAACATGCTTTGTGAGGTGTTCTTACAAAAAAATCTTGCCAATTGTAGGGAAAGTCAATTTCACCTCCTGCATTGCACAACTAAATATGAATATGCAATATACTCTAAGAATAAGATACATTTTTTCACGCAAGTGTTTCAGTTCAGACTCAGGACTGTGTTTCTCCATCAATAACCTCCCAATTACACGTCATAGTACATGCAACTGGAAAAGGAACATGATGTGACTCTATACATTGACTGCACTTAAACTTCAATTATCGAAGAAAAGTTGGGTGCTACAGAGAATATCCCAAGAGGCAGCTGACAGCTGAGAACCAGTTTTAAAATTCTAAATCACTAACACAAGAAAAATGGGAGGAAGATCAATCACTTGCTCAGAAAGATGCTATTTGTTCAGTAACTTAAGTGTTATTGATAAAAGGCACACCTATGTATTTTTTCTAGACAAAGATGTAGAGGGAAAAATCAGTCCTACAGATGATCTCATTTCACACTTAGATCAACACTTATTTTTCTCTCTTTAGTTTGTTTTTTATGTTGGAGTCTGTGTATTTTTGATTCCTCAATTAACATCCACACTAGCACTTGAACATGAGAAAAACGTGTGACGATAGAGATGCAAAGGCCAAAAAAGTACAGCCACAATGTCAATCTTATCCAGCAAGTAAGAACTGTTGTTCATTGGCATGATCCTGCAGCAAACATACTTCCATGGGATCTGCTTCCTCTAAGGGAAGATGTCCTAACCTTGTACAGCATAAGCAGGATTATTGACAAGCACTACAGCTGTGGTCTTTGAACTGATCAGCCCTTAACAGAGGTCCATAAGAGAAATACATTACACTTAAAAAGTAAAAAGAATGAACAGAAACTCTGATACATTCTCTGACAGACTCTTTTTTTTTTTTTAAATACCATTTGAACTGCTTAAAAAACTTCAACACACGAAAATAACCAACCAACAAAACGAATCCCAGAAATCAAACTAATTTGGTTATAAGGAAATAAATATAAAATATTACTTAAATTATGCTTCAAATGTCCTGCTAGATGTCTTCTGGAATCTATCATCATCTTTTTCAGCATTTCAGTTTCCACAGTAAGAGAGATCCACCTATCAAGGATTTAAGCCTTGGCAACATCTAATTTAACAGCCATTTGTTTCCAAATGCCTCTCTATTCCCCCTCTGATAAAAGGTCCAAAACTGTACTAAGGATTCTCTTGTTCCCTCACTAATGGTACATGACAGAATTTCCTAACAATGCCACATTCTACACTTGATTTCTTACACTCTGTTTTCAACCTTAACTGTTTTATATTTCATATTGCTCATAATAAGCAATACATCTCGGGTGCAATTATTATTAACTCCATGCTATTTGTACTCTTTTCACCAAATACCCTCATGCTACTATCATGACTTTCTTTGATTATGTGTCTTGATTATGCAAAAATTTCTTATGGTCAGGCAAGTTGTTTTCAAGCACTCTCTTCTGCACTCAACCTACTCCATAAATCTACCCATCTCCACACTTGCAACTTTTGGCATCACCCTTTCTTTGATGAACTCTACTATTTTACTTTCTTACTATTATCTATTGTTGTCTCCTTGATCACCAATACATAATATTCTTTCAATTATTATGATTTATATTTATATAAAATCCATATACACACAATACTCTATATGACAACCTGTGACTATGACAGCTCTCCTGTTCTAGGACCACTACCAACAAAATGTCTGCACTCAGCTTTTGTGAAAGTACCAGACAAATAACAACCGCTTTCATCATCATGTACCTTCATTTTAAAACTCACTAAGATACTCTGATCTTTCTCTCTCTTCCTCATTTAGTATCCATATACACACTACTCTGATACTTTCTTAAGTTTTTACAAATTTAATCAATCATTCTCATTACACTGATGCCAAACCCCCTATTTACCTCCATTTGTAAAAATTTCCAAGGAGATAACAAAACTGTTAAGCCCTGAAAATTACTTACATGACCAGACTTGATCTACTGCAGTAAAAAGTAGTTTAAAAGGAATAAAGAATATATTAATATATAATTAATACATGTCTAAATATGTGGAGTCCTTTCCTTTATATTCTCTGCGTTGTTCTTCCTGCTTAGTCTATAATGGAACTTCCCCAGTATAAGAGTGGCAATCTCCAGAAATTTAAAAGGCAGCCAAACAAAAAACTCCCTTTCTTTACAGAAGATTAACCACAACGCCATATAAATAACTTACAAAACTTGATTAAAAGTAAACAAATAAATAAACAATAGCAGTAATAAGCAATTCAAGACCAGAATTTGCTAGCTTGCCTCTCTAGCAGCAATGGATCCCTGATGCAGGTCTCCGTGAAAGCAGATCTCTACAATTAAAAACAACACAAGTCCTCAGCACTACCACAACCCTAAAAGCAGAGCTTTTATCACTGGCCATAGCCATATCACTACTGGGGGGCAATGCCAGCAGCAGAGCAGCCACTCAAGCGACAGCAAGAGTGTCTGCTTGAAAAGGGATACCACAAGCTGCTATTTAAGATAACAGCAATAATTTCTGATGTACATAAGCAAGCAAGAATGATGACCTATGCTCTTTATACCCTCTTCTATGCACTGAAGTAGGATAAGGGGCAGAGAAAGGAGATTATGTACACCTTTTAAATAATGTATTGCTTTTATTCTCTGGAAATATCAGTGTAGCTGACAGCCCAAAACAGTGGCAATAAGCACTATTGTTAAACACAAATTTACATTATCTTTAGCAAAAAAATAGCAATCAACAGCAAAAGAAATTTCAATCATAGCAGAACTAAAATCTATGTAGCTGGATGATAATGTCTAATATAGTAGAAATTGCAGAGTTGCATGAAAAATATAGTTTGTCTACATCTTTGACTAATTCATCTACCCTCTACTCACTAATTGTTTTGATCAGAACAACTTACATTACACATAACTTGGAGTAGTGTTAAACAAGTACCATTTTTTACCATTTTTTACATTTTGCTTGGAGCAGGTTGAGTTTAAAAGCTGTCTTTCCAAATTCCTAAGGTCCGGGACAGACAATAGTTTTCTATCACATAGGATCAAGAAATGTCATAAAGAAACAGTACTTTGCACCTACTTCCACCTGTGAGATCCAAACTTGGTCTCCAAATCTTTGTCTTCGTAGGTATAAAAATATTATTAGAATTTTGAATGCTTGTTCCATTAAATCCTTTCCTCTTGTTGAAAATTCAATCTTAATATATATGCAGCATTAGTAGTGGGACAGGAAATCTTTGCAATCTATCCCAAACTTAAGCTGACATCCAGACTTCTATATGCTCTCTCTATATACCTATACGATAAAATGTATGCACTTCTTATATAATCAATATACAAAATAAAGTATACACAGACATTACTAATTTTCTCAAAGTGACAACAGCATTTGAAGAAATTCTCACTCTTCCACAACAGTAACATTCTTAGCTTTCTTAAGTGAAGCAGTGCCCATGAAAAAATACTTTCCAAGATGAGACCTTTGTCCCTGCAAACTATTTAAGGAACAGATAAAATCCTTTATTTGATTACATGCAATTTTATGCCTTTATGATATTTTAATATAAGGATAAAAGTAACAGTAATTTTGATGATGGTAGATCTTTTTAACCAAAATGAAAAAGGTAAACAGAACAGAAATTAATTCTCCACATGCAGAACTGGTAGTGCAAGCAAAGATGCAGAAGAACCACTCTTAAGGTTTTTACCAGTAAATCAGAACCTCACTGTAAAAAAGCAGATGGTGCAACTCACTACTTTACAAATGACAGTCTTCACTCAGCAGCGACCCAACATCTGGGAGACAAGTCAATTAATATCCAGTGAACAATTTAAATGAGCGAGTTGGCTATTAAAGACTAACTTATCAGCATTTGATTATATAACTCTTCCTTTTCCTTCTTTCCCCATCCACCCTTTCAAACAGTGTTCTCTCCAACATTCCCACATTCCTGTCTTGTGGCCCAGTGCATGAATGCACCCAGCTCACTCAACATTCATATTTCCTCCGTTTGCAATTCAACTACCTATGCAAAGGTATCCTCTTCTGCTCTCATTAAAATACCTCCAAACAGCTTGTCTTCCCTCTCTCTTGGCCTACAGGTGACCAAGAAGCAGCAGTGTTTTACCTGGCCCAGCTGGCAGCAGAGTTAGCATGTGCCTCCAGCTGGGTACCTGACTACTTAGAGTGCAAGTGTCTCCTGCCAGGCCAGCAACCCAGCAGCACCTGCGTACCTTACATCCTCCAAGCTGCACATCCGGATCGGCTGGATGCCTGCTCAGGAGATGTGCATCTTCCCAAAGGGCAGCTGCTAAGTCAAAAAATACGTGAAGTCTCTGAAGCCACAAATCATAGCAAACACATACCATCTGAGCCAAAAAAGCATTGAGGAAAAAGACAAGGAGAGTCACTTCCCGTTGGTGCCCTTCTACAGTAGAATCTTGTACTGGGTACCTTTTAAAGACTCATCCAGTAAGGCAATCTAGTTCACAATCCTACATGTTTATATTGTTACTGTATGTTATATGATATGAGAACATCGATATTTATGTTGTGTCCATTCCACTAAAACTTTCCATCATTATTTCCACAACGTAAAAAATGTTTTAGTCATATTTATTTTGATATTGTTGATACCAGAAATCAGCAATACTACGGATCACACCATACTAGTGAAAATAAAATACGAATAAGTAAATTCTTTGATAAGTTTCTAAAAACAAGAAATAATGGTAATAGCTTTTTCTTTTTCTTACTTAACTTATGCAGCTCACTTCCCCCACCAAGAAAAGCAAGTTTTCATTAATTTATGTGTACGAAGAACAAAACCTTTAACTTTCATAAACTCTTTAAAAAGGTAACAACTGCCAAAGTTGAGTCTGCATCTTCTGCTTACACGGAAAGACCTGAAAACAACTAATGAACACTCTTTACACCAATTTCAGCATCTTAAGTTTTGAATATATCTTTAATAACTTCAATGGTTTACTTTCTATCCTTGTTAAGGCAAGCACATTCTGTGTTAATATACATGGTCCAGATGTTACACACCTGACCTTTACAAGTGCACTGCAGGTCTGACACAGGATGCTACCAATTTCATCCCAGCCCCAGAGGCACAAATAAAGCAAATCTAGAGGCAATTCAACATGGTCAAAAGTCTACAAACACAGCTCTTATAGCAAACCTACAGAAGCACCAAATCACCATAAAACTAACAAAATATTTTTGCTTTCTAACAAGCACATAAATTTATGGCACACAAATAGCCATACAGAAAAGTATCCATATGCTTAGGAAAGGTGGGTGCTTGATTACAGTTATGTGCAGAACCACAGATCATTTTTAAGTCACCTTTTTCTTAAGAAGCACTTTCTTGAACAGCTGGACTAATCCTGTTTACAATACAATTAAACTGCTTATTAGGAGAATGAAAGCGACTACAGAAAAATGAGATTTGTATACTGGTAATATAAAAATCTAAGTAGAAAAAAACCATTGTATTTATCTACAACAAAACCTATTTTTCTAGGAATGCAACTATACTTCACTAACAGCAGCATATTGACTATAAGACATATTAATGAAACAACACTAAACATGATTAAGCCATTGGCACCAAGGATTGTATTTTCATTTTCTAAGCTTTTACATTTTTACTATGATACCAAATGCACCGATTAACGTAACACCTTTCTAATAAATAGCTTCATGTTACATAAACAGAGAAACACATGGCATTAAACAGGATAACAAGTTCAGCAAAGTTGAAAAGAAATACAGTAATTTGAAACATTTGGGGAAAAAAAATACCCCAAAACCCCATTTACTTAAAGTATTCCAAGCTGTATGGTAGTTAGGGCCCTGTATATTCTCCAAATTCAACTACACAGAGCATTTCACTATGGGACCAGCCTTTGCACCTACCTATGCTCAGAAATAATATTTTCACTAAAAAAAAAAAAAAAAAAAAAAAAAAAAAATTGTATTTCTATGCCTTAGAGTCACAAAAATGACCTTGGAAGAACATGCAAAATGTACACCAATGCCTGACTAGGTCCTGCAGAGCACCTGAAAACACATTTTTCAGGTATGTGAAATACCCTTTATATATTCGTCTGGATCCTGTGAATGCTGCATGCCTACAGCTGCAGAATGTGTTTTTCAGGTACCACAGAATCTATTAGTGTTTTGCTGTAAAATTCAGTATTTTACTGTTGCTAGGCATCTGACATTTAGTGCTGTGTCCTCTTGCCCTTTTACCTGCATACACCCTTTTTTACCTTCAATTTTCTTACAATTAGAAATTCATTTGATTATAGTAAATATCCAATGTGCAGTCAATGGGTACAGACATCAAGGGGACAAGGAACAGAAAATGAATTATGGCCTGTAGTCAAAAGACTGAGAAGATGATGATTAGCAGAGAATGAGAGACAGAAAGACCCGTGAGCTACACAGCCAGCATAAACAGTACCACAACAGTGAATCCTCCTCAGTCTGCAAGCAAAAGAAAGGATTTCTCAACTGGCCCACATGGGTAACACCATGGAAGGCAAGACATTGGAGAACCAATGCCCAGAAAGCAAACTCAAAACCTCTTTAGAAATAACTAATACTGAGATTAATCAATTACCACATTGAAAGATAAGTCAGAATTATGTGTACATTGACAACAGATTAATACTGCCACGGAATTTATTCCCATTTCTCACAGAGAGCACAAGGCTCTACTGTGAAGAATATTCTCTAGAAACACAGTTGCACATTCATACTTACATGAGGGAATTCCTGATTTTTTCAGGTATTTACTGTGCAACTGTAGCATTATATGAACATGTACTGTTAGAAATTTTAATTTTCCTGGGGTTTCACAGATAGTATTGGGGAGTGAAAAGCAGCCAAGAAACAGCTCTGTAATCTACAACATTTCAAAGCCATACTATCACCCCAGCATTACAGAGTACATCTGTGAGTTCTGTAAGATGGCACAGTTTACCTGGCCAGTACCTGGATTCTATGTAACTTCACAAAGGTCACTAGAAAATGGACACTCCTGACCAAAATAACCAGGTATGGGAAGAACTGTTCCTAAGATTATTTACACCAAGTTTTCTTCTAATACACAGATTTTAAAAGCAAACAAACTCATAGTTCTACATCTATCCTGCACCATAACAATTATTAATATACTCAAAACATGCTAGATTTATCCCCAAAGTAAACTATTTTCATTTAGCTTAATTAAGCCCCTGAGATATACCCCAAATAGAAAGTTCCTCAAACACATTACATCCCAGTAATACAGGTTGTTATAGCTCTTCAAAGAACGTGCCAGTCATACAATTTGGTGATTTACAGACCTGAGAATCTGCACATGGTTTATCATGGAAGCAGTAGCAACCTTTGGACTGGGAGGCAGAGGCCAACCAGCAGACGTCACAGCACATAACAATGGAGAAACACACACTGCCATAAGTATGGCACATCTAAACTTCAGCAACCAACCATGTCAAAAGTCCACCAAACTCTGAGAGAAAAGGTCTCTAAAACAGCATGACTGCCTTACTTTACAGGATTTTTATGTTTCTTAAGCAGCTACGGATTGACAAGTAACACTGTAAATTATTCTGAAAGACTAGTAATCTCAACACATATTGCTCCTCCCACACCAACAGAAAATAGTATGAAGACAGTTCACTCTTACAGACAAACATGCTCCAGTGCATCATTCAACAGAACTCCACTCTGTTATAACAGTATGTGATCTCTCTTGCAGCACAGCTACCTTGCTACAATTTATTTGGAGTTAAAATAAATGCATGCACATTCAGCTTAAAGATAGGAGAACAAAAAGTGGAGTACTCAGCTTCACTACTTTATTGCTTAAAATGTAAGCATTCAGGTCCGCTTAAGACTTGAACTTGTTGCTCCAAGGAGACTGTATTTGAGATGTGATACCTAGCCCACTAATCTAATACTTCGGGCAAAGCCTAAGCTCACTATTCTGGGTACCATCTTGCTGTTTTATTATCCTTCCTTAAGATAAGCTTCTTTCTTTCAACTGTTTCAATATTTCTCTGCTTAGGTATCCCAAGTTTATTTATTCCCTAAGGAATAAAGATTGTTCTTCCTCTCATCTGTGCTGTATTTTCTGCTTCTCAACACTGTAGAGGGCAAACAACCTTATGAATAGTTTTACTTTCCTCATATATTCCTAATTTATATTCATTTTCAAATATTTAAGATATGACATAGAAGCATGAAGAGACACAAACCTGCATTAAAGAGCTTACAGCCTCATACTTCTCTTTGAGACAGGTAAACAAACATCAGTATAGCCACTTTATATATAAATACAAATAAAAAGATTTCAAATGACTTAACTAAGGCCACAGAATCAATATGTATCAGAGAGGTAACCAGAAACAAGATCATGTGATGGTATCTCCGGCCTATAGCCAATCCCCTCTGTGAACTCTGTTGTCCTGTAATAACGTGGACTGGTACTACAGTTACTTCAAGCAGTCCCATTTAAGCTGTAAAACACCACTCCGACTCTGAACAAGCATTTTAAAACAAAACACAAACAGCTCATTCTCATGATCTTATACAGTTTTCAGTTCTCCAATGCACAGAACATAACATCAGCACTGTTTGAAAAATAAAACAATTTCTCAGCTATTGATTAAAGAGGAATTTTAAAAGACAGTAATAGCAGTCTCCTTTTATGCATAGTTTAACTAAGGCTCAAAATGAAGAAATTTGCCTGTCAGAACTGGATTCTAGAATTACTATAAAAACAAACAAACAATCAGCTTTTCTGTATTTGGATTTCATTCTTACTTGACATGCACTCGCAAAGTAAAAATCTGAACCTCGGCATACCTCTAGTACCTTATCTGTAAAAAACTACTGAATTATATTTCTTTATTTCACTACTAGAAACAGTGGGGAAAGGGTTAAGAAAGAAAGGAAAAAAAGAGTATGAAAGTCTTATCTGTTGAAGTTTAACTGCAAATAAGCAAGGTAATTAAAGCCTACTAGCTCCAGAATGAAATTAAACAAACAAAAAAACAACCAAAATCAAACCAAACAACTTTTCTTAGCCCAGGCTTATTCCATTTAACAAGGAAAGAAGTAATACCCTTGCATTCCATATGCATTCTTGTTTTTCTTGTAACATGCTTAGCATTCATTCAAACCTAAGACATTACGACAGATATTAATAATTTTAAGGCATAAATTCATTTAAATATTATTTCGGTTAAAGAATAGAAAATGGTCTTAAATGAAAGTTTCCACTAATAAGATTCAGTAGGTCCTAAAAGTCACCACAGTTATTACAGTGTTGCCAGAAACTCGCTCCTTGTAGGTTATTAGTTCTGACATCTGCCCAGATAAACTTTCAAGTTAAACAATCAGAATTCTGTATTAAAACTGAAGAACAACATTTACCCCTCCCCAAATAAACCAATATATCTCAGCATAACAGCAGCAACTTAAGTAATTTCCACAAAAAGACTGCAGAAAATAATCAGGAAAATATGTTAATACTCAATGCACTAATTTTTCACTATATTTTCCAGCAATAAAGAGTTTACCATCTGAAGCTGAAAAGCTGAGAAACTTTTGTAGAGGCCAAACTCACCTGCACAGTAAACTGGTATCACAACATAACTCTAAAAAAGAACAATTTTAAGGTAGCTATGTCCCCTTTCACCTGCTGCTTGCTCCCCTCAGATGAGTCCTAATGCAAATACTGTATTATAAAACTTGTTTTCCTTTAAGCAGATTCCCAGCAACCCCAAGGACATCCATCTAGATAAATAACTTCTATTGAGAGTCTAAGATTTTAACAATCAACATATTTAATTTCTCTAAATAAAGCTTTATTGCATGAACAGTAACTAGTCTTGATTGTATGTTAGCTGTATGATTCAGTACAACTAAAACAAAATTCCCCCTTCAACTATGTAAAATATTCACTTCAGACTTTAAAAGAAAGGCGTTAGACATCTGACTGAAACACACATTACAATTTTTGTCTTGCAGGGGGGGGGAGGGGAAATTTTAAGAAGAAATCATAAAAATGTCATCCATGTATTTGTTTCCTGTCTTGCCAGTGACTACAGGATTTGGGACAAAATTAAGTGCAAAAGATTCCACAAAGTCAAGTCCGTAGCTATGCAAGATGAAAGCCTTCATTATGGCGTTATTCAAGGATGGACAAAACCTCTAAGGTCAGCTGGTCTGTTTCTCTGCCATTCCTAGTTCATTACCTGTTGCACATGTATTGGGGTCCTTGGAGGATAGTGCCGAATGACCCATGGTGTGGGCGTTCCCCCCTACTCTGGCTGGCATACTGCTCATACCAGAAGGTATTCAGATATATTTTGGGGTTTTGTGCTGCTGTCTGCTCTGAATTTTCTCCTTCAGTTTTATCTCAGCTTACACATCAACATTGCCTCTTATTTAAAATTATCTCTCTTTTAACTATTTAGATCCTCAAAAATTCTTGGAAGATATAATTTTCCCTTCTCACACAAAATGTTAATTGAACCAAGCAAAACATATTTATTTATCAAATCTTTTTTTTTTAATCAATTAGTCCCTTCAGCCTTCTTAACATTTTGTTGCTTTTTCTCTAAGTTTCTTTTAAGTTGCCCCACCTGTTGCAAAAGCACTGAAGTAAAACAATACTCCAGACACAGTCCCATAATCTGGTACAAAACTCAATCTCCCACTTGTCCAATGTTTGCTCAATGCCACTGTGGATGCAACCTAAACTTGGTCTGAATTTTACAAAGTCTATATATCATATTGCAAATTGGGGCCTGTCCTTCCTGTCAGAAGCATGCACAAATCCCTTTCATATGAAAGGGAGTTGGGTGTACACAACTGACAGGATTATCAGGCCCATGGTATCACTCCTATCCCTTTTTCAGCAAAACTGCTTTCCAGGTTATTCCCTCACAATGAATACCTGTTTTGGATTACGAGCCCTCAACTGTTTTAGTTTGCATTTTTCAAACTAAATCTCATTTGTACTTTACAACAATGTGCCTAATTTCTTTAGATAACCTTTTCTTTTCTGCCCTGACTTGTGTTTAACTCTTCTCACTATCATTGCCTACTAATGCCGCAAGTGTACTATTCAACCTCTCATAAAGTTAAGCAATGTAGGCACTAAATATACCTAAAATGGCTAAACTTGTATTACTACGTGCATATGTAAGCACTGATGATACTCTTTTAGCACCTAAAGCTGCTGTGACTCACCAAATCTATTCTTTATACTTCATTCTATTTTTGTTTATGGTCCTTCATCTAATTTTTCATTCGGATGACTATCCATATACATACATAATTTCTTAAAAAGAGATTTTGAGATGTATTTGAATTTTAGAAAATACGTAAAATTTTACTATAGCTAAAACTTTCTATTAATTTACTAGGGCTTTGAATCTGCAATCAGATCTGGCAAACAAGCCAATCCTGTACTTCTCCATACTCACTGATCTGTGTGCAGATGCTGTTGCAGTATGAGATCCTAATTTTAAACACTAAGAAAGAGTAACAAAAAACTCTCCTAAAGTAATTATTGCTTAGAAAATTCCAGGCTTCTTATTATTGTTTCCCTGATATTTCTGCTATTATACTACTAAGAACAGAATCCCTTTTATCTAGTTCTTAACCTCATGGGTTTTTTTTTTCTTTCCCCCTTTATTTTATTTTTTAAGAAATCAGTACTATTGTTTAATTTCTTAGAGGTATCATGAAGATCAAATGCCTTATAAATATCTTCTTTTAAGAACCCCCTCTATTTGTCATCAATAACTACTTCATATGGTTCTGATTTTTAACTGCTCACTGTTTTACATCCTACTGTATATGGAATTTCAGGAAATTCAGCATAATGGCTTGTCTTAATAATAACTTTATGCAACTTCTCATTTATGAACTGACCTTCTTCCTCTCTACTTGACTTCCCCTTACCTCCCCAATATTTACAACAGCAATTTCTTATTCACCTAAACTATTATTAATTACTACTGTCTTTGCCAAAAGCTTACAATATGCATGTGTTACCCACCTTTCAAGAATTCTCCACAGAACTAAGACAAACTTCTTTTACCTTACAGCTAGTTCTTTTGTACCATTTATCTTAATGTAGATAATTAACTTCAAAAAGTAAACTGATTTTCAGTTCAGTTAGGCATACTTCATTCACACATTTAAGTTTACAAGGTCTCTCACTTCACCAAAATAGATGAAGATCCACAACAGATATAAATGTATCACACTCACATGAAAACCAAGAGAACCTTATACCAACATGAGGTCACATCAGCCCAATTCTTTGTAGGACTGTAACCTTATCAACCAATAAAATAAAAAACAGGCTATATTCCATGGTAGTGTTCTTTTTACCTACTGTATGTTTACCAAAATACAGAAATATGTCGACATTACTGATGTTTACAGGTATTATCCCATACTAAAAATATTTTCATTAATATTGCAAAATAATTTTTTGAGAAGCATTTAGAAAATGCCTGACTAATTCACCTCAATAGAGATGAAACATCCAATTTGCGCTACATCCAAGGGAATTACACTCTCTCTTGCTGTAAAGTCTTACAGAACTACATTAACAAGTACAGTCTACCAATGGTTATCGGCACTGTGGCTTTTGACTGCTCACTAAGAACCACAGCGCATAAATTACTTCACCGGCCAGCTCAAAGCAACACAGGCACTAAGTTTGAATGGTTCAGACTTTCCCTATTATAAATTACTTTTTCCAATTAGAGAAAAGGGAGGGCAGCACAAGGGAGAAGGGGCAGATAGGACAGGCTATCATGTATTCAGCAACCACCCATAATAAAATCTATCATAATTGTATCCCAAGTTTAAACAACTAATTTCTTTAATGAAGCCTAACATACATTCCCAAAGACATACAGCAAAATTCCAGAACAGTCAAATAAAAAAAGTTATTTAACCAAAAATACACACCTCAAGAACTAACTAGAAAAACCATAACCCAACGACTGTTTTGCAAAACATGCAGTTTGATCAAGCCAACAGGACTACTGACCTCACACAAATAAATCAACTTTCTAAATTGTTTATATAGTAATTTTAAGTAAAAATAACAGCATGATTAGTGGCAACACAGCAAAATGAGCAAGTGGTCCATGTAGCTTGATATCTTATTTCAGTCAACACTCTAGGCCAGATGTTTCATAGAAAGAAGCAACTTTCATCACAAACCATCCCAAATCCAAATCTGCAAACATATTCACGTAGGTGCAACCCACTGAATCCCTCTGAATTCAACAGGGTCTCCATTTGCTATGCAGATCCCTCACATCACACTACACATGACATATGATTGGATAAAAATCGAAATAAAAGTTGATAGGCCTCAATTTGTTTGGCTTTGCTTGGAAAGTCATTACAGTAGTGAGACCAAGATCACAGTCATATTTGAGGTTCACAAGACACACTTTTTTCTTTCCAAGGGTAATTGCTCAGCATTTCATGAAAACATAGCCTTATAAGAAACCTCAGATTATGTTCCTCAACACAGACAAGCTAGACCCTTTTAACAAATTTATCATGAGAGTATTTTTGCTTTCCCTGGAACCAAATACCGTCCCCCTTATACCTTCTAGGTTAAAGCTAAACAAATGTTAACCTAGCAGAGAGACATGTGTACATACAGTCTTATTACTGCACATGAAAGGAGGTGAACTCAGCTGGAAAACAGTTCACATTCAACTTAGATTATATGAGAAGCAACAGTGAGTAAAGCAGCAATTCAGAAGAAACAAAACTAAACAAAAACCAAAATGACCACTAAAAACCAATCCACCTCAAAATCAACAACCTTGATAGCTTCAGAATGGCCCAAGTAAGCCACAGAGATTATGATAAGACATTTGTAAAGATTCTTCATCTTAACTGTTTATCAACTTTTTTCCAAAATTCCAAATAAACAAAACCCCTTTAAATTATTTGTATGTAATCAGTTATATATGTATTCAACAACTGTATTTTAAATAATGTCAATGCCTGTATGCCAATAATAAAAATAACATTTTGGTATGTCTGATTCTAATTTAAAAAGTAGTATCTTATTAAAAATTAATAGTCATTAGAAAGCTAAATTAACATTATTGTGTTAACTGTCACAGCATATAATGGCTTTCAAAATACAGATGAAAACAAAAATGACATATGATCTTCTACTGCAAATAGTTAGGCCATTCAACATCTACAAGATATGGAAATAGAAATAGAAGGGGGAAAACCAAAAAACTATCATTTTGCAAATTATATGTAAAATCTAGTTAAGTAACAAATTACAAGGTCCAACAGAAAAACTCAAGAAGCAAAAAACTGCTTTCTATGATGTGACAAATCTTCAGAAATACTATCTCAATACTATGTAGGAGAAGGAGGGAAAAAAAAAAACAACCAGGGAAGGATATCCTAAAGCAAGCTTCCCACTTAATTTCTAGGCCTGCCACCAATCATAAACTTTGCTAAACCTATTAACAATGGTAGGGTCTTTTCCTTATCTGGATCTTAAAGCAATCATATGTCACCACCAGAAAAAACCCCAAAAATTCAGTAACAACAAATATCTGACTAAGGTTTTCCAGACATCATTGTAACTCAATAACTGCTCCACTGTGCTGTGAACTCTACAGCTTCAAGCTGGAAGTCAATCTAGGACAACCAATAGAAAGTGCACCTGTACAATTACTGCATTTCCTAATTCAGAAGGCCAAACTAGAGACAGATAAAGCTTGTGTGTACTCAGCTCATCAAAAAAAAAAAAAAAAAATCAAAAAATCTATACTTATTTTGTACATATTGCACATCTATATTATCGTTAACTGCAATGAAAAAGTATCATATTTATAATTCAGAAAAAGGAACTTACATTCCTTAACCAACACACATATAACTTTATTCTAAATGAAATATAAGTATCCATACATATAGCATCCAAAACAACTATATACACAACAATTTAAAAATCTTTCCCACACAGAATAATCACCCAAACTTAATGAAAATTAATTTTTAAGAAAGTAATGTAGTAACTGAATAGTACCACACACAGTAATTTAAAATATTCAATATGAGCTCCATGCTAAAATGAAAAATAACCTGCATCACAAAAAAATAATCTCTTATTATTTCCAAGAAATGCAATCTTATTTTTAAAACTTGCAGAAATTTACTATTTTACACGTGACAAAAAAATTATTTAGCTCTTTGTACTATAAAATAGAAGAGAATAATATATGCTGCTAGTAATTGATAACAAAATAATTTGTGCAAGGCAGTCTACCTTCCTGCAGATGCATTTTCATTCAACGTCTGACCCCACTAAGCAGTAAACAAATTTACATACATCAACACATTTCAGTGCTCCAAATATTAACCCAAGTTTCTATAACTACAATAACATGATCTCTTAGTAACAGTCCTTCAGTACCGTCATTCTAAAACAATCAAAAAAAATGGCCTCTGACATATATTGTTTGTGTACTTGGGATCCCTTCAAAGTTTAAACCTTGCAGATGTAAAATAAAAATAACTACAAAACAGAATCATCTTTAACTGATCACTGCACCAGACAAGAAAAGAATTACAAGTTTTTTCTGCTTTATTTTACAGCATTTTTAAAGAGTAGGGATATTTTTATTATTGTATACACTGAAAACCAAATATAATCCCGCACTCAAAAATACTACTGCAACAGCTTGATAGCACTCACCGCAAGTAATACTGTTTTAAAGCGAAGGCAGCGTTAGAACAACTTCTGGGAAAGTTAAACTCCTCTACAATTTCTCCCCACTGATTCTTCTCTGATACCTGTCAAAAACAACACACAGGCCGAGATACACAACGTACACGTAAACATGTTGCTGACAGCGAACATCACAAAAAAAAACACAGGCTGCCATGAAGCAAATAGATAAATATATAAAAAGAAATAATCATGAATGCATATGGGATTTAGGATTATATATTTTACTGACAGTCGATAGTATTCCCCCTTCGGGAATAATCCCGCTTCTCAGGGGTCTTTTACTGCATTTATTTTTTAACATACACATTCTTTTTTTCGGGGGGAACGGCCGGGAGTGCTGGTATTGTTTTGGGGTTTGTTTGTTTTTGTTTTTACTGCCTGGACAATAACCAATCGGGAGTCCCTCTGTCGCCCCCTTTTAAATCCTAACGCGGTCCGTTAAAAACCCAAAGAAGTTTAAAATAATGCAGGGAAGTGCTGGCGGGGCGCCCCCTGGGCTGCGGGGCGCGGGGGCGCCGGCCCGGGGGGTCCCCCCAACACAGATCCACAGACATACACAGGCCTTTCTTTTGAGGCCTACATTTCTGTCCCCAGCCTTGAAGCCTAAAGATGGCTATTTGATTACACACCGTCTTGGGTGCCCCTTTTGTTATTTTTCCCCGGGAAGGGCTCGGAGGGCAGCGCCCGGCCCCCCCCGGCTGCGAGGATCGTTCCCTAGCCCATGCTCCGTGCCGATTATCGATGTTAAACATGCCCGCTAATTTTGAGTTGCACTAAAACTGCACTCAGACTCTCTCCTCTGTCTCTCCCTCTGCAAGAGAGACACGCACAGAGCTGCCACCACAGCCGAAAGAAGCCTCTTCTCGGCGCCCGCAGCTCCCTGCTCCCCCCTCGCCTTCCCGCGGGAGGGGGGCATGGGCGAGGGGGTCCGGCGGAGGCGGGGGAGGCAGGAGCGGGGTGCGCGCCGTACCCCCGGGTCCCCCTCCATCGCTCCGCCGACAAGGCCGAGCCACCAACCTGCCTGTCTGCTCGCTTCCTCCTTCCACCCCCCACCTTCTCTAACCGGCTTTAAATAGGACGGTTCCCGGCCACCCTGGCTCCCCCCGCCACCCCCGGGGGTCAGAGGAGACTTTTGGGAAGAGGTTAGTGGGAGGGAAACCCAAATTAAAACTTCCACTCACCTTCCCAAATCCGCCTAAAGTGGTGACTCTGGTATAGAGAGCGTGAAGATCCAGCTCCTTCCCACCCACCACGGGGATCTTCTTAAAAGGAGACCTGCCAAAGGAGATACACACAAAACACCACAACTTGTCAGCTCTGCCCCCTTTTCTCCCCTCGCTGGGGCTGCCGTGTCCTTCAGGGAAGGGGCTGGAAGTTGGATCTGGTCGGTTTAAAAGCCTCCCCCCCTCCCGTTCCATCTCCCCATTTTCCTCACCCTCTGCTGTGGTGAAACTGCCGCAGCTCGTCCAGGAAAGCGAGTCCCTTTCTCCGCTGGTCTGCGTGGTTTTTACCCGTCGAATTTGCCATTTTTGTAATAAAAAAGATTCTCGTAAAAAAAAAAATCCAATTAAAAAAAAAAAAAAACGGCCGACAACAACAACAACAATCCCCGGCTCCTCCTTGTCTTTAAGAGACCCAGGTGCCCGTGCTCGGCCGGGGATCAGCCATGGAGAGGGGCTTGTTTAAAAAAAAGTTTAAAAGGAATAAGGGAGCCCCGAGAGTGTGGTAATTGCGAGTCCTGTCTCCACACAACACACAGGCGAAGAGGCAGGGAGGGAGAGGGGCACCTCTCAGTAATTCCTCCTCCCGCGGCTGCTGCCTCTCTCAGCACCACAAACCCAGCCGATCCAGCCTGCACATGAGACTCAACNCAATGAATTGGGTTACTGTTGTGGTGGGGCGGGGGGGGAGCCGGAGTGAGGTATTGACAGTGTGTGTTACAGCCGCGGCTCCATGCGATCTCCCTCCCTCGCTCGCTCGCTCCCTCGCTCGCTCCCTTACACACACACACTGTACAGCTACGGCG